>VRYO01001878.1:987784-1009004 GCA_009812075.1 Sialia sialis
CCCCCCCCAAACCCCCAACAAAACTTTATAAATATAACTGTTCTGCTATATAATAGGCAAAATTTTAATGTATGTGCACATGCTTTAATGCATAATATGAATATGATATAAATATAAAAGTAAAATAAAAGCAAGCAGCTTCTGGTTTAGCAAATACAGTAAGCAGATAATGATAAAAACTGAGCTTATGTGTGGAAAATAGAAAACTGTGTCTACTTTTCTGTGTAGGTATTTCTTTTAGTGGCGCTTTTAAAAATCACATTGTACAAACAACCATCAGGAATAATATGGGTACAGTTTATCACATAGCAGATCAGGTGAATGGATGAGATGATTTCCTGATGGCAATTGAAGTTGTTTTTTTCCATGATTTTGTGAATGAGAGGCTCTGTTTCTGATTTTTGTTGAAGTATTGAGAAACGAATTAGTCTGAAATGTTTAAATAAAAAATAGAAAAATGACTGCATGTGCAAGACAAACAGAAAAGGTCAGATGTTTGTGAAAAAAAAAAAAAGCAGCAAGATGTAATGTCTGCTTACATAAAATTTATGCAGACTTTTAAATTCTGAAGTTTTCATACTCTTTTCATGTTTTTACCTACTAATCTGCCATCTCGTTTAGGATCTAACAGCAGAAAATCTGGCAGCAATCAAATACATGTGCTCCTCATTTCATACTTGGAAAAAAAAAATCTGGCAGATTAAAAGCAGTTGCTAAAAAAGAACTGTGAGCCTGTGAATTCTCCAACTTCTTGCTGCTTCTTGGGAGGGTTATTCCCTGGGATGCTCTGAGCATCCTACCCAACTCAGTTCCAGTCTTTTCTGTAAGCATCACTTTTCCCATACCTCGATCAATCATGGGCCAAGTTACAGACTATCATTAAATTGCCTTCAACATGCATGTACTCTAAGGATTCAAATCAGGAGGTGCTTTATTTTTTGTTTTAGTTGGTTTTTCTCTCTCCAGCTTTCTGTGGTGCAAGTATGATGGCATTCATCAAAACTGGTGCTGTCAGTGAAATGGCAATACTAGCTTCCTTTAAATGGTGCTTTTTGTATCCCCTTCATGCTTCAGATTTCTCTAGGCACCTGTGCTCACTCCCAGCACGTTTCCCAAGCACAGCTGGTTATAGCAGGAGCACTATCGTTCTTTCAGAACGACAAACAGGCCTATCTCTTTGCATCAATATTCACACTTTGCATAAGCCCCCTAGAAGAAGATTTCCATTTTTAATGGTTTTAATTAGCATTTATGAAAAACTGGTCTCACATGATATAAAGCAACAGATTAAATTTGTTAAGTGGATAATAATGAAATGTGGGTTGATTTGTTTCACTGGAGTTTAAAAGGCTTTTGCTCAATGGGGCCTCCATGTTAATTCATTAAGCATGCTTTAGACCTTATGAAGACTTTTTTTTCCTTTGATTTAATTAACACAGATCAAACTCCCAAGAGATTTTATGTCCTCCACAGCAGTGTGTGATAGAGACAGTAATTTAAAACTTATTTATAGGGCTTTGTGTTCATTTACTTGAAAAAGGGATTAAAAAATCCTATGAAATCATTCTAATATGGCAGAAGCTACTGAAGTACTTTAGAGTAAGAGCCAAATATGCTCATAAATGATGGAAGAGCAGTGGCTAAGACTGGCCTTTATAGGTTTGTTTCTTTATCCTGACAGCAACAATGGCTAGTTCCTGCTAAGCAAGCCAATTGAACTATTTCTCCACAGATGTTTTAATCCATGATGCAAAAGCAGACACTGGAGTTGCGTCCCAAGACCTCCATCCCTCCTTCTCACAGTGTTCACCAGTGGACCTGGCTGAGCTCTATCTTAGGGTAAAACGTGGAATGAAAATTTGTGATGTGGTTAGGGCAATCTCCTGGGAAGTAGTGGATTGTGGTCAGCAGCTCAGGTGAGGTCCCAGACTGTTGCTGGAGCACTGTAATAATGTCTTCATATAAGAAATAACTTCTAGTGACTATTTTTGTCCTATTCTCAATGTGATTACTGTCATTTTTCATTGAAGTCAGGGATTTTTAAGTCTAAGAATGCATCCCAGATCACTTCCCCCCTGCCTGTTTTTCATAGTGTTTGGCTGATCTGCTATATCCAGCTTCTACATGTAAATTGTTTCTCAGATGATTTGGATTAGAATCAGAGGGGGGAAAATAGAAATCAATTGCCTACAAAAAATAATGAGAAATGGAGAGAGAGAGATCCAGAGAGAGAGAGAGAGAGAGAGAAGTATTCATTGTGGAATACAATAGCAAAGAACAGGATAAATACTCCCAAATAGATTCTGTAAAGCATTCAAGAGCCATGGAAGGTCTCAAACAAGTGTGAAGTGTCTTCTTCTGGGCCTGAAATTCTCCTTTACCATGTGTTCCATCAGGCTGCTTCTGTTCTCAGACTGGGTCTTGAGAGAAAATTATATGATATTGCAATTAAATAATATATTGTGTCTCAAAACCAAAGGGCAGAAGAAGACCAATTGCATGAAGCATTTAAGTTGTTCTTCCAAGCCAGGGACCAGGCAGATTCTTAGTGGAAGCAGATGCAACAGAATGAAGACATATTTTCCTCAGGAAGTTCCATAAATATAATGTTTTGAAATCCTTTAAAGAGATGGGATTTGCTCTGGGATTCAGGCAACCTTGTGTCCACTTGTGAGCTAGCTGTCTAAACTTGCTGCACCTCCGTTGATATCTGGTCAATATGGTCAGAACTACCTGGAAAATGATTCAACTGACCAGCTTCTCCAAAGGGAACTGAATTACTCTTGTGTTGCTGTCCTGAAATTGCTGACTGCAATGTAAGCTTAGATACCTAATGCAGTGAGGATTTCTTCATATAGTTGCTCAGATTGGTGTCTCTTCATCTTGAACCTCAGCCAAAGAGTCCTCTTGATATGCATGATTTTTGAAGAGCTGTTACCTGAAGTATTTCTGTACCAGTGCATTTTAATCTATATGGTCTGATGTGAAAGTAGATGAATGCAGGATTTTACATTTTATTTTATGATTGTACTGATGGCTACTTTATACTCTGCAGTGTCCAGGAAAGATTTTTCAGTAGTGGGTAGAATTCTATGCATGCTAAAATATTCAATGATGAGAATTTTACTATTCCACTCTGATAGCAATTCTCTGAGACAGCAACCAGGCAGATCTATATTTCAGCTGAAATATGGGATCACTGTCATGCTGTGTTCTTTGATTAATTTGGAAAACCTGAGCTCCATCACCTTTGTTGTTTTAGTCAACAACAAATATAAAATGCATGGGATTGTGTAGGAAGGTTGCTGCACCCTGAGATAAAATGTCAGCACCATTTGTTTGATTTTATACATCTCAGAAGTTCATTATAAATGACTACTGCTACTATTATTATTATTTTTATTTTAGTTATTAAAATTATCATTATTCTGATCTGTTGCAATTTGTTGCACTTTGTAAATTTAAGCAATTTTCCTGGGGGATTTTTTGTGTTGCATATCTTAAAATGTTGATTTTGATTCTAATTATGATTCTAATTATGATTCTAAGCATCATAAGGATTTTCTCTGTGCCATGCCTTTCAAAAAAGCATTTGAGGGCTGCTTTTAGGAGCTCTGATTACTGAAATTTTGTCTTCATTACTCATAATTCTTGGGAATATTTTAATGCCCATCCAAAAAAAAAGAGAAAAAAAAGCCTGAAATGAACATCTTTTTAAGGTATTCCTAGATTGTAATGATATAATACAGGGTCTGAGGCCTGCCTGAGGTCTAGCAGAACATCTGATGGCCTGGTCGATTTTATCTTAAAAAAGAGAATGACATTCAGAAGGAACTCCTAGCAAGGTAACAGAGCTTTTAAAATTGAACTTTCAAGGGAAATATAATTTTTTAAAGCCTAACTTAAAATATTAAAATATTTTCAAAAAATAAAATTCAGCATCTTTCAGTTTCCCCAACACTTTTAAGTGAAAGTGACACAAAAACTTAACCAACTTCTGTGCAACTGATGAAGCATATTCCTGAATCTGAGCTTATTACATCCATGATCAAAACGTGGTCTATTCTGGAAGAGTTACATCTGACAGGAGAGAGTGTTGGTTTAGACCATCTATCAGGTTATGTTGACAGCAATTTCTTTCTGAAAACTTCATTAAAATCCTATGCATAGCAAGATTTTTGAGTTTTGTCTTTCAAGAATGTAGGAGTTGTAGAGTATAAAAATATAAGATAAAACTGTGGAGTCTAGAGGGAAACCCACCCGATCCCATCTGAACTCTGGGCCATAATATACTTTAACGCCTCATAATATCACAAAATAATACTGTTTGAACCACAAGAGTGTAGTTAGAAAGCTTTATTAAAATATACAACATATTAGTATAGCTGGGAATTTTTAGAACATCCTCTCTACAAGTGTTTATACTGAACAAAATACCACTTATTGCAAAAAATATAGAAAGTATTTACCACCTTCTCTACATTTTCATATTAATATTTTAATTTCATTTGTTTATGCTGTTTCAAGATGGGCAATTTAAAATCACAAATTGTAAATGATATTCCCAACTGCCTATATAAGTACAAAAATTCTTCTGTTTCAGCAATTTCTAAACAAAAGACCACCATCTCCTATTTCACAAGCCCTGGAGTAAGTAAAACATTCTATGTGTTTCCTGCAGGAAAGGTTTTAGGCCTATGTGCACCTGAGTGTCACATATTTATACAAAATAGAACTCAGGTTGGAAGCTCCTGACCCAGGGTCCTGGAGCTGTATGTGTACCTCTATCTGTGCATGAGTTTAAACTCACTGCAGTGTTAGCTAATCAGCCTGTGAATGGAGTCATGCGCTATGGTAATCTCAATGTCCTCTTTAAGGGTGCAATTTAACTTGGTGTTTTCTTGGTTTTCTTAACTTGTAAGTTTTGAGCAGTGAAGTGGTGAGATGGTGGAGGTTCTTGGAAGTAAGGTATCCTCTTTTTCCAGACACCACATCTTTTGCAGAGGCACAGACATGACAGGCAATACTAACCTTTTTCAATATTTGTATAGTATTTCCAGACCTTTTTTGGCTCAGTGAATCGACGGCTTTGCAAGCTTTAAAAATTGCGACATGCCTCCTTCTTTTTGAGGCTCCTTGAGATGCCTTTGCAATTTCCAAACTGCTAGTGAATGGAGGAGCAGAGCAACTACTTAAGGGGAAGGTTTTGGTAAGTGGAACTGAAAGTTATCCCATCTAATTTTCATCAAAGCATGTTAAGCATTCAGTCTAAACTTATGTTCAGACTTCCTCCTGAGGGAGGTGGGGGGTAAGAAGTAGAAAAACACCTCCCAAGATAAGTAATTTTATCCTCTGAAGTTTTAAAACAGACATGAAATGAATCATTTTCTATGTCTCTATTAAGGAGCCTAGATGGCGAGCTTAGACCACACATGAACTTTCAGCAAAATGAATGTAGTCTGGAAAAAGATGAGAAGGATAAATAAAGCAGAGCTCAACTCTGTAGAAGAGGATAATGAGTGGGCTTATGTAGTCAATGAACTTTCCCTCCTTTATGGTATCAGAACACTTGAACCACTGAGAAAGCATATGGTTTTCTAATAGGGAGAAGACAAAGCAGAGAAGTTGGGAATGTGGAGGGAAAAATTGATGACTGTAGCATATGACAAAAAGAAAAGCTGAGGTTTTTACCTTGTCCACCAGATAAACTCTATGGGGTATCGAAGGGGAGTTCTGTCTGCAGACAGGAAAGGATAGAAGAAAAGAGATGATATATTTGGCAATATTTCCCCTGCTTGATGTCTGCAGAAGGGGAACCCCCAGAGAGCTTTAGTCAGCCTACCACGTGAACTTCAGGGAGGAAATGTTCTCCTTTTACATTGTCAAACATCCCTTGTGCACCAGTTACATTTTGAACATTCTGAACACTATTTCTACCACCAAAAAAAAGTCACAGAAATTTTGCACTTAGTTAATTCAGATACTCTGCCCTAGTTTTGGACAAAATCCAGACAATCAAAGACCTCAGCTCTCAGTTTTGGACGTATTGGGATGTTTCTATGAATTTTAGAGTACAGAGGAGCTAAAAGTCAACCCTTCCACATTAGTCAGGGAAACCTTAACTCTGTGGTAACTTACTTAGTTCTGTTTGCTAGTCAATATAAGATGCAGTGAGACTATATAAAAAAGACTATTTCCTAGAAGCTGATGCTCACAGACTAACACAGAATTAGGACAGTTGCATGTTATCTCTGCTTTTCAGTCAGGGATGCTCAGAGATGCAGCTCTTCAGGCAATTGAAGGTGACACAGGAAGCCATCAGTAAAACTGTGTTACTGACTTTTGGACTAATGCCCAAGCCATTTATTGCAATTTGCTTGGCTTAATTTTCTTGAGGCCTAAGTGAAGAAGTATCAAACTGGTTCTACTTCACATAGTTCTTTCACAAAGTGCTGACTGCACCTGGTCGTATGTAGAAGAGGATGCACACAACTCCAGTTGTCAAAGTCACAAAAGACTGAAAGAAAAAGAACCAGGAATCTCATCTGGCCTATGACTAGACAGGGTGGCTACCTTTTCTAAGATACTTGTGACATCAGCGTTCCTCTGATTGATTTCTCTGCCTAAGCAAGGGCAGCTCTGCTCTGTGCTCACACATGCCAGCCCCCAGTCCCCATCTGTGAGCCCAGAGGCCGAGCCACAGAGCTGGGATGCCTTTGTTTCTTTTCTCCATGAAGAGAAAGAAAACAACAGAGAATTTTGAAAAAACTTTACTCAATTCTCTTTTACTCTACTTTTTACTGCTTGGTGTTTGCTTCCCCGAGTCCTGCAATACTGTTGTTTCACCATCTCTTTTTTCTGGGAAAGTACTGATCGTCAGGGCTACAGAGAAGAAAACTTTGAGAGGAACCACCTGCAAATCAGGCTCTTAATTGTATTTCCAAAATCAAGCCCTACACAGACCTTGCAAGAATCCTGTCATAAGAAAAGCAAAAAAAGCCTCTCAGCAGCCTTCTCAGCCAACTCACCTCTAAGACTCACATTTTTTCACTGGAAGATTCTTTCAAACCTATTACACAAAAGAAAAACAAAAACCCCTCAGAGTATCTGAGTTGAGTTCTAGAAATAACAAAGTTGCCTAACTAACTGTAACAAATAATAGATGGCAACAAGAGCACTGCGCTTTGTTTCACTGTTTCTTGCATCTATTCATTGTTTTAATTGGCAAAATTATGGCTTTTATTTCCACTGTGAGTCCCGGTGGCTGCTGGAACTACTGGAAGGTTGTGGGCCCCTAGTCAGTGTTTATCACCATTCCAGGGAAGAGTGAATTGCAGAGTACTTACTTGGAGGTTTTTTGGTTTTTTTCCTTCTCTGGTACAGAAGCTGCTCGTCTAGACAGTGCTAACATTTCAGCTGATCCCCCGAGAGTCAGAAACCTGCTGCTGAATGGTTCTAGTTGAAGATCCCCTGTTGCCTTTCACAAACCCTTGTTGCATTCCTCAAGAGACACACCAAGGGCTCGCAGAGCTCGCCGCATGTCAGAAAAGGCAAAATTAGCTGTAGCTCAGTTTACCTGTCTTAAAAGTCTAATATGAAAGTTTTGTTTCCAGCCATTTTGGGGATGTGGGAGAGATTTAAAATGGTATTTATGGTCATTCCAGATTTTGGTCTCATTTTACTTTAAAGTTCCATTAAAACTCAAATTAAGCAAGGCTCCTGCTGTTAGCTCAGTCAGCTGTGAAAGATTCTGTGAAACTGTTACACATCCTCTGAAAGTACTGAGTAAGAGGAAAAAAAACTGCTGAGGCTTCCCTTTTGATATGGAAGGATTTGTACAACAAGTATTTTCCTTTGTTTTAAGATTTTAATTACTGAAATATTTTCAGAGTAGAAATCATATATGATTCTTAATTTCTTCCTAAATTGGGAAACTGCTGCATCTTAAGCAGAGAATTAAATCGTTGTGTTCTTCTTGAGGATCTGTGTCTTGCTAATCTTCCGGATAAATGAACTCTAGAGTCATTAATCATGATATCTTAATAATATGCACTTCAAAGGAGGTGTCTACCCTTTCAGGTTACGAATATCCGATCAGTGAAAGCCAACTGTACTGTGACTGGCTGGGGACATCTAGTGGAGAAAAAGTAAAATACTAAAAATACCAGGAATTAAAAATGCTGTTGCCCTAAAATCACTATCAGGACTTGCACAACTGAACAGAAACTTGTTCTCGTTAAACCCTAAATGAAGTGTTCCTGGACAAAATAAAATTGTTTCCTATTTGTAGAAGATTCAGTTGTGTCTTTATAGTTGTCTTTAAATAATAAATAATTTTTCCCCTGTTGCTTATTTTATCTGACAAGTAAATTGCTTACATTTATTTCAGTTTCCTCGCCTAACATAAAACAAAGACAATGTTTGTCAAATAATAGTCGCCAGCTACTTTATTAATTTTGAGATGTTTGCATGGAAGACATTATAAGTAATATGTATAGGTAGCTCAAACATTCCTTTCTTAAAATAGAATAACAGAATTCAGTCTTTTCAGAATTAAAGCAGTCAATTAAGTGGATTTGTGCTACTATTATTAAAAATTTTATTATATTTATTATTTTGCATTTTAAATATGACCTTACAACTCGTTTTTGGAATTGTACTGTTGTACTAGCAAGAAAAATGCTTACTTTGCCTACTTCAAACATAGATTCAGAATCCTCAGTTTTAAATCTCCAGGAAGTGGGACATTGACTTGCAAAGGCATCAATGAGAGTGGCATTCCTTGAGACTGGCCAGTCAAAGGAGCCTGCGGGTTTTAGAAGCTACTTGTGGGTAGCATCAAAACAATTACTGACATGCCATTATGATTATAGACAAGCCAAACAATATTTAATAAACACAATAACCATCTTCCCATCTATCTCAATACACTCATGCTCAATTCACTTAGAAAGAAACCCACGCAGGTATGGACAGATAGGCTTATAATATGCTAAATCACTTCTTATGGAAGCAGCCTGAGACTGATTTCAGGAGCCAAAACCAAGGAAAGCACCTAGTTCCAAGCAAAGTTTCAGACTAGAACACATGGGAGGGCAGGTGTTATGGTCTAATCTTAGAATTCTGGCATAGTTTGAGCTGCAAGGGACCTTTAATGATCAGCTAGTTCCAACTCCCTTGCCATGTAGAAAACCATAATATGGAATGCAGCTAAACTGAGCTATACCAAGGATCTCCAGGAAAATACTACACCACCAATATGTGTTAATTTACGTTTTTGTTGCTGAAAGAGTTTCATTTTTGGCTAATAACAGCAGTGTTTTCAGACAGGGACACTTAGTAATGCCTCTGTGAAGAAGCAGGAAAACACAGCTTGTGTAACAACCACCTCAAGGAAGAACTGGCCTGCTCGAGGTCTGAGATTTTAGAGAATCGGGAAACAGCAGCTCCTCAGAGGTAATAGTCGAGCTGTTATACTCAGTCTATACTATATTGTTACTGTTCTCAGTGCATCAAAATATTGTCGGATAAAGGGAAAGGTGCCACAGATTTTTAGTTTAGCATAGAGTTTCTGAGGTCATTCTTCAGAATGGCAAAAATCAAATAAATGTGCATGAGCCCTGACCCTTGGCCATTGTGAGTTATTCAAAAAAGCAATACTCAAGAAGGCAGGAAGGTTGAGGGAGTCCATAAGCAGGAATAGGCAGGTAGACGGAGGTTTTTCATAAGCAGGAGTAAAATTTACTTCCTTAGAATTGTAAACGAGACTCCTTCCTCTCTCCAGATAAATCTCTTGATAATCCTCTCTCCCATGAATTGGGTTACACTAGCCAGATTCTCAACAGTCCTTACTACTATTTTCCAGTGAGAACTATATGTGGTCAGGCACTATTGTTATGGATTTCTACTGTAAGATCAGCAGAAGAAAAGACTCAACTTTTTGTGTATTGGAATCTATGGGGTTGTGATAAATTGTTCCTTTATCTGCTATTTGTTTACAAGAATTGTCCTCTGAAATCTTCCCTTCTCCACCCCTCATTTCATAGGCCCTGGGTAAAGTAAAAGCCTCTTTGAAGGAAGAATCAGTTGTGATGGTCTGACAGTTATTTAAATTAGATTTTAAGCCTAAGAGAAGTGTAAGATTTGCCAAGATTCTGCATCGTATAGCTAAATCATACTATACTAAATTCCAACTCTTACTCCAGCGACAACCAGCCCATTGGTATTGGGGACTTTTTTCAGATGTTTCCCACTGAGAGAGTTTAATTTATAGCTCTGATGAAACTACATTTGAACCGGAAATAGTTTGGGCATGTATGTGAGTGGGTTAGAAAAGAAAAAAATCATCCCCTGTTACATAAAATCGCACCAGAGATTTTTTTCCTGGCTGTAAGCAGAGTCCCTCTTGGATCAGTTGACCTCTTTAATAGAAGAGTCTGTCCTTCCATTAAATCAAAAGGAACAGAAGTCAGTCCTGTAAGCAGGTGGTTGTCTCTGGGTGATGTCCAAGGTCAGACTTTCTAACTCTTGTCTGAGTTACTGGGGAAACTGCCCATGAAATTGGAGATATTGTGAAGGTAGTGGCGAAACAAGCTGTTCACTCCCCTGCTAGTGTTACAAGGACTCAAGACTAATGCATCTTTGTGAAAACAGAAAGGCTTAAATTCTCACTCTCAGACTGATGAGAATTTAGACAAGCTGCACAGTGCATTCTTTCCCATGGAAGAAAGTTAATTAAGTGCTACTGCCCTCTAGACTTGGTCTCAGCATTGGGTGAATCAGCTCACTGGGGAGAATGAAGGTATTTGCTCAATGATACATCAACAGCATCTTATATCTATTGAGCAAAAGAAAAATATATTCCCTGGGGTAAGGGTGGCTTGGATCACGTTCAAGATCAGGTTCTGATTGCAAAAACTGGAAAATATGAAGTGAGTTTTTTAGGACTGGTTTATCAAAGTGGCATACATTGATATAAAGCCATGTGTAGGATAGGTGGAATTACTGAGGTGAGGTGCTTATCTGCCTGTCCCCTTTTAAAACACTGGAATTGTATGGGAGATCTGTGCCCTTTATAACAACAGCTGGCTCAGGCAATAAAATAGACAACATTTTCTGAACTTGTAAAAGTCCAGAAAACTTGGGAATTTTTTTACATAACAATTAGAGTAGCAGAGCATAAAAATCCAGGCCTTCTAAATTCAGATTTTGACTAAACTTCCAGACCTTTCTCAGTCACAGATTTGTTAAAGTACTGTACCTTGGCAGAGTGCTGGGAAACAAGGGAGATAATCAATTGTGTACTTGGAAAAATAAGAAAAAATCTAGCTTGACAAGAAAGTTACTTGCTATGCTTGAAAAAGAGGGTTCCTACATTTTAAAATTCTTTAAATAAGGAAATCCTGACAGTATTTTTGTTTAGTCACTATTTTTTAAACTCTATTTTGTTTAAAACACTCACTTCTAATATTCTAGCTACTTGATTTGAAAAATTTGACCATTGTTTCTGCCAATTTCTTCAGGTTCCTCATGTTTGTTTTTTTCTCCAGGACTTTTTGGAGATGCTGCGTAGATTTTTTCAAGAATAAGTGAAACAGCAGTCTATTGAAATCTTGCCATAAATAAATCAAGATAGTGTACTGGGGATTTTTCAGTCCTGTCATTCTCTTTATCAAACCTACTCCTAAACACCTCTAATGGAATGTTTCCAAGCAGCCTGCTCAAATACTTAACCATCTAAAAATTTAAAATGTTCTTATTGATAGCAAATATTAATCCTTTTACCTTTTATCAAATCTGCAGAGGGCATAAAAGACAGTGGGTTTCATACTGTCTCTTAGAGCCCTTTCATATATTGAAAGAATATTCCCATTTCCTTTTTTTTTTTTTTTTTTTTTTTTTTTTTTGTGAAGCAGAATATCTCTTTTAATAGACCTTGGAGATAATATTTTCTGTATCTTAAATTATTACCTACTGGGCTGTTTCCCAAAGGAGAAATAATCTCTGTACTATATTACAGTACCCAAAAATGAACACTCCACTCTAGGTGATGCCTCCTACACGAGACAGTTCTTGTATGTGATGCTCCTGAAAGTCCGTCCTTGAATGTCTTTCTATGGTGGTATCACATTCTTGGCTTCAATCAAATGTCTGATTCACTGAAGCCCAAAGCCTTTTTTCAGTATGGCTGAATAGTCAACTATTTCCCTATTGTATTTATCACTTGAATGTTCCTTACTTAGTACGCAACTTAGCCTATACTGGATTTTACCATGTTGATTTCAAGATGTGCCTTTTGTTTATTAATATTACAAAAAAAATTAGACCAGTTCTGCTGAACATTTGTAACCTGTTCCAGTTTGAACTGCTCTGCAAATGTTACAAGTATGTTCTCTAGACCGTCATCCCAGACTGAGGAAATTACTGAATGCAGCCTGCAATGGATGTCTGCAGCCTGTCACTGGATTTCTCACAACTGGGCATATAGCTTTTACTAGCTACTTTGTGAGTACATTTTCCTGGGCAGTTATGCACCTATTTACCAAAGTTTATCTCTTTGTACTTTGTATTTCTGTATTTTGAGAGCAAGAATTATATTTATTATAATGCCAATAGCATTCCTAAGTGTACTGCCTACCAATATCTGATTAAATCTCACACTTTGTGAGTACTGAAACTAAGATTATACTAACTTTTTAGCCTTTACTGTCTGCTTTTCTCTTTCTTTCCTTGTTAAGTAGTAGGAATTATTTTTCTTGCTGTCTTCTCATTCCTAAATTGTTTTTCTTGTTGGATAAAATTAATATTAATTTTGATCTACACTGCATGTTATTTCTTTATAGTCTCACACCTATGCTTGTAAGTCCTTGTTCCTGCTCATGTATTTCTTATGAAAATTTTATTTATATCTAGAATTTTCCACTTTCCTTTTTCTTTTCTTGTCTCTTAAGGAGCTCTTGATGGAGCCATATCAATCTCTTATTGTGCTCCATGTTTTTTGCGCATGGTGAGAGTCCACCATTCCATCTCTAACGTAGTCTCTTTCAGTAACTGTGAACTCTTGCAGTCTTTTTCTTCCCTCCTTAGAATAACTAGCCAAGAGAACTCCCCTTCCAGCTCCCTCAATCCAATGAATTTTGCTTCTTTTTGGACTCCATTGTCCTTATTCAGCTGCTCTGATTCCTCCCTTTTTCAGATTTGTGAACTTCATAGTCTTGTAATTACTTTAACCAAGATTACTTTCTACCTCAAACTGCTCAACCAGATCCTCCCTATTAGACAGAATCTGCTCTAAAACAGCTGCAAACTTAATACCTTCTTCCATCTTCTTAAAAGAAAATTCTAAAATGAGTGTTCTGAAAGCCTACTCTCTTCATCCCGACATTATTTTGCAGCACTTTTCTGTGTGTGATTCAAGTTTCCCATGCCAAGTAAAAGGGCACCCTTTGGATACTTGTATTATTTGCAAATAAGAAAAGAAGCCTACCCCTAAATGTAGCAAGCCCCACTCTTCTATATCCTTCTGATTATGTTATTTGTAGCATATCCCTATTATGACATTGCCTTTATTTTTTTTTCACTTTAACCTTTCTCCTTGAGATGTTCAATGCACCTCTAACATCTTCTGGCAGTTAAGCAAGGATCTACATTTCTGATGCACAGTGTGGCATCTACTTCCTTCTCCCTAGAGCCTGTCTTTCCTAAACAAAATGTACTCCTTCATCCCAGCAGTTAGAGGAAACAGCATGGAAACATAACCATTACACAGCAGTCACAGGCAGCTGCTTAGTCCAACGGGGACTGTTTCTGTGTCATGTTCAACAGCTACCTCAGTAACTCTAGTAGTCCTAGGGAAAAAGATTTCAGAAACTTCCTCAGTTTTGTCATACACTTATCTGTTTTTTTTCTCATCAGATGGGAAGGTTTCAATAAGGCTTGAGACTTAGCAAAGTTGGAAAATTAGTTTATGGATCAAAAAACCCCTTTAATTATTTACACCGTATGCAATTATGGTGAATATTCCATCCTTAAATCTAGACCTAACTGGTCTGGATCTGGTCAGAAGATCCTATAATAAACAGGGATTGTATTATTACCAGATTTTAGGTGAGGGAGGCATGGGAATTTTCCAGCAGAGTGGGATTGATTTTTTCCTTTTAAAATTTTAGCCTATTCCTGCTGCAGTAGGCTCTCCTCAGCTGTGAGCAAATTTATTCCCAAAGCTACAGAAATCTTCCTAAAATTGATGCATCTCATTAACCTAGTAGGGGTTATTTGGATTGCTGTGAACAAGCCACACCAGTCCTGACATCATCCTTCCCAATACTGCAAGGGTATTCTATAATTTCATGATGGAAAATACAACCTCTCCCTGTCTGGTAAATAGTTTAAATCCAAACAACAGGGTATGACAGCTACAGAGGTTCCCTGGGATTAATGCATGATTATGGAAACAAATTCAGAGGTTGCTCATGGTATGTCTGATTCACTGGCACTGAAGAAACACAAAACCACTGAATGGTTAATTTCAGGGACTTCTGGCAATCCACCTTCCCTGCTCAGATCAAGGTGAGCTATAGCACACTGCCCACACTGCAGTTTACTTTTGAATTTCTCCAAGGATGGTGACTCCACAACTTCCTCAGGCAACCTGCTCCAGTGTTTGAACAGTAAAAACCCTTTTTATTGCATTTAATTGGAATTTCCTATATTTCACTTACGTCCACTGTCTCTTGGGCCTGTACCTGGGCACTAGTAAGAGGTCTGGCTCTATGTTTTTACTCCCGGCCTTCAGGGATTTAGACTTCTCTAGGCTGACTAGTCCCAGCCCTTCGAGCCTCTTCATCTATCTCATCATCTTCATGGTCTTCTGCTTTACTACCTTCAGTAAGCCTGTGTATGCCTGTTTTTCCCAGTCTCTTCCTTCTTGCCCATCTTTGAGGTTGACATTTGCTTTCTTCTAGGAAAGAATCAAGAGAGGCTTCACAAATGATGTGCTACTAAGTTACATGCACGGGTGTTAAATGTTCCCTAGTCTGTTCCTTCAACAAGTCTTGCTGCTCCAGAAAAATGCCACAACAAGAGTTGCCAGAGTGTGATGGGGGATGAGTCTAATGGTATACAGCCCATTTCCAGTTAGAGATGTGTTCACAAAACAGACTTTTTTGGGCTGGAAATCACTGTAATGAGGGCCATATTATTTATTTCAGCCTTAATTATAAAACCCAAACAGAAATACCCCTTGATAAAATTAAGTCAAATGATATTTATTTTATGAAAAATGTAAGCCTATTCAAAGTAAAATGCATAAAATATACCCTCTAACAAAACATTATTCACATAAAGGTAGTAGACGTCATATTATAATGTGAAATTGTCTCCTGAAGAGCATGCTAGAAGAACCTTAACTTCATTCTGAAAAATACTGTTCAAAACATTTCTCTTTCTCTTTCTGTACTGCACAACACATATCAGCAATAGTGTACTTGATGACAATTCACTGATCCATAGATGCACACAGGAGACATATAACTGGGGAAATTGTGACTATAATCCTGCCTAATTACTTGGATTTTTGAAAAAATAATTGTTATTTGCATGTCTGTTCCTCTTCTAATGCAAGGTAGAAGGTTCTCCCTATAAACTGAAGATTATTTGGATTTGAAAAAATGACACCAAGAGTTGGCTGAGAACTGCTTTTTAGGTGTTTTTTGGTTAATGTGCCCTTTTGAGAAACTCCCTGTAGCCTAAGAAATCAAAACAAAATTCCAAAAATAATCATTTAGATAAGAACATCATCTCCTAGGACACAGCAGCAACCAGGACTGGTTACCTGGCTGTGGCTTCATTTTCTCCAGATAATGGAATGGTTCATACTTCAGGAAAATATCCAGTACAATATGAAATAAGTGAGTGAAATAAATGCTCATCCTCAGTTCTCCCACATGGTTTTCCAGGGGAATAGCCATGTCTGAGAGCTATTGACAAAGGGAATGCTGCTTTGGTGTTATTACAGTCTTTGGCATCATTCCCAGAGCCCATCACTACCCTTAGTAGCTTGGACCACCAGGTTCTGGAATCAGATAGTCAGGATGGGAGAGCAAGAATGGTGATTCATGGCAGACCTTCTTCAAGAGACGTAAATATCTTTCCAGATGCCAGTTTGCAGTCTCCAGTGGCAGCATGCTGGCAGTCCCTGTGCACAGGGAATCTGCTCAGGCATGGGGTGTGCCCACCCCTTGTGGATGTGCCCACACAGGACCACAGGAGTGCAGGGGAAGGTTCTGGGCAAGGAATTTCCCATTTTGCAGCTACACCTGGGCTCATGAGCCAGAACACTGAGCTTTTCTCCTCTTAAAAGGCAAGATTTCATACTTCTCTCCACGTGGTTCCTGTCCTTGCTCCACACTAAAAAACCTGAGAGGCTAAAAGCCTGTCTTCATTACTTGAGCCAAAATCAGTGAGAATAGAATGAGGCCCTCTGTGAGTTTAAATGGGTTTGGATTCACAAAAGGCGTATTTTGCACACCAAGTACACATTACTGATTAAAATGTACTAATTGAGAAGGAAATACAAGTAATAATGCCATAAGCTTTTATTGAGTAGCTGAAAAAGCAGCACTTGATTGTAATGCAAATATGCCAACACATGCAGCCTTTCTTTCCAGGTATGCATTAAAAAATATTGCCCTTAGACACTCTAACAGTTTCCATATACAGAATCCACTATGTGGAGCAAAAGAATGACTTGCATAATGAATTGCACACACACAAAAAAAAGAAGGTGTGCAAAATAAACACATCAACTAGCTGAATACTAATTATCTGTATGCAAAATCTGGAGACACTCAGTATGCAGAGCCAATCAGTTATCACAGTGAACACCTATGACTAATTTCCTCCAGGAAGAAAATTTTCCATTAGTTTTAGTGAATTTATACCCATTATAGAAAGGTTGTGGCTAAATAAATATTATTTTAGTTTAATTGGATTAAAAATTAGAAATGCAAATTCTGGTGCACCATGTCTCTGAGTCCTTGTCTCCCTTTTTATGGTAATACCCTTCTAATGGTTTAAGCCTATGAAGAAAAAACACTGAAGATTTTAACTAGCAGCTTTGCAGGGGGGCAGAAAGGAGCAAAGAAGATTTAGTGGTGAAAAGAGCAAATAAATAGGTGCTCCAAGATTAAAAAGAGGGTAGAAGTGCATGCTGAGCTGTTGAAAGACCTCTCTGTGTTTAAAGAAAAATATTGTTTGGTTCTTTCACCAGTGCATGATCAAAATAAGAGGTACAAATTAGTTCATGGCTGCTGAAGCTACAAAACATCATGCAGAGAGCTGTCTTTGGGAACGTTTTAATGAGGAGAAGAGGTCATCAGACTGTGACATTGCTTTTCAGAATTCTTCAAGAACAACACAGACTTCCTGTTCCAAATGTGGTAAAGAATAAAACAACCTTAGTAGTAATCGTACAACTTTTGAACCGTGTTCCTTGGAAATACTGCACCGTGCTCATTTTGTAGCTTTAGTTAGCTATCTCAAAGGAACTCTTCCATATTTTCCATGTGCTCTTATTTCAAAAGTACAGTGAAATGATAGAGCTTCAACAAGGATTATATTTATAAAATAAAGTTTTATTCAGTCTTCTAAAGAGATTTTAATGTTTTCATTGCTCTAGGTGAAATGGTACACTGTGGCTCTGTTCATTAACATTTAGCATCAGTGCAAGAATCAAGGATTACCACATACAGTTTGAAAGGACATCCAAAATGACTTTGAAATTAAATTCACTACAATCTTAGTTTGCAGCATTTTAAACATGATTTTAAAATGTATAAGATAAGTTAATGGCATTCCAGGTCAAATATTCCCAGGCCAATAACAAGTTCCACATAGAATGTCATTATTTAAATTTCTAGCATACTGTATATGCTGACTGGGATTGAAGAAGTCTACTGCAAATTTAATAAATAAGATGCGTACTACCATGCATTTATTGTAAAAGAAGCTTGCTTAAGGATTTTTAGAGAGACTATTAGCAAAGAGAAGATACTGGTAAATCAAATAATTATTCTAAGTTATGGGTATCTCACAATTGGAATGGCATCAGGATTGCTGATAATTATTGAAAAAAGGAAATAGCTAGTAATTGGCAAGAGTTTTTGCTCCTGATAAACAATTAAAAAAAATAGATATTAAAATTATTGATTTCTAACCCTCCTTTTCAAAGATTTCTTTAATCAGCTACTGTAATTAATAATTTAGCTAAAAATTGAATTATATATTCATTAAAACAGAAAAAGCTACATAACAGGCCTTTCTATTTTTAGAATGATTGAAATAAAATGCAACAAATGCAACAATGATATAAAGCTGATGTAGATGGTATTGCGTGTGGCATAGAAATTTTATTTTTTCATCCTTCTGTTTCATGTAGTTTTAAATTATGGTTGTGATGGCAAGGATAACATAAAACATAATGGACAACACCTGTCTTTTATTTTTCTACTAAATAAAGGGGTAAAGCAAATTTGGTAGCTGTCTTCTGGAGGCAGAAAGGAAATTTCTATCATAGCAGGTTCTCTCATTTTTTTTCCAGAGCACAAGTAAATATCCACAATAAGAATTGTGTCATTCTAACCTGAAGATTTAAAGTCTAAAACAACCCCCATGTATCAATTTGCTAACAAAGGTGTGCTCTCATTCAAAAATACATTTTAGTAATAAATATTTATCTTTATGCCAATAATCTTACGGTTTTAAATATTAATTATTGCCTGCTTATTGCACTCTGCAACATTCCCACATGAATCAGTTTACTTAAGCATTGATTTTATACTCTGTGGTATTGTTTTCTTGTCTTATATGCGAGGTATTAAATAGGCAGTTGGAAATATTTTACTTGTCTGTTCCATATCTAAAAAAATCCTGATGCAAATTTTTCCCACAAAGCAAAGGCTAACAAGTTTGTTGGTTTTCAGTTTAAACCTTTAATCCTGTTTGAATGGATTCATGTCTTTTTCCTTGATTTACCAGATTCTTCTGTCAGTGATTAGGGCCTGGGAGTTTGGGCTAATCTGAGATTTCTCCTCTTTTTGTATGGTCATTCTAGTGCCCATTATTCTTGTCTTTTTTTTTTTCCCTTTCCAAGAATACCATTGCTCATTGAAAGAAGATGTCTTAGATAGCCAATTAGCTGTTATGCATAGAGATTTTTAACCAGCATGGTAGCGGTATTTGTTACAGGACTGTAAGCAAAGCATTGAAAGATAAATGTTTAAAAAGAGAGGGGAGGAAAAGGAGATTCTGAATTTCTGAATTTTGCTTTCAATTATCCCAAACTACATCTAGAGCAGTAATGACATTCTAAGTTTTACAAATCAACATGATAGGAGAAAAGATTCTTTGATTCAGTGAATAAACTGTGATGTAGAAATCCTGCAGCAGTTTGACTAGTAAGTATGCTTTTATAATTAGAGTATCAATGATTCTCTGACTAAAGCAGAAGTGTTATAGGGTTCTTTGACAGGAAATGTGGGCAGCCTTGGAAACTTTCATATAACTGTCATAAAACAAGACTACTGCATGTTCCTAAACTGAATGCCATTAAATCCTGTTACTGACTTCATTGACTGCAACAGATACCTAACTACTTATTGTGACATTAAGATGTAAGTTTTGAAAAAGCCCCCCACATTTAGAGAGAGTTATAAAATAAATGGGGTATAATCTAGGAAAAAATGTATCTGTTTTTTACATATCGGTACATTTCTTTTTTTTTCTATAATCAGAACTTAAACTACCAGTCTTCTATTAAAATGTTTTCTTGGTAAAGAAAACAAGAAAAATACACAATAACAAACAAAACACACAACAACATACAAAACAAGTATTTTAAATTTTTCGTTTACACAAAGTGATGTTCTTCACTAAATGGCAAATATATATCTTCAAAATAGAATGATCCATAAACTAAAATATCTGTAAGATTATAGAAGCATTGTGGTGTATATGTATAGCATTATGTGACATTAGTTGAGTATTTATTTGTACTTTTGCTAGTGACCATTAATAAATTTATGGTTTTCATGTGTATATTTTATCTTTTTAATCAAAATGTATGTAGTTTGATTTAAGCATCTTCAAAAATATTTGATTTGCTGACATAAGCATATTGTTTAAAACTTTTAGTAATATTTTTACAAAGTAATATATTTATACAACTTCTGAATATTTATTAATTGTACAGAAAAAAAATATTGTTGTATCAAAATTATTTTTGTGGCTTTATTTCATATATGTTTTGTTCTCAGGGTGAACTTTTTTTTTTAGTAAGCAGAAGTCTGAAATATTTTTGAAGCAGACTAACATGTTATTTTGAGCAAGATATTATAACAGATCTTGAAAAAGAAAAGTCAAACTGTATAAAACAAAAAAAAGGTTTCTCAGGACTTTTCTATTCTGGAACATGGTGTTTTAATGCAAAATTTTCTATTAAGAAGCTATTCTAAATGTCTACTTATACTAAAGGAAATGTCTGTTGGTACTGAAGTAGCTGCACCCACATTTAAATATTGCTAGGTTAAATACCGTAAATCTCATTGGATTTTTCCTTAAAATGTTAATTTTATGTGGAAACAGAGCATTCCAGTGAGCTACACCAGACGGGTCCATGGCAAGAAGATGTATCTATCTATATATCATTGTGCACGGCATTATTATGCTGTGCATGCTTTATGATTTTGTCAGGACCTAAGAAAGTTATTTAACGAGTGTGAGACACTCAGAGGGACAGGCTAAGTGCTGTACACCACTATGAAAATACTTAAATAACATGATTAGCCAATTAATAAAGTACCACTGTTGCCATAGGGAGCTGTGAGACATTTTACATTGCTGAGTTATTGTTTGAATGAAAAAAAGAACCCTAACATTGGGTTTCACTGCAATCACCACACATTCCATGGTACTTTTAGCAGGATGAGGAATGCCCTATCTGAATTCTGGAAGGATTTGTTAGGTTCAACATACACACAGGGTTTCTCACTCCATAACCTAGTGCACAGTTCTGATTTTATCCTTTGAAAAGCTGTCATGTGCCACAGGCTACATCCCTCTGTATTTGGTTCTGTCATGTCCAAAGGAAGCTGCCAATGTCCTTACAGAGAATCACTTCCATAGCTTGTGGATTTTTCCTTAATTGAAAACCAAATTATGTTAA
>VRYO01001878.1:1017044-1042044 GCA_009812075.1 Sialia sialis
GTGTGTCTTATATTTGTGAAATTACTGTAATTGTATTATGGTCCCTGATCTCTGTTATTGTGTTAAAATATTAATTTAATGAATTTTGGGATTTTATGTCCTGTATTCCTGAATCTGCCTTTGATGCTGAAGGCAGGAAGATGCACTGAAGAGCACATGGCCTTCCAAAAGGCCATGGAACTTCTGTTCCATAAACACTCTCCTTAGAATTTCAAGAATATATTAGCCAAGAAATTTAGATTGCAAATTTATGGTGGCTCTGATGTATTTTAGTTTAGTTTGGGTAGAAAATATGCTTGTGCTTATATGAGTGTGCATGCACACATTCAAAAAACACAGCAGAAACTTAAAACCAGCAATGACACAGATACAAGTGGGTATACGCTATTTCTCACTAAGATAATGGTAAAAAGGTGATAGTATCTAGTTGTTATACACTGGAAAAGAGAAAAAATAGATGCTACCTTAGAAAAGTAAGTACCTTGTTACTTTATCCTAAGTACTCCTTTCTATATTCTCTCCCCAGGGATGCTCTTCTCTGTTTCCTCATATGAATGTAATAAATGACCTCAGATGAAGGTAACAGTAAATCACAGGGCTTTCTCTTCAGCTTCAGCAGGAAGCAAAATGGAGTGGCCACATGCACAGACACCCTCTTCTGAGTGTCATTAGCTGGAACCTTACTGGCGCTGCCCTTTCTCTCTGTCTTTTTACACTTGTGCATTAGGCTGTACACTTCTCAAGAAGTGACACACAATGTTAATGAGAATGTAAAGCTATAATATTTAGCTGTCCCATTCACACACCGTAAGGCTGACACCCAATGCAGTTGAACACACTTCTGACCTAGAGTGGAGGTAGGAAGCCTCCAGAGATGGTGCTCAGACTCTATGCTCGCAACAGACACAGGCCACAACAGAACTTAATGACCAGTGGCTGCTATTGTGTCACCACCTCCTGCTTTCATACAAGAAACTCTAATTTTCACCAGGGTCACAAGTGTTCTTCCTGAACATCCTCAAATGAAATAGCTTGCTTTGGTTCTAGATTATTTCTCAAATATTATTTTCTAATACTTTTGACGACTGAAGAATAACTGGAAATAGCATAGGCAGGCATCAATGAAATTATTGGTAGGAGTTTTTCTTCAAAAACTTGTTTCTATGAGAATGGTAATCAGGAAAAAAGTTTATGCATGAAGCCTTGCTACTGCCTTACCTTTGAGACTTACATTTTCAAAAAGTTGATGGCAGGGGACTGTACATTTTCTTTGCTGCTACTCCAGCCTGATCCCTCTGCATTTTACTTTTCAATGTCTTAAAATTTAGTTTTCTGTGCAGTCATTCACACTGAACCCTGAAAAGAAGATACTTATATAACAATAAAAGAGAAAATTTCTTGACTTATATGGGTGTCTGATATTTTATTAGCCAGTCTACATTCACCCTCACCCTTACTGGTCTCCCTGTGGTAGCTCTGGCTCTGCTGATCTTGTAGACAAATGATGGAAGCATCTGACTTAGAGCCTTTTAGAATCAAAGAAGATTGAAAAGGAAAAGACCTGCTAGGTCATTTTGTCCATCCCCTGCCAATACAGGATCATGACCTACTGTACAATAACTTCACTAATGTTTTGCCAAGTCTCAATTTAAACAAATCAAGTGGTGGGGATTATATCACATTTTTTTCCTTCTCTTGGAAACATATGTCCTTGTTGCTTGATATTTTCTATGAAGAATTGTGGTGAAATTCTACTTAATACTCTTAATATTACTAGAATTACAAGAATAACTTATTTTCTTCTTTTAATAGTTGCTCCTTTCTTGGCAGGCATGTTTTGAATATATTTTTTAACATATATAATATATATTTATTATATATTTAATATATGTGTTAGAAGCACAGACACATGTTAGAATCATATATGTTAGTATATATGTTAGAAGTATTTATCATGTAATTATTTTCAGCTTTCATCATAGCTCAGATCCTAAGTCCCTTATTAATACTTGCTATTTACTTTCATTTAATTTCCTTCCACGTTATTAATCCTTCTGGTATAGACTGCTCAAAAATGTATGTAATGCTCATTAGATTATTCTAGGTGTGATTCTTAGGTGTTAGTGATCTACAGCAGGGCTTTTGTCTGAGTCATAATGTGATGCATCTGGATCTGTATTTCCAAATCTCCTTAGTGTCCTCCCTTTTATCTTAATGCAATCTTTCCAGTTCTCATTCCTGTCTTTTATTCCACCAATATACCTTTTCCCCACTGCTGAAATTCTGTTTTATTTATTTTCTGTTAATTATGAATTGTCAAGAAAGCCAACTTGCTCATTATCTTCATCACTTAGTATTTGAACTCATCCTATTTATTTCCCTATGCCTTTTGTAGAGCTTAAAACTTCTTTTCTTTTTCAGAATTTCTGCATCTTTTATTTTACCCAAACTGCAAATGAAAAAAAACAACAACAAAAAAAACCCCCAGCCAGACTTTGCATTACATATAGTATACTGAATTTTTTAAACATCAATTTATTTTTACAGGAATGGCAAGGACTAAACTGCTGCTAACAGAAATACAAGTTTATTGCTTTTGCTGTTGCTACAGATCAGAGTTAAGGTTACAATGGATTATATTTGAATATTTCCAAAACAGTATATATTTACTTTTCACTTGAACCTAACCTTCATGCAAAATTCTTATGATACCTTTTACTTTGAAAGAATTTATACATAGTTTTCATTTTAACAGACCTTTCAAATTTTTTTTGTTTCCATTGGAATTCTTTGACTTGATGGTCTGACTAGAAAATTTTGAAGGCTCAAAACTATAAAGAATAAAAGAAAAATATATTGCATGGTTTTCTAAAAAAATTCCTGGTACTACTTGATCACTTCTGAATAAAGCAAATTGTAATTGAAATTACTGTAGAAATTAATAGGCTTTACTATTTACTTTTTTTGGCTACTTTTAAGATACTGTGCAAACCATGTAAGTTAAATTGGATTTCAGTTTCAAAATAATATTTTAACTTTTTGTTAAAAAAAATTTAAATTGTAAAATTGCCTAGATAAATGAATATTTTATAGATGGAAGCATGTTTGAAGTTCCTGTATGTCTTTTATACTTAACGTTTGTGTATATAACTATCCTCCTCTTTCCTCAATAATGTAACTAAAATATCATAAGTGTGTATTCCTTAACAAACAGATATTCCTCAGTGTCAAAAGTAGCTCCAGGCAAAAGATTGGCAAGTGAAGAGTTAACAAAAAGATCAATGAAATGTGAAGACATCTGGTACTCAATGTGTACAAAAATTATATTTTTGTCTTTTAGATATCTTTTATGTTTCTATTGTGCAAAAATACTTTTTTTTTGATTGAACATTTCCAGCCTGCCATTGACTGAAATAGATGACTGCCTTAGGGCATTTTTGGAAGGGAAAAGTAGATTTAAAATGACTAAATTCCTTTGTTCAGAACTGCTGCTCTGCATATCCAGTAAATTTTTTAATACAAAGACATACCAATCAATGGGGAGTATAATTTGCAAAAGGACTGCAAGATTAGGTTTTTAGTATGCAAGTATGACCACCAAACAGACATCATAAGACTGTGGTGACCAGGAAGGGGCAGGTACATTCTCATTTTTCATATTTCAGAACTTCATAGGTACTCACATTGAAGTAGTCTCTCCAAAATAGGAGAGAATGTCAGGGAGATATGGTCAAGAAATCATTTACACTGTAGAACAGCTGGGAACAACACCAGCTAGTTCCACGGTTAAGGCAGCCTGATGCTCTGGCACAAGAGCAAGGTGGCTTTCTGGGCACATGGGAAGTCCTGAGTTTTTGTTGAGATTTATTTAGTCTGGATCTGACTATGCACATACATCTGTAGAGCTGGTAAATAATGTAGGTACAATGGATCAAAGCCTGTGTACGAAAACTCTCTGTTGCTAAGAATGACATCAGCAGTTAGGTGATCTAGTACTTTATTTAATTTTATTTTTGAATCAGCACAGATGTTTTAGCTAAACTGCTCCTCAGCTTTCCCTCTTGTATCTATTAGAAGAGGCTGCTTTGAGAAGTGGTGCTGTAGTTTTTGTGATGGATGTAACATCAGAGCCTTAACTGAAGGTGCACTGAAAGAAAAAAGGCAGATCCTTGTTCTATCTGTGGCTATCTGGGAAGCAGCTTTGCAGAGAAGGCCCTGGAGACTCTGGTGGGCTATGAGCCCACAGCACACCCTTTCAACAAGAAAGTCCAACAGCCTCTCCTCGGGTGCATCAGAAACCACACTGCACAACTGCATTAAGGGCGATCCTTTTCCTCTCAGGCTACAGCTGGAGCTCTGGGTCCAGGTCTGAGCTGCAAGGATGTACTGGAGTAGCAAGGGGCCACAAAGATGCTGAAGGGCTTGGAACTTGAGAGCTATGGGAGGGAGAGAGAACTACCATCGTTCAGTCTGGAGAACAGAAGGCTCAGGGTGACCTTCATGTGTGTAAACATCTACTGAATGAGGAGGAAAAAAACGTGAAGCCAGGGTCTTAGGAGTGCTCAATGACATGCCAAGAGGCAACAGGCACAAACTGAAACAGGCAAAATTTCGATTCCTCTCCAGAAAATTATTTTATTCGTATATATATGATCAAACACTGGAATAGTTTGCTTGGGGAGGCTGTTTAATCTCTGTCCTTAATGATATTTAAAATTCAACATGGCCCTGAGACACATACTGTGGCTGACCCTGCTTTGAACAGGGCAGTTGGACTAGGTGATCCACAGAGGTCTTTCCAACCTTACCATGAAGGGATTCTGTGGTTCATAATAATGGGGTCATTAGAGATTTTGGAATATTTCTTTACTCCTTTTTTTATTTTCTTTTCACCCCAAGGGAAAATCATGTCATCAATAAACAAAAGGCTGCTCACACTGTGGTGTGCCACTTCCCTCATTTTGCTTTCTGTTTATCTAAAAGTGCTTTCTGTCAGCGCCTGGACCAAGGAAGATCTAATGTCTCATGCTGTTCATATTACATAAAGTGTTCACACTGCAGTGAATTAGTGATTGTGTTCAAGTCTCATTGTGCTTCCTGGGGCAAAGGCAGTATACACCACTATACATGCTCTTTTATTTTAAAGGGCTGGAGGTTGATCCTACAATTGCTTTCTAGTGAGAGCAGTTCTGATATATGTTTTTTTCCCCAGAGCTACTCACTTTTGAAAGGGTGACTATTTGCAGGAACCAGCCATAGTGCGTTGTGTTGTATGTGGCAGTTTAGTAAGTGGACTGTGAAGATATTTCTTCTTCTAAACACACGATGATAATGTGGATGGTTGTTAGCAATGTAATTCCTCCAGCAAATGGGAATGGTTACTGCATACAAAATCAGTTTTTCTTTCATTATTTTCAAGCAGTTACTTAAATATATATATATATGGTATCTGCTATAGAGCAAGTAGGAAACAGAGTGGGGAAAAATGAAGGCTTCTCATTTCAATTGTGGTCCTTTTTTTGACTGGCAGTTGTTCCTGTTTTCAAGTGTTTGTTTCTACTTTAATGAGGATACCAACTTTCATCCAGTGAGATGTGTGGGTCACTTTGTTAGCACACTTGCACACACCAAGGCAACACACCAGCTGGAAATTTTGACTTTTAGCTGTATTATTTTTCCCCAGCAAATGGCTTTCCTTTTGACATATTTTAATGTACTTGCACACTGAGAGGAAGAGAGGAAGACTGGGTGAACAGAAAACAGACTGTTTTATTAACCCAGCAGTCACCTTTGAGATTCATACGTGTCCACTTTTTTCTTGCCTTTGTACCTAATCCCAAGAGCCTGATACCTGGCTTCCCTTGGAATAACAAAGTCAGTCACAAACCTCCAAACATGATAGTTAACTGGATGCCAACTGTTTCTTCTCATATTTTTTCCCCTTCTTTTTTTTTTCAATTTTTTTTTCCCAATACTGTTTTAGGGATTGTGTTCTTATGGGTGCCCCATAACCATAATATTAATTTGGATTTTGTTTTGTTTTTTTGTAATACTGGATGTACATTGTTCAAAAAATTAAATTTCTGGTTCTATTTTGTGTGTGTGTTTTGTAGTGATTTTTTCAGCTCTGCGAATAGTGGGAAGGGAAGAAAGAAAGCAATGCTGCAGGCACTTACTGGACTACAGTTTCAGCTCAGAGGAAAGCTACAGGATCAAAAGTGGCCAGACAAGCACCCTCGAGAAGAAGCCCATGCACATTATTCACAGTGTCATATGCCAGTTTCACAGTATCCTGCGTTCAATGGATTTTTTCCAATGGGAACACACTTTTCATCAGACAAAGCTCCAGCAGTCTCAGAGGTACCTGTATTACCAGTAGATATTTACAAAGCAGATTTCAGAATGCTGTATTATCTGCCAAAATCTATTCTTAATTGTAACATGATTGGAGGGCACCTGAATAAAATCAGGAGAGAGGTGTGGATGAAGCTGATGGAATTAACATATCCTAACAAATAAGTAGGGCTCAAGCAAGCAAATACCAAGGTATTAAACTAACTAGGTCTTGTCCTTGTGCTGCCTCAAAACATGTTCTTTAAATCATTAATCTCTCATGGTCCAGGGATGACAATTTACACTCTATCTTCCTTTTAGATAGTGGAATGTCTCTGGAGTTTTCTTTCAACACCACAATGTCTATCCAGGCAGCAGACAGGCTAAGATGCAGCCAGAGGGCAGTGAGAGCAGAGCCCAGCAGCTCCAAGTTTGTTCTCCAGCCCCATGTCAGAGCAGACAGCGTGTCATGACAGAGGGAGAGAGGACCAGGTAAATGCTTGCCTGACAGAAAAGGTTTTGGCACCAGCCATTCAGGAATACACTTTTTTTCTGCACTGTTGTTGACAGCCTGGGGCAGTTCTGGGCTGTGGTCTGGACCCCATCTCCAGGGATGGGTGATGGGAAGTGGTTTGGCACAGTGGCTGTGATGTCCAGGACAGTCTTGCACAAGCTATGTACTCCTTGGTGTTAGCAGAGTGCGCAGGGCTGCAGAGCTGCCCCACAGCCACATTACCTCTTATGAGCTGTGAGTTACCGAGTGGAGGCTAAAAACCCACCACTGAACAAATCAAATGATGCCACCATATTTCTTTCTATTTGGAATAACTGTGGTATTTAAAATACCACATGGTGGCAGCTGTTGATAAAGGCTGGTACTAGTTTGTTTTTCATTTTTAAAACTGAGGAATTATGCATTTTAGTAAGTGGAGGAGCCAGGTTTCAGACATTTTAGACATGTTACATCAGGAATGTTCTGATCACTTGATATCTGATGCATTGAACCTTTTTTTCCTAGTTAGCAGTGGGACCAAAAATAAAAATATAAATAGAGATTGAAACTCTGAATCCAACAATGAATATTTTAAACCTTTCTTTGGCTGCTAATAAACTTTCCTTACAGTTCTCACCACTCCCTTTCTCTTCTGGGCTCTCTCCACTCTCCTGTTCCTCCAGTATGCCTCACTGTAGCCTGGGGAAAAAAAAGTTTCAGAAAAATAATAAAGTTTTTATTTATTCCTTACAGCTTTTCTGCCCCTGTGGGCATTTGTCTGCCTGTCTGGCTAATGTGCTGTAATGAATCTGCTCTCTGCCATACACACACATATCGTCCTATCAATCAGGCAGAGGAAATGCTGAGTATGGTGAGCACTAACAAGCACTCGGAAGGGTCAGCACACCAGTGCACTACAGTGGCACGCTACTTTCCCTACAGGCTGCTTTAATTGGGGGAACATGAATGAGGCAGCATGTGGCTGGCACTGTCTTCTTGCCAATCTCTCTTCTTTGGCAAACTGACCTTCTCTGCTTCACCTTTCAGGGCAACACTAAACCTCCTCTGGTTCCTGCTGCAACACAAGTCCCTCTCAACCTCATTGGAGTCTCTGGGTTAACTGGAGCACATGGAACTGCTGGGGGAGCTTGCTTGCAGAGGCTGGAGAGTGATCAAAGGGTGCTGCAGAGCCTGTGGGGATAGCATTTCTCTGCAGGTCAGAAATCACTATGCAAATACAAGTGGGAAAAGATGGAGAAAAGGGGGTTGAGGAAAATTAAAGCAAGGCAGAATAGGAGAGAAAAATGGTGAAAGAAACAGGAGATAGGGAAACAGGAAGGATTGAGAAAAATGTTGAAAAAACAAATGAGAGGAAAGAAATAGATAAAGAGTAAAAAAAAAAAAATGTGGACAGTCACATAACTTCTGGAGAGCAAGACTTAAGGAAAAAAAAAAGAGAAAATAAAAATATTCCTGTACTTAAATTGGGGCAGATGGGAAGGAACACCTCCAAAAGAACACGAAGAAGATCAGGAGACCAGAGATGGTTTTCATGGCAGGTTTCAGGATTTAGAAAAGAAATCGTGCCCAATCCATAATTAAGTAGTAGCGTTTTAAGTTATAGATAAGTTGAATTCTAGACATGATTCCTTTTCACCTTTCTGGGGTGCCAGTGCACTGTTAAGGACTCACTGTCATTGCCCTACTGTAAGACTTACTACTGAGTAAATTTTCTACTGGAGGTTTCTCAACAAAGACTTTGTTGGCTGTTTGGAAGGAGAAAAGGGATTTGCTGAGAAGAATGGAGGAATTACAAATCTATGAGAAGCAATAACACCTAAAGTGAGATGTTGGGGTTAATAGCAGGTAAGGAAGGATGGAGACTTGTACCTTTTGGCAGCCCTCAAATTTTCTTTGCCTGGAAGTTCTTGTGTTTACAAGAACATATTTGCATGGCAGTCAAGCGATAAGAATATCTTAAAGCAGTTTTTCATTGCCCAAAGTGAGCACTAATGGGCAATCCATCTTGAGTGAAGATTTACCATAGAATGCCATTGAGAACACTGTCTTTGACATCAAGGATTTGGGGAGTAGCCAGAAAGGGTTAGTTTGGTACTTTAAAAACACAGTAGCAAAGGCCCAAGGAAGAGTTTGAAGACTGACAACTCTCTTTGTGACACAAAATTTTAATTTAGCTTAATTTCTGTGTTGATCAAGGGAAGTTACCTGTGCTCTTCAGGTAGGCAGGTTAACCTATGGAAGTATCCAAAGCAGTAAAAGAGCCATCAGATTTTTCCCTGCAGTATTTGTAAGATCTATAAAATAAGAAGCTTTGGCTTTAGCAAACATCATGACTGAAGGCTTTGAAAGAAAAACACAGATGAAAGTAGGATGCCATTTGTACCTCAAAAAGTGATTTCTGCTCTTGAACGAATGCCAGCTTTGTTGAAAGGCAATAAGTTATGAGGAATACCATCCATCAATCACTGGGCAAAGTTTACACCCTGCTGCCCTTTCCTCAGGAATGTCCGACTATAATAGGGGAAGTTCACCTTAAATGCTGACTAGGAACACCCTTTGAAGGGAAATCTGTTTTCTTTAGGAGCAGTTTTTGTCAAATATTAGTTTCAGTGGAAATTTTAGCATCTTTTTTTCTTCAGGCAGTCAGTTAAAACAAACTATCGAGATAGAATAAAATGGAATAGAATAGAAGAGTTTAGATTGGAAAAGACCTTAAAGAACATGAAGTCCACTGTTAACCTAACATTGTCAATTCCACCACTAAACCCTGTGCCTAAGCGCCACATCCACATCTTTTCTAAGTACCTCCAGGAATGGTGACTTGGCCACTTCCCTGGGCAATCTGTTCCAGCACTTGACAACTCTTCCTGCAAAGGAGTTTGTCCTCATATCCAATCTAAATCTCCCCTGGAGCAACTTGAGGCCATTTCCTTTGTTCTGCTTGGGATTTTTTATGCTGGAAACCTGTAACTTTGTCAAAGATCTTGATCCATTGGAAATGAGCAACATTACAGCAAAATAATAAACCAAATTTTCATATCAAAAATGTGGTAGCAGGCCTGTAAGGCTTCACAAACTAGACTTTAACATAACTAACTGTACCTATAAGAAAATCTGTCAACCTTTCCTAAAAATGGAGTCCTATAACAGTAGAAAACATATTATTTCCCCTAAGAGAAAAATTCCTAAAACTGTAACCATTACTCACACCTATATAAAAGATTCTAAACCATCAAACATAAATATACAAACAATATCTAAAAAAAAATCCACTAGCCAACACGTAAACCTAATAATAAACTAACCAAAGCAACAACTAGTTACAAATCAATTAAAAAGAAGCAAAATAAATTTATAAAACTCTTTATAATAAAATTAAAAAATGAGACCAACACCTTTTTTCACTACATGAAAAAGAGTCTCATCTTTCTTACACAAAATCATAACAACACAAAAATGCACATAAATAAATTAATAATCATTGAGTAGGACTAGGGATACTGAATTAGCTGTGTATCTGGGGCTGATATAATCTTTACTGGGTCCTGTGTCAATTAATACCACCACAGATCCAGTAGGAAGCTGGCAGGAAAGTGAGGACTAGCCAGAGACCACTAAATCATTAAAGTATAAAAAAAAGATCTAAATTACCATGAAAGATTTTGGGACCATTATGTGTTTAACTAGTGCAAAATGAAATAAGAGTAATGTTTTACTGCACATACTGGGAAAAGCTCTGTCTAAGAATCTGTCTGTTAATCACTTTAAAACTCCCACTCTATTTTTTTCCTCAATGAGTGGCTAGGAAGAATAATATGGGAGACTAAGGAAGCTTGAAGATAAGCTTCTCATAAACATGTGTCTATAAATGGCACTATTTCTTTAGGAAATAATTGTTTTAGAACGTTGGGGCTCAATTTTAATTCTTTCTCTTTCAAAACCTTTCTGAAGGCAAATTTTGTATTTAAGGACAGAATAGGTCTATTCCAGACATTCCTAGGGGGGAAGTAATGGATTTTAAGAAATATTCTGAAAGTCACAAATATCTTTAATGTCCTGTGCTGCCTGCCTTATCTCCCAAGTAGGGAGTCTCCTTTACCCAGTGTCTGCTATACTGGCATCTCTCCAGTTTCTTTTTTAGGTGTTCTCTCTTGATTGCAGGTACTCCTGCACCTCACACAATAATGCAAACCCTTTCTTAAGCTGATTTGGGCTTTTTTATGGATTGGCACATAATTTGAAGTATTTTTGACAGATTAGGAGACACTATGAAAGTGACAACATTATGGCAGTGTCTTACTACTCCTGCAAAAAAACCAGATAATTTAAAAGCCTGAAAATGAGCTCTGTGTCCAAGAAGAACCATTTCAGATCCATGTATATATCCCATCTGCCTCCACAGGCTCTCTAATACCATTATAGGGCTTTGCTCCAAGCCACAACTGCTGTGTAAATGATGTAGTAGCAGCATACAGAAACACAAGAATATTTAAGATAGAATAGATCAGCTGTCCATAAGCCTTAATAATCTGTTTCAGAATACTGTGACTAGGCTCTCTCTGAAACAGCTGTCTACATCTGAACCAGATACCTTAGCAGGTTTTGTTACTGTGGGGAAAGCAGATCCATTTAAGATTGATCTGGCTTGTCTTAGGCATGTAGTACGAAGTAAGATGGATTTCAAGTGATATTTTTCCCTCTGTTGAGTGAAAAAAAGTCTAGATAATTAGCTGGGATGTAGAAATCTTTATTTTGTCATTAACATAGTCAAATAGATTACTCTTCTTTGTTTTTTGCTTCAGAGAAAGTATAGAGCTTTCAAAACTTCTTATTCTTGTTATAAAACTTCTTATGTTATTATTAACACTTTGAATTAGCTTATGAGATGATGCTTGAGGGTTAAAATTTAATTTAATGTTAAATTCTCACAAGTAAAGTACAGTAATTTCACAACTATAAGGCGCACTGGATTATAAGGCATACTCATGGGTCGCCGGCAAATTTCCAAACTTTGTCCATATATAAGGCGCACCGGACTATAAGGCGCACTTTTTTTTGCAGTGACAAAGTAACAAATTAGTAACAGAATTGCATGATCACGGGTTTGCTGTCAGCTGCTCAATTTACAAACAGTTTTCACAGATTGGCGTAGCCTTTAAACGCAGCCCCAGGCGCCCTCCCCATGCTGCGGGCCCTGGCAGTCCCGCCCCGGTGCTGGCTGCCGCGGCTCAGCTCACGGCTCGTAATTCCAGGTTGGCAAATTTCCAAACTTTGTCCATATATAAGGTGCACCGGATTATAAGGTGCGCTTCTGGGTTTCGATCAAAATTTTAGTCAAAAGGGTGTGCCTTATAGTCATGAAATTACTGTAATTGAGGTTGCTATGCTTTACGTCTTCCTAGACTTTTTGCTGAAGCAATTTGTAGCACAGGGCTGTTTGTCTCTGCTGCTTGTTTTATGGCATTCACTTAAAACACGTTGCTTTTTAGTTCTATGCACTATATTATTTTTATTTTTTAAAAATAATATTAACATTTATTACTATTAAGAAAGTACTTAGATTTTGTGTTACTATTTCTATCATGAGAAGAGGTATATAGAAAAGAGGAAGGGTGGAGAATTATGTGAATGGGTTCATAAATAGGAGGAGAAAGGGAATTGGGAAAAAGAGCATAATACATTTTGAAAGATCTAGAAAGAGGAGGAGCCCAATGGAGACTAAAAGAGATGAGTAACTGGGAAAGAGATCTGTGTACAATCCTCAGGATCACTCATAATTTTGTAGAATTTCATAATATCTCTTCTTTTTTTTCTCCTTTTCAAACTTCACAGACTTCATCTTTTTAATCTTACAGTGTCTAAAGTCCACAGTCTCTATTCTTTCTCCCATATACCTCATCATTTTTTTCATTTTTAAAAGACATTTTAATTTTTGCTATGTCTATTCTTGCACACACCTCTGCACATCTGAGCACAGCTGTTAACCTGCTTCTGTGTGATAATTCCTCTGGTATGGAAACACCTGATGTCACTGTGACTCAGAGTAAGTTCAGCAGGTCCATTGCCTTCAGTAGTTGAAGAGAGCATTAATGCTGAATCAAAATTTGATTTTTGTCTCAAAACTGGAATTACAGGTAACAATCTTTTAAAGATTTAAAGCTGTTTACTTTAAGGGTGGTTCTTTTTGAAGTCTATTCTGATTCTTGATATGAAGGAGACCAAGTGTGGAAGACAGATGTATAAAGAGAACCAGTCATGGTTTAATCACAGGAGGTTCTGATTTCTTCCCATGTATTCTCAGTAGTGAGTTGCCTATCCACACTTGCACATTTAAGTATGTCTAGGACATGTCCAGGCAGTCAATACTGCTAGGACAGGCCCTGGCACAGTTCTAGCCTATGCCTGTGAATTCTGAATCACTGACACTTAGGTGTTACAGCATCCTGTAACTCAGAATCAGCATTTTGAGAACAAATGCATTCTTCTAGTTGTCAAAGGCTTCAATGGCAAAAATACGAACCCATCCATGACTTTCAGACTCAGTGTCTACCATATTTCCTAAGTGTATCAATTTCATGAATAAGATTACAGCTTGAGAGGGTTCTGTAAAACTTTTCTTTTGACAATCTTGTGCCGCTCAATGAGTATTTTAAAATGGGCGGTGCATAGGGGAGGAACCCATTTGCAAGACATAAGCCTTTTTTTTTCCCCATGAAGAATATGAACAGGCCCCAGACAGAATTAACAAAGACTTTACAATTGTAGAGAACAATGGTGCAAACACTGCTGTTTCTACCTTGAGGGTGCTCAGGTTTTTCCAGTGTTAGTGAAGGGAGACGCAGTTTCTTGTCACCTGCAGCAAAGAGAAGCTCCACAAACTCACAAAGAAGATCAGCATTTTTTGAAATGCTGGCCCAGGATTAAAAACATAACAGGATTCTCAGCTTCCTAGTGACTTCAGTGGAAAGGTGAGGACCATGATGGGAATTAGGATTCCAACATAACTCTACACTTGACTTGACAGTCACACTGTTCCTGAACTGACAATGGCAGCCCAGGAAGAGGTAGTCAAGCCGAAGGGTTACTAGGGAAAAAAGGAGCTTTGAAAGAGCAGTGCTAGTTTCTATGAGAAGGGCTACATTCATTTAATTTTGAAGAGACCTGACTGTTCAGATATTAAGTATTATACACTGCATTAGTAATTATATAACAGATAATATTAATGATTCTTATGCAAGTGTTTGTTAAACCAGTAATTCAGATTTAATGATTAACCAATGGCCTTTTATATAGGAGGGAATCCCATGCCTAATTTCCGAGATTAATCTTATTTAAAGCAAAAATTCTCTAGCTAGTAGTATTCAGCTGAAATTAGCATTTGCTGATGTGAGCAGTTGAGCTTCAACTGACATTTATTAGGACAAATGCATAAAGGCTGTGCTGTGGCAATACCATTTAATTGTCAAGGCAATTAGTTGCCATTTTGGATAACAGAATTGTCACTGAGTTAAAAGTTTAAAAAATAAGGGAAGAAGACATGGCAGGAATAGTTTCCTTTTTAATTGGAAATTGTGTGTGAATTTTATATTAGTCATAGAATTGAGACTCTGATGGCATAGGTCATACCCAGACATAAGAGAGAAAAATTTATCATTTTAACAATGGTTGATGTTTTTGTGAGATCAAAGCAACTCCGAAGTTTACAAAAAATTGCTAGGCTAAAATTCTCTGTAGTGTTTATGGTTCCCCTTACCTACCTAGAAAAATCAGAATTATTTGTTTTCTTTTCAACACTATGAAGATATTTAAAATAAAAGAAACCCTCATACACTATTTTGTGAGCCTTACTTCATTTGCTCTGAAACGTGTAGATCTCCTTAAGTAAATCATGTACATGACACTTACCCTTCACTATAAGAGTTTTCTTAGTTTGCAAAGGATGAATTTGGTTATATTCTTTCAATATACAAGTAAAATGGCTGCTGGTTGTATGAGTCTTCTAATGTGCTCATTACTGTCCTTTTTGTTCTCAATGTTTTCTAGAGAAATTTGAAGTCAGTTTTGCACATCTGCCATGTAATATTAACAGAGTAAAGCCAAACAAATACAGTGTAGAAATTGTATGTTTTTTGCTCAAGGCTCTGACCAAAAGTGCAGTGTCTGGAAGTCTATACTCTGGCAGCTTGTACAACAATTTGGATTAATATAGGAATGCAAAGCTACAAGTCCTTAATCTTCATAAAGAATGACAACCATCTCTAAATGGCTAGAGCCTGCACATTCATCCCTTCCTTCTCTGCTCCTCACCAAAGTGTGATTTATTGGTTTCAGTTATGTCCAGATCAACTTTTACAGTCCAAATTTTTCACGTGTTGGCCGTTTCTGTATCTGGATGGATCACAAAATTAAAAGTTTTAGCTACAAATGAAAGATTCAATCCTTAAAATGTAGAGATGAATTGATTTTGGGTTAACTTCTTTTTTTGGAGTAAGGGGCAAACATATTGAAACTAATGGAAACTCCATTTAGCCTCTATGTAGTTGAAATCAAACTGAGATATGATTGCAGTAGTGTCAAGATGTTGTGATTTATCTGTGATTACCTGCAAGTCCAGCAAAACAAGAGAGGCTGACACCAATAGGATTTAAGAGATTTCACACCTTTTCCATCGTGGTGTTTCTGCTCCTTTTATTGTCTGCCATCTTCTAAACACTTGTTGATCTCTGTTGTGATCTTGACTACACTGTCTTTATCATAATGATTGCTGCAATATCTGCTCCCAGGAAAAATTTTTATTAGTGAACTTAAACATAAAGCAAACCTCCTTGATGATCAACTTTAGCCAGGAAGGTACTACTCTTCTTTTTCTTTTTTTTGTTATCAGTCATTATTCTAGGGCCAAAAATTCGAAATGTGCAACAACTGATGCTCGTTTCAAATCTCTGTAGCATCTTCCTGTACTGTTTTGAAAAGGGGCCCTTAGACATTCTCTGGTATTTCCTGAAGTGCATGTTTTCAGAAATGAAGAACATGGTTATCATCAACAGAAACCTGTGGTCAACCTCGGTCTTGATTTCTCCACTAGCTGGAAAGAAATAAAAAATTAAACTTGTCACTTCCATCTGTCCTGACTCACAGTTGGTTCTGTATTGGTTTAGTTACACTTCAAATGCTCTGCTGTATGAGCTTTGATCAGTAAAACATGATTAAGTATCTCATATTTTGCTCTGAGAAAAGAGTATAAACAGCTCTTTATAACAGACATCAACATTTTTTGATTTGACAGGGAATTTTAGGATATCACAATTTTTTCCAGAAGTCAAATGTATGCCTTTAAACAGAGTCATCTTCAGCTTGGGCCATTGTATCATACAACGTACAGGTAATTACACAAATGCAGGGAGAATAATTTCAATCATTGCACATCAAATGCAAATACAAAATAAACCACAAACAACTTGACATGAATAGAGAAACACAAGAATTATCTTCCATAAAGTCAATTGCCTTCTGTAGTATAGAGACACATCTGTCCACCTAACACTTGTATTTTGTCCTTTCTCAGGAGACAGCTGTTTGAATGCAATAATTTGAATCTGTGTGATTGCTTAAAACTCACAAAGCTGAGAACTGTAGAAATTGGTAATGGAGGAAAGAGTAATAAACAGAAATAGCTTTGGTGCTCTACAAAAGAGAATTCCTGTTGTGAATGGCAGCAAGTTTTTAGTGTCCATAAACATAGGGAAGAAAAGGTACTGTTATTCTACAGCCATGATAGTTTTCAAAGCAATGCTACCTGCAGAGGTTGTCAAGAAAGCAGAAAACCCACAATAACCCCCACATCTCTAGCATTCCACATTCCACTTATTTCACCCAAGGCTGCATATTTATTTTGAGATTAATTTGGTGCATGTAGTGTACATTTGCCAAGTTTTTTTTTTCTATTTAAATCTTCAATTCCAAAGCTATGTATTAATCCTATTACTGCTAATTGAGAGAAGTCTGCAGTCTTTTTGAGTTAGGTGAAGTTCAAGTTGTAATTGGTATCAAAGAAAGGCACAGTGCAAGAACTGAATATTAATATTAACTCTTGCCATTTTATTATTTCCACTTGAAAATCACAGCAGTGGTTAAAAGACCTTTTTATGAGTTCATGAGGGTAGTGAATTGGAGACTATGGGATGAGATTTTTCATTCAGGCAGCAAGATTGATAAAAATTGCTTTGTAAGAAATGTAAATGAAATATTATACTGGGGCCCAGTAGTACTGGTTATAGCCACTGGTCTCTCAGTATTCCCATTATGAAATTTTCCTTGTAGGTTAAATACCTGCACTGTTAAATTTTGCTCAAGGCTAATACAGCATACAAGGTTCTAACCCAGGAGCTATTTTGTTCCAAATTTTCCATTTAGCCTTTTGCTGATAACTGTAGTTCTAGATGACGTTTTAATACTTTTAAAACTGTTCTTTTAAAGCAGAACATCTCATAAGATATGCACACAATGGTGGATTAATTGCTTATGATAGAAAATAAGGACAAAGACCACCCAGGACAAAGACAATCCCTTTGATATCAGATCCCTAATCAAGTACATTTATTTGTACCTTTGTCCAAAGACACAAATGGTGAACCTTTTCAAAGGTCAAAGAAATTAGAAGAAAAATGACCATTGACTTGGTGGCTTTGGAAATAATTTCTACCCCTGACTAAACAGTACTTGGAACACAAGTTAACAAAGAATTTCTCCAAGTATTATTTTGTCTATTTTTCCAAGATTTATGCATTGGGAATTACAGGCTCTGGCTTTAATCATACCCATAGAGCATGTTCGCTATTATACCCTTGGGACTACTATAACTGTATCTTGTTGAAATATCACAAAAACCATGGGGGAAAAAAGGTGCTTGAGAGGAAGAAAAATGATAAGAGACAGTGTTGGAAGTCATAGTAAACAAGCAAAGAGATCAAAACATAGAAAGAAAGCAAAGAAGAGATAAAAATTAGGGAGAACAACACTGAAAACAGCAAAGCAAGGTGAACACAGATTGTCACCAATCAATTTATCATCTCATTAGAGATGACAAATTCTGATAACGAATGATTATTTTTTCTGTTGAAAATATTTTTCATTATACAAATGTTGAAGATAGTCTAACTTGGTCATTTGACCAAAATATGTAACAGCAATGGTAGAAAATCTGCTTCCAAAAGGATTCTAAACACTTGCTCTGTGTAGCATGATTTCAGAAAAATTCACAGATAATCAAAACTGTATTTAATTGCTAATTTTTCCATTAATATTTTATATTAATTTAATTCAGAGTTTTTTAGATTCAAAGACCTTGCAAGCTCAGTCCACAAACGGCTCCATGAAGGCCTGGTAACTTTATGAGGAGCATTGACATAACTGTAGTTGCAGTCAATTTATTTAGTTATTTATTTATTTTTTCCCATGCCAAAAGGTTATGAAACTAATACTGGGTTGGAACTACATGATAAATATATGCTTATCACTCATTAGTGCTATTACAAAACGACGGTATATTTCTAAACAACAAACTCCACTTTTTGTTCACATCTGGACCATAAATAATTGAACTGTGTCCTGTCTTTTTAATATTGAAAGAGGCAGATTATAGTCACAGACTAAAGAGTGTGAATAATTAAAAAATAGATTGCATTAGGTCTTGAGATAAGTTATGGTATCTAACACATAGAGAAGGAAAAAAAATATTGCTACTACAATCTCCAAGTGACTTAGTGAGAATTTTGACTTGAAAAATTCAATGGGACTGAATAAAAATAAGCTATGTCATCCACTTCGTACTGCTGAAAATACAGATTTCATGGCTTAAGTGATAATATTGATAGTTAAAATATATTTCATACATAGTGTATGAAGGATCATCTAGTTCATTCAACCTCCAAAATTACTTCCCTCTTTAGATTTTTTTCTTCAGTTACTGGAAATGCCAAGAATATTTGAACACAAGCATTCAGTTTATACCTTTTGGGGGTTGGAGGTCCTTGACTCCAGTATCCTTTTCTATATATTCATGTTAAGCAGTTTTCTGGCCTCCACTGACATTTTGACAATATCATATGAATTGTAAAGTTTCATGCCCCACAGTCCGACTGTGAGAAATGTGTCACATGTTGCAGGTAAAAATTTAAGATGCAGAGACATAAATTAATTTCCTCATAGCATAAAATTTAGCTTCCATTAATGCCTACATGGATCCAGCTTTTTTTTTGTCATGTAAATAATAGGCATCTAATTAAAGTTAGTTGCCCAAGTCTCCTTCTGTGATGAACCATAAGAGAGGAGCATATCCAGAGGAATAAAAAAAAAAAAAAAAAGAAAGAAAAAAAAGAAATCCTGCTTTTATAGGAAGTCTCCCAGGGGTATCTGAAAGTGATTCACTTTCTGGAGATTCTTTCTCTTGCTATTGTCCAAAAGACAGACTTTTTCATAATGTAGACAAGAAAACTACCTCTTCGAGATGAATGTCACTTGTGATGAATGCTCAAAATTATCCAGGGACTCAAGTTCGGGTAGGAAATTGCACCTGAATCTTTAATGTCTTTGAGTAACAGGTAACCACTGAACTATTCTTGCAACCCACATGATCTTCCTCTAGAGACCGAGTCCACTTCCCTTATAGCCAAGTGAAGCATGAAGTCTTTTCTTCCCTTCAAGTCAGTAATGTGCATTTCATTCTTTCACAGCAGGATTACAACAAATACTACTCCACTAATGACTGTGAGATGCCAAAGTGTTTTTAGGATAGTGATACAGACAACTTTGTCACCTGCCTGACATTGTGCTCATCTTACACTGACCACTGGTAGAAGTAGGATAAGATGAATTGGTAATATGACTTCTTCTGATATCTAACACAAAATATTTAATATTAGATGTTGTGTGTAAACTTTCTGGAATACCCACGATGTAAAAATTTTCTACAGTAGTTCTGCAGTGAAACAAATATCACTTCCCAGCATGCTGGCTAAGGATTGCCACCTGCAAGCCAAAAGACCTGGGACCAATTTCAAAGCCCACTCATGGCTTTTTGATTTTATTGAGCTTTACTTTCAAGTCTACAAAAGCAGAATTTTTTGTGTTACACGAAGAATCATTCTGTTTTCAGATAGAAAAATAGCTGTGAAAACATTTTGAAAGCATTCCAGCAAGTGATACTTTCAAGAGGCTTGGTCTGACCAGATACTCCACTGATTTGTACTTAAAACATTATTAAAAAAACATGCTATGGAAGGTATTATTTTGGATCATAGGCAATAAAACTTAAGGAGAATCCAGCTCTTTAGACCCCTGTATCTTTTTGAATAAAATTGGACACACGTAAAGCAAAAAACACCCAAACAAATCCATGAACATTTTCTACACTGTTATTTGAAATCTTTATATAAAATCAGGGCTCAGTGTGTACAGGGCTATTTTAAGCACAGTTTCTACCAAAAGAACTGCTGATGACATTTCAGAAGTGATTCCCTCACTGCTGTGCTCCAGTTAATGGGCCACTTGTGTGATAGCAGCAGTACTGCTTCTAAAAATGATCTGCTGCAGATAGAAACATCTTTTTCTGCTTTATGCCCATTGATTGAAAAAAACATACTAAAAACCTTATCCTTGGAACATAGATTTGGAGGAAAGGAGCCTTAACTGGACTTCATTCTCAAAAATAATAACAATCTACGAGAAGAAATAGTGTCTTTTCAACCCTTTTTTTTTTCCTTGATAATTTGGCATACTTAATACATGAATATACCTTTGACTCCTGTAAGCATAGGTATACCTGCTTAAAAGACATTCTATATGTATGTGTGTAAGTGTATATAAAGGTGAAAAGCTGTCAGGAGTGGTCCATTCTCACTGCACTGAGTATGACACCATAAATATGCACATGAGCACTGAACCAGTGCTCCCTAATTCCAGCTCCCTAAGAGTTTCACCTCTTGTTATTCATGATGGATCAACAGTTTCATTACAGAAATAAGCACTTGGTAATCAAACAGACAAGCAGCCTATGATTGCTGTTGAGGCAGTTGCAATGATGTTTATTGCATTTGCACTAGATCGGGTGCTTTGATGAGGCACATTAAACTGATATTCCCAAAAATGCCTTTTTGACTAGGAAATGTGGTACTCATGATTTCAGTTAATTAGTGAGTGCCAAATTATATAGCAAACAAGTGAATATATAGTTTTAGCTTTTCATCAGTAGTACCTAAACTCTCCAAAGTGTCAACAGTATTAATCTACTTAATCTGAAGTACACTACTACAATTTTTTTCAATTACTTTTTTCACAGTTGGAAGATGAATGTGGATATTTTTTGTAATTTCATGGTGTTCCTCCAAATATAAGTGTGTTCTTTTATGCAGCTTCCTTGCTGCCAGTGTTGGCTGTATACAGTGATTCAATTCACTGGATTACTTTGTGACTTTTAAGTTCATAATGCATGTCAGTTCTTTCAGAAAAAAATTCTGAAATAGTCATTGAAAAGGGAATATACCCAGGTGAAATATTAAATGGTGCTCTTCACGACTTCAACAAATACAGTATCCATTTTTAATTCAATGTCTTTCAGTATGCAAGTCACTGCAATTTCAATTATTATATATTATTTAGAAATTCGATCATACAAGACACTGATGGTATAATTTGAGAAACTCCTAAGACTTCAGAAACTGATAAAAAAGGTTGGAGCTTCTGTTCACCTCCTTGAAATCCACTTTAGTGTAGACTGATTCAGGTCTGATTTTCAGAAGGTTTTATGTTTTTTTTTCCCCTTCAGTATTTTTAATATGAGTTTTATGGCATCAGATTTTTTCTCCTGTACATGCCCTTGTCTGAATCCTTTCCAACCTTCAATATGTGCTATTTACTACATATTAAGGCCATTGAAGTTATATTCCCTATCACATCTGTTTTTACCTTTCAGTCAATATTAAAATTGGAGAATTGTTTCATAAGAGTACTTCACATTATGGGAAAATACAATATTTTAAGAAATAATACTTGTTGAAAGAGCAAGAGCATTATTCCTTCTGTATTGTCTCATCCTCATATTGTTGTTGATGTGAGATCATGTAGTTTTTCTGGGATTCAAAGGATACCATTGTGACTTTGTAACTTCTCTGAAATCAGTGGAGAGTTTTGGATTTTGGGTAAAAGCTCCTAAAATTCCCACAAACTCAGACTCAATAACTATATTTGATTTTTGTTTTAATACGGGGGTATACTGAAGAAATCTAGATTTTCTTGTTATCTCCTATAGGGTGAGTGGTTCCTTAGGTTTTTCTGTATTCAATAAATAAAATGTTTTTGAATATGCCTCAGAGTGATGCAGTGTTCCAGGAAGTTCAGTTTCAAAGTGACATCTATTGCCCTCCTAAAGCAGCAATATTTGATAATTTTTAACATAGCTTCTTAAAAATTGTGGTGTGTTTTGAGGGCAGCTGCCATCTGTTTGATCCTCATAAACCTTTCTTTTCTTCCATCTCAATGTTTTTGATTCTGCAGTCCAGTTTCAACAGAATTGCCTTGAGGAGCCATGGAAATCCACAGGCAGATAGAGGAAAAAGCATAAACTGTATAATGGGAAAAGATAACTTTTAATGAGTCATCAGATGAGTGGGGATGCTCAGGTTTACGTGGGCTCAGGAGCCCTTGTGCTGAAAACTTCCTTCCCTGGCAGGAGATGTGATCATCTCTTGGAAGGTGCAGTGATCATGAAAAACAATCCAAAACTGGGTAACTTGGCGTCTTGGAAAAGAAAGCTTTCAGGGAAATATAACAGAAATCTACAGGAAATATCAGTGTATTGGTTTCACTATCCATGGAAGAGCTTGTTCAGCTGGAACGTTCAAAATACACTCTGTGTGTGTAAAATTCCCATGATAAGAGACACTACTGCAATATTTTATTTATCATACTTCTTCAGCTCACTCATTTGAGGCTGATCCTCTGTGTCTATTTTTGCACAAGTTTTTAAGGTAGTGTAACAAATCAATTCTTTTGACTGGTGTGTTGAATTTTGAACCAGGTTTTGTGTTTTTTGCTAAGCTTATAATGTTCCACATCTGAAAATAGATACCCTTTTCATGTGAACACTTAAGGTCCCTTATCTACTTCAGTGAACTCCTGTTCAGAACAGTGCAGAAAAGCTCATGGAAAATGTATAATATTGATGATGATGATGATGATCACCATCATTCCTGTACTTACTATTCAGTCAAAGCTCCTAATCAGTACCAATAATTTCAAATGAGAATAGGCTTTTTCTACTGTTTAAAATTATATCCTGCTTACTAGAAAAGAGAGACAATCTAAAATAAGATGCAGTTCTTGGGGGAAAAAAGCACAATTTCTGAATTGCATTACTGAAAGTAGAAAGATGAATTAATGTGACTAATTTCAGAATCAATCTTGCTGTATTTAATACACATCTGGCCTTGGACTACAGCATTTTAAATGAAATTAAGAAGTAGCTTTAAAGAGCCCTTTATGTGTTTTATTTACCACATTACTGACAAGAGATCTGACTTGTTTCCACTTTGGAAAACCGGTGTTTATTTAGCTTATTGATGTTCAGTTCTTACAGGTTCAGATGCTCAGGTTTAAGTTTGCCAGGACAACATGTTTTACATACAGTTAAGAATCTAGTTGAGAATAGCTACTTTTCCTCTAAGCAGTTTTGTTGCTCTTTGTGCTCTTTTTCAAGCTCAAATCAATTGTTCTTGCAGTCAGTCAACCCCTATTTCTGTTCCCTGCTATATTCCACATCTAGTGCAAGTGCAGCTCATGTTGTGGCTCTTGGTGGCCTTTTATTAGTGTTCTGATGTAGATGCTGAATATTAATCTGAAAGCTGTAAAAATATGAGTTCCTGTTCCTTCTGATTATTCAGGGAGAAAATATTTTACATTTCATACAGGTTTGGACATAGAGAAAGGAATCTAGAAACTTCCAAGCTTAGCTACCACACTATATGGGACTTCTGACAGACCTTTGCACTGGGATGCTACTGTGGAAATTGTAAGGAGCTGATATTGACCTCAGCAACAGAGCATTTTCAGAAGCCTCTGTTGTGACTGAAACAGGTTGGAGTCAGAAGTTATTGGATAATTTTGGTTTGTTCCAGCAGATCAGTACCCCAGTGCATGAAACATCATACAGACATAGCGAACCACTTCCTTAAGGGCCTTACAGCTTTAAAAGACTTATTGACAGAAACCACATCTTAAACTTTAAAAGTTTCAATGTCAAATCCAGCAGTACAGGAAAAAAGTGGAAAAGATAGCAGTAATCATTCCATGAAGATACTGAAGTTGTATGTTTGTTTAAATACTGCTGCTGATAATTTACTTTTCTGCATTAAAAAATAGTTGGAGCTATATCTGAAACAAAAAGTTCTCAGTTCTCTGAATAAAGAGCACAGGGGATGACTTCAACCAGTGGGATTGGGGGTTCTGGAAAGTCTTGAAATATTCCTGTAAAAATGAAATCTACCTCAAAAATTAGGACCCTGTAGAAAGAAAATTTAATTGGATTCTTCAGTGTAGGAAAGCAATGCTTAGAAATTTAGAAAACTGACATATAGAAATAATCTTGTGAATTGAAACTGAAAATTCTCCAATGTCGTACCCAAAATGGGTTATTTCATCTCTGCTTTAAATGCTGTGATGGGTTCCAACTGGGTGAGGCGTCGACTAGTGTGGTCATATGCCCCTGCAAATATTGCCTCAATTTAACAGTAACCGTGCCAGACATGTTTTTCAAGTGACAGAGGAGAAACTACTGGGAGAGAGCAGCCACATGCTGGAATAGTGTCTAGTCTTCTGGGAGCAGCACTCTGAGGTAAGATCCTGGAGGACCAGAGGTCTTCCTACTCTCCTATGCCAGGTGAAAATGCTCCTGAGCACAGCTGCTGGTAACACAGTATATGGTGGCTCCTCCATTTATGTGGTATACTCAGCATTCTCAAGGGATTCAGAATTTGGAGACTGAATTTCACAAAACCAATTTTGACGATTTATGGAATTAGCATAAATCTCTCTTTTAAGGAATGATTATTTGGGAATGTTTTGGTCTATTGAATTTTTTGACTATAGTATCACAAGCCCATC
>VRYO01001878.1:1044544-1062728 GCA_009812075.1 Sialia sialis
GGCTTGGTGTTCACTGAGGTTACCATGCTGGAATACAGTTGGTATGGGCAGGTATGTATAACTCTGCTTCAAACGCTTTTGCAGTAGCAGCATCTATATTCTGTTCCTTTAGCTGTAAGAAATTACATAGAATTCCTGACATCATGTGTCACATGTACATGACATTATTTGCATAGTAATGGAAACGGTTTAGAGACTTTTCTCTCTCTGTTTTGGTGGCATTGCAGTAAAGGCAGAATTTCTTATTTTGAATCCATAAAAATAGCTTTCTGATCTGCAAAATTTTACGTGAGAGTTTTTTTGGGTTTTTTTCTCTGAAATCAGAAGTGGAATCTCTACTGTTCCATTTGCTTCTAGTGTAAATGCTGCTGCAAAATGTTGATATAACTGTTGAGGAGGTACTTAATTAGTTAGTATGGCTTTTGATAAAGAACAGAAGAAGAAGAAGCGAGATGTTAAAGCAGTCATCTTCAAAGAGTGAATGATGTGTATTTTTTCTCTGCTGTCATTTTGCCATGGTCATTTCTCCCTAGTAAATGTTATTTTTCTAACCGTTGTAGAAAATACAATTACATGAATAAATACAGTTAAAATCTGTATGGCACTATAGCTAAAAACTGCCCTTTTGGTTTAGTATTTGAGAAATGTGAGAAGTGGTTTAAATTTATGAGCTTGCTTGTAGGCACAAATGGGTGTAAAATTATTTTTCTTCTTGGTTAATGATGTTATTTTGAATTTAGGTTCATAGCAAATATACAAAATGGTGTAGATGTTTTAAATAGCAAACTGTTCTGCTTATTCTCAAACATAGCAACATAAAAACTTACCATTTCCTTAGACAGTCTGTGAGGAGGTAGCTGCTGGTGTGACTATTTTCTGTCTAAGTCTTACAGAACAGTTTCCGATCTCTATTCATTGTTGATCTTAAAGAGCTTGAGTGAACTTTATGCAGAATTTCATTGCAAGGGGACTATGCTTTATGACTGTGAAATACAGTAGAATATTGAGTAATAATAAAATTAGATAAAAAGTTTCCGATACAACTTTTGGTATTTCATTTTCATTTTAGTCATATTTCAGAGAATAGCAATTATGTATTAAATATTCAAATACATCTATGGATTTTCAGTGTACAAATGCAGCTAGAAATGCAACTATATGATGCATGACCAACAGCCTCAACCCTCTAAGTTGTACTATTTGAGATAATGATGTCAGTGATCTGTGTAGTTGTTTGCTGTCTTCTATTACACAGGTTCCTCATCAATAGCTTTGCTTGTGCTATAGGCAAAAGTACTGCAGTTTTGGAAAGGCTTTATTAGCATGCATTCTAAACTGAATAGTAATCTTTTGATAAATTCTCAGCAACACTTCTCAAAATGTTAAAAAAAGTTAAATTTTTGTTTTAAAATGCTGCTTAGCACTGGGATCAGTGCTCCAAGCCTAGTGTGACAAAGCTGTTAGTCAGAATGTTTGCCCTCTGCTCTTTGTGACTCCAAGTGGTTTTGGCAGAGGTTTCTTGTGAAAATCTCAGCATGACTTAGATGATATATCAAACACTTTGAGAGTATTTCAGAACTGTTTAGTTCAAAATGTAGTTTTTTCTGAGGCTTTTCATAGTACTGAGAAAGTCTTTTACATCTGTTCACACTAGGACATGAATGCCATGAAAAAAAAAAATAAAATATATATATCTTCACAATAATAACTTTTAAGGATGGCAAAGAAATAGTAAAATCTGATTTTCTAGTCTTGCCACTGCTATATGTTGTTAAATAAATATTTAAAAACTAGTTGTATTGTGAAGAGCCATGCTCCAAGTCCCTTCTTTCGCACGTATTTTTCAAGATCCTGAGTTGACAAAATACTGATTGATCTTGTCTCAGAGGTTCTTACACTTTTTCACAAAGTATCTCCTCTTTTTGTATAATTTTGCCTTCAAGTGAATAACAGGACTTTGGGGGAGAAAGAAAATCGTTATTAAAAATACACACAGACTTGATCAAAATAACTTTGATGGCTAGAATGATGAGTACAATCGTTTTCTTCCTTTGACAGACTTTTTTTTGTCTGAGATTTGAGGGCATCAATATTGATTTAGAAAGCTCAGTTCCTCAATTTTAAATGAAATGTAAAACTTTTCCATTTCCTCAGCCTCCATAAAATAGGAGATGCTTTTGCAGGGAAAAGTGCTACTCTCACTTTGGATATCACAATGTGTCTATGACGAGGGGCTTAACTAAACAGCTCCCCTTTATGTGACTGGGAAAGAAAGAATATCTTTATTTAGGGTTGGAGCTTTGACTGTAGCAGCTGGATACAAGTCTGGATCCTAGGCCAGACTGTGAGACCTGGGCCCCCTTGAGGGCATCTTTCCACCAGGTATCCTGTGCTTTTCTTCCCTCCGATGGCAGTGACAACAGGAGAAGCCTGTTCCCTGCTCTCCCTCTCCTGCAAGCAGCTGCACCCCAGGGAAATGGCAAAAAGCTGCACACCACTGTGCAGAAGCCTGGATCCTTTTGGATCACAGAAAGTTTCCCTGATACCTTCTGGTTATCAAAAACAACTCTTAGGCACTAAAAATGGATTTGGTCTGGTAGCAGAACTAACTGTAAATGGGAAATGCAGAGGAAGAGGAGCTGAGAGACAGTTTTGTCTCTCAAACATGCTCAGTTCCTGTCTTTTAGTGAGAACAGGAACAACTCCAGACTTTTAAGGACGTTTAGCAGATGAGAATTAAAATATAACTCATTGCACTGCTTTCTAATAGAGAGTGCACAATGCCTGCAAAAGAGAAGGGAGTCTTGGTTGCTGAAGGTCAGTTCATGTTTCAAAGGCTGACCTTCTTTGAAAGGGGTCTCTGTGCCTGGTGTTCCCATAGGAAGGGACCCAGGGGCTGGATTCATGCTGGCCTGCGGTCAGGGAAGTGCTGAGCTTCCGTTCAAATCACTGTTCCCTGAAAGAAAAGGCATTTCAGTGCAACCTCAGGTGTCTTTGACTAAGATCCAGATACTTTCTGAAGCACGGTCTTCATTCGGCTGATATTATGTGCTTGAAAATCTCACGGGCTGTAAACTTTGCAAAATCTGGATTCACCTTTGCTGTAATTTTTTTAATCATAACTTGGTATGGTTTTGTTTGGCCTGATGCACAGTGCCTTACTGGAACTATTAGCCTGGACTGAATTGGTCTGGGAGAGAAAATAGTAATTTTTTCTCAAATCTTTAGTTACCATAAAGGTGAAAGCATAGGATAGCAGTAACTAGACTCAAAAGTACAAACTGTGTTTCTAAGCTTTATTCCTAAACTTTCATATACCAAATTTATTACCAACTCTTCCAAAGATAACAATATTCACCCTCTGAGATTATTAGGTAAAAGGTTTATATAGCAGAAAAATATTACAATAATGGCATTTAAATATAATTATTTCTCTAACAGTGATTGAAGGAAATGTTCATAGCTTTGGAGGGGAGCTGACCTCTGTAATCAATAATGTTTGTACCTCTTTGCAAAGTGTGTTGCTTATACAAAAGAATAAGAAATCATGTCTGGATCTCAGGGAAAAGGATGGCAGAGTGTGGAAGGGCACAAGGATGCTGAAAAAAAATACTGACCAGCCACTTCTCATGGAAATTACTGAGATGGAAGACAGAAACAGGGAGGAGAATGTTTTCGATATTATATCTGCTAACATGTATTTCCCAAGCAAGAAGAGCATGACTAGTCCATCTCTACCCTCTCCCCTAGGGTCAGGTCTCCAATTTTTTTCCTTTGTCTCCTGGTCTCTTCCATGATGGTTTTTATATCACTTGCCAGATTTTTTTCTGGCTGGAGGTTCAAATGTGTTTTTTCATGAAAAAAAAATAACCTTCTGTGAAGTTTGCCTTGTTTCTAGACCTTTGAATCCATCTAAGATTTCCAAGTGCCCTGTGGGGACCTAGGCTGTCCCTGTTAAGAGTTGAGTTCGGAAGGCAAATGAATGTTCTAATATATATTTTTAAGTTTTGCAATGCTGTGATGATAGCAATGATATCTTCAGCACTTAAGAAAGCAGCTCTGTTTCAGTGTCCAAGTGTTTTAATTGTCTGAAGTTTTTGTCCCTGAACAACTTTTGGTATATTGGATTTCTTTCTTGTTTGGTGATATCAGAAGCACTATTAATTTCTGCCAGTGTTGTTGCTAAAAATTGTGAACTGAACTGCTGTTTGAATCTCAGTCTCCTTGCATTTGGTTTTGTGCAATCCAATACAATCTTGTTTGTGAGAACTTTCAAAGTATTTTTGTAGCTTTCATGTAAGTAAAGAACAATTAAAACAGGAAAATGCCATGCTAATTGTAGCTCATTTGTCATTACTGGTGTCCTCCAATACTTGCCACTCACGAAGGGTGAGGTGAATCCTTTATTACACAAAGAATAATACAGAATGAGAGAAAATGCATGTTCCCTGTAGAGGACATGTGGATGTGACTCTCGTGTTTGAAAGTATTTGAATGTGAAGATTCAAATATTCCCATGGCAGTGTTAAAACTAGGCTTTAAAGAGGCAAAAGTGCCTCTCTTAAGGTTCTAGTATATAACTACTACTGTAAGAATAATTAAAAAAACAACAAAATTAAGGGTCTTAGTGTGATTTCTAGTTATTCCTAATTTGGAGGAATTAATTGCATTATATGAGCCTACCCTGATCACAATTTTTTTAATCTCAATCTGAGGCAAACATCTTCAACACCACATAGACCTAAGTTTCTCTATTAAATACAGAAAGCCTTGATCCATATTCAAGTTCTTTTCTTGAGTCTCCCTGCTGTGATGAAAGTGTCATCTTGTATTAATTTTGTCTAGATATGTATATACTATGAATAGTATCATGCTACAGCTTCTGGGGCAGGTTTTCTCATATATTCTTGAGACTTTTAAATTGCTAAAGTAATACCTAAAACGTCCCCCTCACTTCAAAAAAACATGCTTGTTTGTGGGAAGAAGGTGGTGTTATGCAAACTTTGCCCTATCTATAACCGCCTTCGAAAGTCAAATAAAGAAGCAAATTTCTAGTAGTTCCTTAAGAAGCACATTTTGTCCCCACCCTTCAGGGGAAGGGAAGCAGGAGCTGTGAAAGCCCTGTGCTTGCTTCTCTTGGCATTACTGACCTCCAGCTGCATGGTCACGTCTGCCACCTGGGCTGTGGCTGAGGAGCCAGGGTGAGTACTGGCAACACCTGCTTCTAGGGGTTATTCTACCTCCTGGTGCTGGGCAAAACCAGCTGGCAGGAGCTAACCTGGGTTCAGGGACTGCAGGAGAGGATGCAGGACCTCACAGTGGTGGTGGCAGCTCTGGGGAGAGCCAATAATCTCTCCAAGCCTGGCAGGCAGCACCCGCCTGTTGAGCGGGCGTGTGTGAGAGCAGCAACTGCACAACAGGGCTCAACTGTGTAGTCATTAAAAATCAATTTTAATGCTTGTATCTTAACAACCATTGAAGCTGCAGTGTATTTTTGTGGCAGGAATTGATTGGTTAAAAAGATATTTCAATGCCTTCTGTATTTGGACCACATTACAATTAAACTATTGTACTTCTATAGCCAAGTGTTGCACCATGGCTAATGGGGTTTAAGTTAGACCATTAACTTAATAAACTGCTTTCTGAGGAGACAAGAAGGTTTGATTTCACTGTTCTATAAAATTAAACTTCCTGCATTACAGAAAAGAGTACATGATTCTTACAGCTTATTTATACAGAGCTTCTGTGGAGTTCAGTGGAAGTTTTGTTGATTAATTCAGAGCAAGACCATTCAAATAGCATTCACACAGCACACTTTTTAATTGTGCAGTTTCTGCTTTTGCTGATCCATTTTATATTTAATTATTAAATAATTTTTAGAGCTATAGTGACTTTAATGATTGTATGTACAGATGTTAAGTCCATGTTTATGGATGATGTATAGACAGCTTTATTAATTCACAACTAAACTCTCCACCATAAAAACTTGATTTTAAATATAGGCAATTTTTCCCCAAGGGAAAGAAAAATAAAACCCACTGATCTAAATAAACCTCAACCTTAATAATGCCCCTCTGTCCCCTTAGCCTATAATTACAATTTGGTATCTGAAGAATTTAATGATACTTGGTCTTTTTGCCTCACAGCCATGGACAAATCTCTCAAATCTGGATGTCCAAAATGTAAATGAATTTTCAAAGCCCAGGGGTGATTTAAGAGCATGATCTACAATAAGATCAGTGGAGACTAGCATTCTTTAGTCACTTTTGTGGCTCTCACAATAATATCCTGAATGTATACTTTCACATCAAAGACAGTAAGCTCCCTGAAATGCTGAGCAGAGCAACTGACTTTTGGAGAGCTATATGTAAAGGTATTCTAGCTCTACTGTGGCAACTCACAGGACTGAGTACTAACTTAGATGCCTAATTTTAAATCAAGATTAATTTAAAAAATCCACAGTTATTTTTCTCAAATAATATAATAAAGCTGCTTCTAGTTAGCACATCTTGTCTATGTCATTCTAAAAGATTGTAATGTGGGCTGAGCCACTTGGTGTTGTGGAGAAGCAAGATCTAAGACAGAGAAATTCACCTGCCTATTTTAGACATAATCTGGACACTACTCCCTAATTTATTTGAAAATCCAAAACTTGCAATCTGGAACTGACATGAATTTCTATGAAAGAAACAAGGCAAAACAAAAAAAAAATAAATTGAAATAATTAAAAAAAAAAGGTAAAAAAATATTTGAAGCCATTTTTTTCTCTTCATATTGACCTGCTACCTGTTGTCCAAGTTCAGGAATGCCCAACACCTCTGCTGAGTGGGAGATGACAAATGTGACTAGCAGCAGTGAGGAGTAACTTACTAGAGATGCACTTCTGTATTTTCTCCAGGGTAACTGGTTGTGTTGAATGAATGCAGATGTGAGGGTGTACATAACTGTAAATGCAATGTATTTAAGAAAACAAAGGTGGAACTCAGAAGTTTCTAAACCAAATTGGTAAAAGGTGAAGTTTCTCTTGAGCTGTTTATTGTCCTGGTGTGTTTTGATTTAATCTGCCGCTCTAAACTGCTTCACTTTGATACAGTTTTATTGCCAGTACATGAGACAGAGAGCTTTCCCAAGCAGTTGTTTTCCCTGCACCAAAAGCTACAGGAGCACTGTGAGGATCCTTTGGCAAAAAGGTGTTGGAGGGCTGTGCTGTGAAGCTACCTTGAAGCAATAAGTGAGGAGCAGATGAGCAGGGGACCAGGATTTGTTGCACAGTCATTGTATAATCTTGGAACTGTACCAGTATGTTGCCCATCTAGATGACAAGTAAGCAGGGCTGGTCAATACTGTGGTCACATCTGCCTGTCACTGGCCTTGTTCCAGTGGGACAGATTCTGCTGAGTTGTGAAAGCACAGGGCTGCAGGCTGTTGTCAGCACAAATCTGGGAACTGAACAAACTCTTTTCTTGCAAGTGATAATTACAGCACAGCTCAGTAAAGGAGAGCTTGCAAAGCCCAGCAGAGTGAAGCACAAAATCATCTGCTGATCAAGCAGCCTTACCCGTTGGGATCTATTAACTTTTCACCTTGGTGGAGATATATAGGTGTGTTCAAAATCTGTTGGTTTGATGTTTATTTCAGGAAAAAGCAAGTTAGGATAGGGGAAGCTGCTTCTCAACTCTCAGGCTAGATGTCTTGCAGGAAGTACTTGTTGTTTTCCTCAGTTTCAGATGCTATTTCAAAGCTTTACTTCTTCAGAGGGTGTTCAATCCAGCTGTTTGCTTTACCATAAGTAGGATCCCCCTCTCCAACTCCCTGTAATGGCTGGATGTGCAACAAAGTCTATAGGGGATGAAGTGATATAGTGTAGTGCAAAATAATTTTCCCCTTTTTTGGGTGTTTAGTGAATTTTGGCTTTGAAATGAAGAGTAATTCTGTTCAATTAAAGTAAATCCAACCAAACCCAGATAAAACTTTACTTAGAGATTTATTAAATCTAAATGGCAGCACAAGCTGTGTTATAGACACTTCATCTGCCAGAAGGATCCAGTTCCTCAGTCACTGCATTGGAATACACACTTGCTGTCCTAAGATAAAGTTCTTCACCATAATCTTGGATCAATTTTAATCGAGTGTACATTATTGATTTTGTCATGCTCCTCTGAAGTCATAGTCTTAAGCAATAGCTCAAAGTTTGGGATGGGGAAGGGGAGAACAAAGCATGAGATGAGACTTGTCAGACTTTTCAGCCTATTCTGGAAAAGGAAGTGAAGGACATTTTGCAAGATAATCAGGCCTTCAAAAAAAAACCAAAAAAAAGTTCCGTGTGTTCTACAACTAATTTCAGAGACTGTTTAAGGGAAGCAGCAAGCCAAACACAATTCCACTGAGAATCAGTTCAGCAACAGATTTTACTACAAAGGCCCTCAGTTGTACTGATTTGAAAATGGTCAAATAAACAGGAATCTTTTTTCTTTCTGATTATTATATGTACTGACCATGACAGTGCTCCAAGTGGAAATTCAAAATCTCCTACACATAATTTATGGATTAGAAATGTGGAAATAGCTTTAATTTCAATTTGCACTTTTTCTTGTCATAACTTCCTTTTTGTGGACAGTATAACTTCTATTTCTCTTCACAAATTCCATAAAAGTAACAATATGTCTGAGAACTATGAAATAGTCTTTTATAATTTCTGCTGTTTTTTGCAGAAATGCAATTGCTTTAGCAGCATCATAAATGGTATGCATATGTAAATACAAACCATCAACAGACTATATGACAATATTCAACATGAGAGGTGTTTCACACAGGGAAAAAAGAAAGGAATGCAGAAATAACATGGGAATAGTTTGAAAATCAGGCAGTTCACCCCCTGACAGAAACACGAATGAGATGACAGACTTAACAGATGAGAACTAGGAATGATGTGGCAAATTAAATAAAAAAGAAAAATGTTAATAAAATTTAAAAACATCTGTACTTCAGATGTTTACTTACAAAATTTAACCTGTGAATCAAGTACATGTTGCCTCCTTGTTCTAAAATTAATCTTCTAATAAAAGAAGTCCATCTTCTTTTTAATCTCTACATTACTAGATCTTCAGTCTCTGGGCTTGACATCTATTTTTAAAAAATTACTAAAAATAGGAGAGTGAAGTATAATGACTTTGAGCAATAATGGCATGACTCAGACTACTTTTTCTGATAGTCCACTGTTAACTCAAACCAAGGATGGACTCTGCTCAGTTTTAGTTTCTAATACTAGGTTATCTTTCTGGCAGAATTTAAGTAAAGACAGCACAAATTTTTGTTGTATAAATTATGATGCCATAGAAACTTTAATTAAAGAGGTTCAGATACTCAGCTACCATATCTCAGTATCTAATGAAATGATTTATAATAAGTCATGATCTCAGACAATGTGACCAGCATACAAAATAAGGATGGTCATTTACCTTACTCATATGAGATAACATAAGAACCATATAATTGAAAGCATCTGCAACTCAACAGCATTAATATATTGAATGATGACAAAACAAAACTTTTCTACTGCAATGTGGGAAATTTTCAAGTTCTGTTTCCAGAAATGTTGCAGGACCTTTAGGGTACCATAATTCCTGCTGCTGGTATCTGGCTGCTTAAGACCCCCTCAAGTAGGAATGTCTTGAGGTGGATGAAGCTGGTACACAGTGAGATTTTCCTGTTCTCTTTAGGGAATTGCAGGCAACTGAGATTGACTCTGCCATGTGCATGTCCAGTGTCTCTAGGGTGCTTTCTGTTCCCGCTCAGAGAGGATGATCTGGCTGCTGCTCACGGGCACCCATGAGCTGTTCAACAGCTGGAAAAATGTTACTCTTTCTGAAAGTAAGCCCTGAGAAAAGACAGAACCAATATACTGTGTTCTCCTGCCAGGAGTAAATAATTTGGAGAGAGCCTCTGCTCCCACAGGTAAAGGGAGTGTCTGTGTTACCTTAGTGCCTACAGATGTTTGATCGGGAATGCAGCTTCTCTTGCTTTATAGTGAAGTCTTGGAAAACAGCTGTCCAACCAGTTATAAACACCAACAAGAATTTAACTCATCTTTATAGTTACTAACATGATAGCACATTAAAATACTCCTACTTTTTAAATCAAACTGAATTAATCCAAATTATCTTTTTCTTTGATGCATATGAATACTGTTCATTCTACAAAATGCTCAAAGGGTTAAAGATGAAATAGAATGCAGAAACATGCAGGAGAATGTCCCTATCCTGCAAATCATATTTAAATGATAACAAGTCTTTCTACAGGGTTAAAGTCAAACTGTAGATTTCCTGTTATATTTAATAATGTAACTTCTTCATACATATTGATAAAACTTGACTCTTGTAAATTCAATTTTTGGAATTACCAGAATTACTTATGCCTGAAAATAATTGAAACAATTTATTTTCTGTTTTTATGAATATCGTTTAAGCTATTTTTAATGCACAAACATTTTTCTATAATTTTTTTCAAAGGACTTTATGTTTAAACATCTTTCACGTTAATTCCGTTGATTCATTATTTTTCTCCCCATTGCTATTTCTGAATTTAGACCATTTCAATTAGATCTTATTTTAAGTTATGCTACATATTTATGTTACCAAACTGTGCCAGAAACTGTCAAAAAAACCCCTGTGTGTCAGTGAGGACAGTCATGATCTCATGTCTGTAAAATGCCAACAAATTTATTAAATTCAGCAAGATAGCTTCAAACGTATTCATATTTAACAGCTATTGAAAGTCTGTGTGCACCATTGTTGTTTTGATCATTTTTGTCAAACAGTAGAAAGAAAAGCATCAAGGAAATTAAAAATATCATAAAAATATTGTTATTCAAGTTTTTTAGCTTCACTTAACGTGCCTACAGATATGCAGAATTTGTGCAAGTGAGGAATATTCATTACTGAATGTTATGGAACATTAAAGTAAAATTAGTTCAGAGAACTCTTATTTAGAGCTTCCAATTTTACCACTACCAATTTTCAGTTAGAATAAAAAAATTAAATGAAATATTTGAATGCTGCAAATGTCTGTCTGTCTTTGCTCTGTGCTCAGGGACAGAGCTCTCATTTGGAAGGGAGGATGGTGAGGGAAAGGAGTAGCAGATGTCTTCAAGTTAGGCACTGCCTGGTCAGCTGTAAGACAACTACATCCATTTATGTATGCAAATTCAGAATTCCCTTATCTGAAAATGAAATCCACTCTTTGCAGGGAAAGTAGGTCTGCCAGAGACAGCTTTTTCTCATAAACAGCTGCTTATCAACTCTTTCTTCTAGAAGAGAGGAAGCCACAATTAAGTAGGAATCCTTGTGTTCTTTATATATTTATCATATCTCTTAGATACATTTAGAAACTGCAAACTTGTCGATATACTTGTTCTGGGAGTGTAAAAATTCACATAAAATTTTGACTCTAAACTAGCCCATAAATGGACAATATTAATATATTTGGTCTCAACCTTACTGAGTACTATTGTTTCAACATTCCTACATTGAAACATGCAGGTCTACAAATGTGCTGTAGTTTTGAAAAGCCGTCTACCTGTGTTAAGCATTATCCATGTAACCCTACTGTGCAAAGCTGCCTGAGGTTGTGTGGAAGCCCCAGTAATTGAATAACTGGTGCTCCAGGTGGAGCCTGAGGTGGGATGCAAGTGTTATGGTGTCTGTATAGTGTGAAGGGCTTCTGACATACCACAGGATTTTAGGAATAGCGTGGCTACTGAGGAGTTCTGCTGTATGGGTCCAGGGGTGGCAGGTACCAAGTTTCCTGAAAGTAGGTATAAGTGGTGTGATGGGTTGGAACCACATTTCATGTGCTCCTCTACTGCTTTGTGCTGCTATAAGGCAATACATAAATAATAATAATATCTAATGGAAAGATTTTGCATGCTGATATTTTGAACTAATATAAATGGGTAGAGAACTTCTGATGAGTTATGACATGCAGAAAAATCATTCTTTATTTTCCTCACAGAAGTATGAGAAAGGAAGGTCCATAAATCCCTGCTGTTGTGAGCATTCATCAGACTGGATATCTGATGCATATAAGCAAATATCCTGATTTTCCCATGAACTTCAGCTATGCTTTCAAGAATAATAACTAATTCCTGAATTTTAGCCTCTTACTCCATAAAAACCTTCTGGTATCTGGCCATACAGGCCCTGCTGCCAGCCTCAAATATACCCTGTCACATCCTATAATGCAAAAGAGACTGCCCTTATTAAAAGGAAAGAAAAATGACACAGTGAAGATGAATAATCAGATTGTTTTTCAATTCTATACTTTGCAGTAAAACTCCAGCAGTTGAGGTTTGTGGTTTCCAAGCCCCTACACTAATTTTAACCCACAGCTTTTCACCTCCACGTGGACTAGCATCTGCCTGTGAACTTTCAGCCTACAGATCCATAGAATATGTTGTAAGAGCTGCAAATCAATAGAAATCAACTGCTTAGCATCCCTACGGCACCCTACCCAGAGCAACACACTCATGGCACATCAGTGAGAGGTCAAGCAGACATGCAGAGGGAGTTTAGTGATGCTGAACATTTGTTAGCTTTTCCTGGTTCTTCTTGACTAGAAATCATAACTGCAGTAATGATGACCCAGCAGGAATAATTTGCCAGAATTAGACCTTGAGCATGTTCTTACATGGATGTAAACTAAATGGACAAGTGTCTTATTCAGAAAATTATTTGTTCTCATGCCCCCTTGTATATTGTCTTGCTGCTATTGCTGCTTTGAAGGGCAATCTTACTCCTAAATTCTTGATATTTTGACTGAGATTAAGCTTTTAAAATACATATATTAATACATATATACATATACATATACATGTATATGTCTATACGCACCCACACGCACATAGACTTAGGCTTTAATCTTAACAGTATCTGAACTAGCTGTGTAGGAACTGTTAGTTGCTTAATATTTTAGCTGTAAAACTTATGAATTTTTTTGCATTGTAATGGTAGCATTAGTGAAATATTAGGAGCATTTGATGGACTTACTGGGACCAAAAGCTGTGGTGGGTGCTGGGCTTACCTGGGACTCGAAGGTGATACTACTGCTAGGATTGGGAGCAGAGCCATGTCTTCCTGGGGTAGATTCATAATATACAGTAATTTCACACTGATAAGCTGCACCTATTTCACTGAAGAATCCAGCCTACCCCAGTAGTGCGGCTAATCACCAGGTGCAGCTTATCTATGGACAAACTCCGGAGGATGGGGAGCGCCCTCTCTGCCACGTGGAAGAAAAAAAAAAAAAAAAAGTGCAGCTTATCACCCAGTGCGGCTTATTTAATGACAAATTCCATGGACTTTCCAACAACCCGGAAATAAGGCTTATAACCAGGTGTGGCTTATAAGTGTGAAATTACTTTAATTTTTCCTACAGTAGGCTGCAAAACACATGAATTTGAACACAACAGGCAGCTGTGCTCTACACAGAGGTTAGTGGTCAAGGTGAGGCTGTAATTTAGTTGTGGAGTTTATCACGTGGTGGTGCTGCTTATACAAACAAAGCTTTTAAATTTAAGTTTTAGGGTAAAGTAGGAATAAAAGAACAACATTTCCCTAAAAAGTGAAGCCAAATTAGAGACTCTTGAAACAATTTTTTGGGAAACAATTGACAGAAACATATTTTGTGAACATGCTCCACCGTTTCGTAATAGACTTGTTCTAAACAAGTAGTATAGTAGCTATTATAGTTCTAGTAGTTACTAGAACTATCTACACTTTTTATTCAATAGGCCAAGTCCCAGTAGTTTCTTACACAGCTCTCATATAGATACAAAAGTGAAAGGGATTTTAAAAGCCCAAATATTTTGTGTGTATGTTAAAGACACAGACTTTGAAAAATATAAAAACTGTAACTTGTCATCAGGTGTAAGTGGGCTTGGCTACAGCTCCACTGGCAGCTGCATTAAATGACACAACCTAAAGACACATGTATAAATATTTTTTTTCTCTCATACTTTTGAAAACCACCGATAAACTCTTTCTTTTAAAACAAAGAATGCATGTAACAATGTGTCCTCTATATTCATCAGACATACTGTTGAATTTGATAGACCTATCATTTGTACGCTACATATATTGTTGCTTTAATGCATTCCCTCACTACTTTGATAAAAGCCTTAAGATGTTGCCACTAGTCCTTTGATGTTTCCTTCTGATGTTACACTACTTTTTTTCTTTTCTTCCAAAAAATCTGTTTTGCATAAACGTGAGCAGACAAGACATTTCTCATTAAGGATGGAAACATCAAGTTCTATCAATAAAAGGACAAAATGAGAAGCTATGTCTATAGTTTTATATACTCTTTTGAAACCCTTACAAACAACAATGTTGTAAATATTTTAGACAAAATATGATAATGTTTAATTAGTTAAAAAAGAAAAAATAATCTTTTTTGCCATTAATTTTCTTGTGACATAACAATTAATTTTCTAATAAACTGGAAGAATAAATCTTACAATGGCAGGAAAGTATTTTTACCTGTCTATTCTTGTCTATAAACTACCAATTTCTTAACAGGGATTTTTAGGTAATTATGCAAGAGAAAAAAAGATAATTTTTTGGTTTTTTGTTTTTTGTTTTCCCTGTAAGTACATAAGGTATTATTATTATTATCAGTGGAGGTGGTAGTAGTAGTAATAGTGGAAGAGGAAGAAATGTTTCAATTCAAGATCTCAGTGAAGAGGTGGTGATATTGTCCCAAGGGGACTGAAATAATTGTTGCCCTCAGAATTTTCCAAGATGAAAAAGATAAACTAATACTGATAAATAGATACTGTTATTAAATTTATCAAGGAAAATAGATTCAAAGTCTTGCTCAAGGCAGTTTAGGGAAAAAGTAGCAAGGGCAGGGAAAACACAGCACTCTTGAGTGCCAATCCACCGTAATTTAAATTACTGGCAAGTATTGTGGAAAGAGTGATTCTCCTGTGAATGGCATGCCTGTTTTGCTGCATTCAAGAAGAACCTAGTGTAGTGGAGCCACATCATGGTCTGGTGATTAAAAAATGTTAACTTAAGCCAAGAAATGCCAGTTAGTTTTCTTACTTCTTCCAAGACATACATGTTGTTTCGCTATTCAAAGTCTCATGAACAATTCTCAGCATTGTAAATAGGGATAAAATATTACTTCTTTTTCACACAACTGAAGCATGGTGCATTTCTTAAAGACTTTTTTCATAGCTCGCTAATGCAGGATGCCCTGGACAATTACTGATTAAAGCTCCAGTCATACAAGCAATTGTCTGTATGGCTATTTTCCCTGAAATCAGTGAAAGCCCTTCACAGGATACAATGGAAAACTCTAGGCTGTTGCAGTATCAGGGGCTAGAAAGGTATTAGCAAGGATAAGGGCCTTGTACCTATAAGTAATGATAAAACTGAAGCAAATACTTTGATTATCCTACCTCCAATGAGATGGATGGAAACAAAGAAAGCTGCTACTTAACAGGGAAATTTAGGAATTGGAAATAAGCAGGTAAAAAACCCCTCCTATTTATCTGTGGAATCAAAAATGATGTAATTATAAAAAGTTCTAGAGGAAAAAAAAATGGAAGGAATAACTGAGAATTAATATTCATGAAATAATTTTATTTTTTATGTTTCTACAAATAACTTACTGCTTTTGTATCCGCCTACTGTGTTGTCTGTGTTGCTAAAACTATTGAGTTCAAACACAGGAGAAAGGAGACGTCACCCGAGGACTTAAGCATCTGTTAATCACTACTTAGAGATCCCCTAACCTCTCCCCACCCTCTCATTTCTCCTCTGCAATACTCTATATACACTATTTAAATGCTGATTGATTTTACTGTTCAGCTGTAAAAAAGAATCTGTAATTTGTGTCATTGATCAGGCTGTAAACAATCTCTATATGTGAAGGATTATATGTTGACTTCTATTTCCTGTGGCTATGCAGGGCACTTCTTGCTGCAGTTCTCTTCCACCAGCCTTTCTCTTTTGCTTACTCTCCACACATTATCTTCAGAGACAGATCTGAAGCCTACAGTAAAATGACTAAGAATTTTACTGTACAGCAGCCATGGGCACCATGAATCATTTTATCTTGTCTTGCTTCTGTGCAGACTTTTTCTCTATCTGTCACATCAAGGGAATCCCAGAGTGCCTTATATCAGACCTCCCAAATGGTGGACTTTAAAAGTAGGTTTAGGAAATTAATATCCATGTTCACCTTTCTTCTAACACACACTTCTCTTTATTGAAGTCTAAATCCTAGGACTACTGGACACCCCATATACTGAAACTGAGATCTGTAAAGTGGAATCAAGATTTAAAATGTTAACTGGAATTTTCTGTGACTCTTAATGAGTCCTCAGCCAAAAAAAAGATATTCCCAGGTCCCTTACTGCTCAGTTTTTGAAGTATAGTTAGTAAAAAAACTAGTTGCTGCCCAGAACTTCCATGTGATATTATTCTCCTCCAGTCCACAGTAGTTTTTACACAGTGGACACACACCTTTCAAATTTTGACATAAAATCTGTCTCAAATAAGTTTCTGTGTGCATCCTCTTAACAGTGAAACCATGATTCTGATACTATCTTCTTGTTTGTGAGATAGGCTGAAATTTGCTTTAATGAAGCAATAAAAGCTTTAAATTATTTGCCTGCCCATCCTCTGTCTGTCCAAAATTCACCACCTTGAAGAAAATCTTAGCAACAAACAACCACATATTGTTTGGATCCATAAGATGATCAAAACCCCTGCTGAGAGTATGACTGTTTCTTGCTTTGCTGGTAGTCTTTTGTATGATTCCCAGCTCATGCTGGCAAAGAATTTTCTGGCTGGTATACTCCTGTGGTGTCTTGAGCTTCTTGTCTAACATCAGGACCCTTTGTTCTGTACAAATACACAGAAGTCTTCTCCAGTTTTCCTTTTATTCTGTTAAAGCTGTTTAGTTTTCATTATGATGACAGACTAATCTTTCTTTTCCTTTACAGTTACTGTGGTTTAACCCCAGCAGGCAACCAAATGCCACACAGCTGCTTGCTCACTTCCCTTTCCCCCGCCACCCAGTGATGGGGAGGAAAATCAGAAAGGAAATACAACTCATCAGTTGACATAAAGAAAATTGAATAGTTGAAGCAAATAAAAGACAATATCCACAACAACAATACTATCACTACTTCTAATAATTGTAATATAAAGAGAGCAAGAGCAGGAGATAAAACCCAAGAAAAGGTATGCACAATACAGTTGCTCACCACCTGCTGAATGATCCTGTTCCCAAGCCAAAACTGGCTCTCCCCTGCAGGTAAATCTCCCCAGTTTATAAACTAGGCAAGATGTTTTGTGATGTGGAATATTCTTTTGGCCATTTCATGTCATCTTTCTTGGCCATACTCCCTCCCAGCTTCTTGTGCAGCTTCTCACTGGCTGAAAAGTCCCTGACTTAGAGTAGCTACTACTTAGCAACAACTAAAATATCTGTATATTATCAATAGTATTCTCATACCTAATCCAAAACACAGCACTGTGTCAGAGAAGAAAATTATCTCAGCTGTTGCCAGGACATTTGTTTTATTCCACTTATTTTCTTTTCAAGGGCTTTATTTTTGCCCTCAAGTAATATGGTTAGGAATAGAGGGAGACCCAAAATACCTTCTAAGTAGAAAGTGATCTTAATGGTTTTTTCTATTGTTTTGTATTCTGATTGCTTTTCATCAAGGCCTATTTTCTTTTCTGTTGACATTATCAGCTTTATCTAGATGGTCTAAATTTTCCATTTTTAGTTTGTCACAGTGTTTCCTCTTTCGCAATTGTGTCAAACCCAGTTCTTGTTTTGTGGCTACTCATCCTGAGTCAGCATATCCTCCTCTTCCAGCTACTCTCAACGTTGCCTCAAAGCTTTCCAGTAAATAGGAGGATAATCTGCAAATCTCAGGTGACTTGGGTATTCTTTGTTGGTACTACTATGCTTAGTTTCCCATTCAAGGTTTACAGTGATCTTACAGGGGAAAAGAGGTTTGCTGACATAACTGAAAAGGACCTTGTCATTTACCTTGTTAAATGTAAGTTTCCACTGAACTGCACTATAAATGTTTTTGAAGAGAGGAAATCTACAATAATTTAAAATGTATTTTTGGAAGTGAATATTAAAATTCAGTACATGA
>VRYO01001878.1:1063728-1099347 GCA_009812075.1 Sialia sialis
CTGCTGGAAATCCAGTCGTGAGGAGGGGAAGCAGCAATTTTATACTTACACTTACAGTAGTGGGATTTTGTAATCTTTAGAGAAGGGTATTCCTGCCTAATAAAGAGATCATCCTGACTAACTTTGGGCTGTGCACTCACGCATGTGTGGTCAAAGAAATAATAAAAAGGAAATCTCAGAGACCAGCACAGCTATAGTCTGAAGCCATGTATGCTGTATTTGTGTTAGTTTTCTGTAAGAAAGCTTTCCTCTCTCTGACAAGCACTTATCCATCTATTAATTCAGTGGGATGGTCCTGAGGGCCACTAATGTAAGGATAAAATCTAGACTTGAGTGAGAAAAACAGGAGCATTACCAACATCTAACTGTCTTAGATATATGCTCTGCATCCAGCTAACAAAAAAGGGATGAGCCTGAGTAAATCTCAGTGAATTGTGTTGTTAAACTACTTTCAGACGGTGCTGAATAAACTGTGATTGTGAATTGGGTTGACAATAACTTAAGTGTTTGATGTTGAAGATAATTATCTCATTCCAGATTAAAATAATAACAAAAGACTACAATAGGAAGAGGTCTGTGTCACAAAGCATTTAGGCTTTGTGGGCTTTTAAATGGCAACAGTGATCACAAAATGACAAAAAAGAAGGAAAATGCTAACACGGCCATACTGTTATGATATTGATTTCTTCTAGCACATATTCTTCAGTTAATACTGCATTTAAGACACAGATAGAAATTTTATTTCCTTAAAAGTTCTGTATCATTCTTCTTTAACTACAATTCCAGACGGAGTTAAGGAAATGCCCTTACGAACCATTTCTCATTTCTTCCCCTCAAACCTACTGGATATACATAGATATACATTATTTATGGCCACATTTGTACTAGTCCTTTCTTGTTTGCTGCTCTGTGTTTGGGTACCCAGGCTCTGGGGTGATGCTGTTGTGTAGAGGTGATAAAATTGATAGAAGTCCAGGCACTGCAGGTAGGTGATGATGCTGGCCAATCAATACTTCTGTACTTTTAGCTTCCTGATGAAAATCAGGCTAATTGATTCATACTGTATTTTCCGTGTGTGATGGAATCACGGTTTTATCTGCCAGTTCTTAAGCCAGACCACAGAGACTAGCATTTGCCTTCTCTGTGTACGATGGCCTACTGATTATGGAGCAAAATTCTAATTAGCTCACTTTGCTAATTAAATAAATTTGTTAATACTAAAAAACTCACTTACTAAATATTAGCATTATCATTCACAGCTCAGCATTTTGTTGCAGTGCAAACACTGTGATGTTTCCCTGCTGAAAATTCTGTGTCAAAATACTAAGGACTCTTTAAAATAGCTATTGTTAATAAATATTCTTTCTTTCAATTAAAAATTCACATGTATACACAGATATCACGATAATTTTTCTAGGCAACTCTAACAACTTCTCTTTGAGTTGTGCATTCCTTTCCACATTAGGATAATTTAATTTGAAAGACTTGTTCTATACAATGCAGCTTATAAATAATGCTCTTAATAATGGCTTACCAGTAGTAAGCTTTAATTCCATATTCACACAGAACTCTCATTTAAACTAAGTGGGAGTTTCTCTCGATTAATCCCAGTAAAATCAATCATCTTTTGTTAATTAGTGTTTATATTTAGTGGCTATTAGTTGGAAACTGTTAAGTAGTTTGGGCTTAGCCTAATATCACTCCTCCAACTCCTATTCTATAGTGTTTATTGAGTACAAAAAGGTTTGCTGTACCTAAATTGAGATGGAAATTCTGTAGTGTACAACTCTAACACTGAAGCACATGTTCTTGTTTCTGCTATGATGTTTTTACAGCAGTTCTGGTTCTAAGTTGTTTTTTTTTTAAAGCTGATTTCAGAATGTAAAGGCTGAATTTTGGTCTGTTGCATACTAGAAATGGTATTAACATTTTATCTTTTTTTTTTTTTTTTTTTTTTACTAATTGAGTTAGTGCTGAATGGAACATATTGTGAACTAAGTATAGTTTAAATACACATCAAAAGGCAAGACTGCTTTCTCACTTCAGTACTGAAAGTACCAATTATGCTATTTTTGTGAGCTTTCCTGTCAAATGCAGAGTACAGCAAAACTTAAGTGTTTGGAGCTTTGGATGCTGTAAGTGCTCCCTGAATAAATTTTTTGCTTGCCTTGTCTTCAGCAGATGCTCATCAGTGCTAGTCTGAAATGCATATTTTCTGACTCAAACATGCAAAAATATAGTTCAGAAAATATTCCTCACAATCAGTTACAAATTTATAAGTGAACATTTATATTCATGATCATTTCTGGTAATAATTTTAACTTACAGCTAGGCTCTTTATGTAACTCTTATTTTTAAGAATAGTGACATACACAAATTCTTTGAAGCTATTAAAAAATTTCAAGGGCCACATGCTTAATGCATTGTAAATCACTGGAACTACTCTCAGTCCATAGGTAGAAGAGTATTGCCAGAAGAGCACACAGGATTCTGGCTGATGTTCAGGTAATGAAGGTAATATTTGCTAACCCCATGAACAGCATGTCAGCAGCATCCTTGGGGCATGAACATGCTCAAACTCATTGCTACTTAAAGCCAGAAAACATATTTGGACACAAAATAGGCCAGGTAGATTTTTAAAAAATGCTTTTACCAGCTGATATGAATTTTTAATTTTTTTACTTTTTTTCTCATATAGCTGTCCTTGAAGTGCCATTCTTATTTTTGAAGGAAACATCACCTACTGCTGTCAGTTAACCCAATCTGCTCACTTTGTATGAAAGCACACTCTGTGGCCAGATCCTAAGCTGGCTCAAAATGCTGTTGCTGCCTTGACTTCACAAAAATCGTGTTGTGAAGCTGAACCTAAGATGCCTACTTTGAAAGCTTCTCCCCTTGCCCTCTTTATCATTCTGAGACTGAGGAAATAGGAATAGAAAGCACATTTCTCAGTTCTGAGAAAGCTAGTTTTGTCTGTGCCTTTACAGAAGCTGTAACCCTTCACAGGCTTAAAATATCTTGTTTGACAGATTAGCTTCCCTGATGCGACCGTCTCACCAAACCACCTCATGGCACTGGTTTTATTTCCTCTGCTCTTGCACTGCATAGGCTGGGGTGGGGGGGTGCATATTTCTTCACAATTTGTTTTCAAAATGAGGGAGGACTGAGACATACAAAAATAGAGTAGTAACAAGCAGTGCTGTCATCTGGTGGTGAGATTGTTACCACTTTTAACAAACTGACCATGCTTTTCAACCAACACACTTCTTTTTTGTTGAGAGTGTTGATGCAGTTCCTTTGGCATAGATTCATGAGTTTTGAATATTAGAAACAGGAAAACCTAGTGACTTTATCCAAAATCACGAAACTTATTAAACTTTTTTTTTTGTGGAAGACTAGCACACCAGTGCTGTGTCCAGGCTTTGAAATATTCTTCAGCTGGCACTGCCAAAACAATGGAGTCCAAAGGAATGAGGAAGTAAGGACAAAAAGAGGTATCCCTCCCTTAGATACACACTCAATTGTGAAAGTACTGGTTCCCACTCTTAACAGTTTTACCATCAGTACTTCTCTGCCACATTATAGTTGATGTCCATATCTTTATGTACCAGGAACATACACCTTTCAGATCTAACTTGAAGGACCGTTTTGCTGGATGTACCTTAACGAGAGGGATATTACTGCCATCATTTAATCTCAAAAGATATACTGCCTGCTCATCTGGGGACCTAGAGAAAGTGTACAGCAAACAATGACAAAATTGTTTCGTCATTGTTCCCTCAAAGATGTTCCTTCAAGATCCCCCTTCATACTTTTTAAGGCTGATTCCTTTCTGAGTTCACTTAACCTTTAAAATGAGACAAAATTGAAAAAAAAATATAGTTGTCATATGAAAAAAATCAGAAATAAAAGAAAATCCAAAGTATTTTGAAATTTTTGTTACATATACCAACTGCATTCCTCCAATGTCAGACTATACTACAAACTTTACAGATGGATAACAAAATAGACTGTATGGGTGTTCATAATACAATCATATTTTGTCTTCTCTGAGTGCTTTCATTGAAAGTTAAATGACTAAAAATTCTGAAATTAAAATATAAGCTTTTGTGTCTGAAATATTTGTCCTTATTTTCTACTAGCCTCTGATACATGAATCCTATATTGTGGAGTAGATGTCTTTCAGATGTATGAAACTTACCAGAAAATCTGGAACTGCTGAATAAAATAAATTGTTCTGGCTACAGATTTCCCATGCTACTATAACTGTAATTTCTATGGGTATGTGCTGGTCATTGGAGTTGACAAATACAGAACTTTTAATGTTGAGATTTTGTTTCTCCTGCAAGGACAGAACAATATGCACTGTTGGAAATTCACTGACACTAACATTTTTAATTCAGAAGGAGATGATTATGCTTCCTATATTCAAAATTGATTTTCCTTGAATCTGTTTGTGGTATGCTTTTCTTCAATTAAAAGCAACTTAGTAGCTGACCTAATCCGAATAACTTCTGGAGGTAGAGACAATTTGTTAAATAAAGGTATCAGGACCTAGCTCTTTAAATGCAGCTAGCCATACAAAAAGTTTCTTTACATTCTTGAAACGCAGTAGTCATATTCACTATCCTGTAATAACACCAACAATAAAGAGGAACTGGAACAGTAAAGATTTCTTATATTCACAGATTTGTTGAATCAGTGAGAGCATGGACAGGGTCACTGTGCAGAGTCAAAGTAAGGATATTAGCTGGGGTTTCTTAATTTGATTGTGAACCATTGTTATGCTTGTGCGGCCTATTACCTGCAGTGGTTGGTTTTATTCACAGTTTAGATTTTCAGCTTAAACCCCAAGTTAAATCAAAGGGATGGTTTTGTAACAGTACTTCCTGTAGTTTGCTTTGCTTAACTTTATAAGATGTTTTTATAGTGCAATGTTAAAAACTTGATACTTTTCTACCAGTGAAGACCACAAAGTCATCGAGACTCATTGTTATTTTAAAACATGACAAGCTGGCCTTAAGACCTTAGAGATCCTTTCTTCAGAAGTCAAGCTGGTGATGGATAAGGAGCCATCAGAGCTATGTGTATCTTAACTGCAGGAGTTCAATTAAGAAGCCAAGAGTGTCTCAGGTACACGGGTGCAAATGGAAGTGCTCTCTTTGATAATGCCTCTGTAGTTGCTCAGTGCAGGTAGTTGGCGTCCCCCAACTCATTTCTGATTGCACAAGGAGGTTAGCACAGAGGAATACCTGAAAGGACTGAGCTCCATCAATGAGTGCTAGAGAATACCACAATGGGGAAATGTTATCAAAATCCCAGTGGCTGCACGGGGATTTGTCAGGAAATGGTTAGCTGTAAGATCTAGCTTCTATTAGCCACAGCCCTGAGAGCTCTGCTGCCTTTCTCCTCCTGAGAGAAACACTGTTCTGCTACCTATGCTGTGCAGAGAAAATTTTCTTACCCAGCACTGATTTCTGAAAAGTCTGTTTTGCAGTTGTTTTGCTCCCACATTCCTCTTGCTTTTCATAATACTTGGAAGTGTGATGGAGAATTTCCAATTACTCCCACCCTACCCCACATTTATCAGCTATTTTTAGACATTGAGATACCAAAATGCACAATAAGTAGTCATTGTTGAAGACATGGTATTTGTCAATGAAGTTTTAAATGTTTCTTCTTCAGTCCCTTCACCCTTAAAAGAATATTCACAAGTTCCTAATGAATGTGATGTCAAAGGTTAAATAAGATGAAAAAATAGTGCATTAAAGTCACGTGAGAATTTTTTCTTAACTTGAAAAATACTGTAAGGCATCAACTAAACACAGCTGTAAGTTTCCAGACTACATGTTTTTATATTCTTTCTTCATGCATATTAATGCAAGGTCTCATCTAGTCAGATCAAAGTTCCTTAAGGAAAAATATTCTCATTTAAAAATTAATTACTGTGTTTAGCTTAAGTAATTAATTGTCATAATCAAACTTGCTTTTATAAACTAAACATTAAAGTGAGCAGCTACAGTATTTAGTGATAGTCTTTAGGATAGAACAGAAGTGTGTAATTCCTAAGTTAAATTGAATTTTCATTTTATTGTGAAATAATTTTGCAAATAGTCTTTCCTCAAAAAGTTTAATAAAGAGAGCAGGAGAAACAAACAACAGATATTCATTTGTAAAAGATGTTAAAAAGGATTATTTCATAACTAAAAATGCTTTTTTCCCCTAACCCTTAAAATACATTTGAAAGTCCTCAGATACAAAGCAAAAATAGTCTGTGTTGTGACTGTGTTTCTTATCTTAAAACGGAATTAAAATTTCTGGGTACTTACAGAGCATTTTAATAATTAAGAGTGGGTAATTAAATGCTTATTTTCTAGTGCAGTGGCTGAAAAGAACATGAAGTCCCATCACTCATTTGCAGAGAGGTGTTGTGTTCGGGATTAATGATAAATGATGCAGTCCTATCAGGGTGAAAAATTTTTCTTCAAAAGCTATTAAAAGCACTGAAACAAATTAATATCCAGCATAAATGGCAAACTTTAGTGAAGTCTGCTGGGTTCTGTCCAGTACACTATGATCATCTTTAAGCACATTATTTTGCAGCTAATATTTAAGCATTTATTAAATTCAGAGTGAATTTACATCAAAGGTTGCCACCAAAATAGCCAGCTCTCTGGTCCAAAACCCCATAAAATCTAAACACAGCATTCTAATTTCTCTAAAATCACTGACTTTTGCATTGCATTCAGTTATTACCTTAGTACTCAGCTTTGATTACAAGAATATATTTGATAAAATTATACCTTGGATTTGTATACTGTATTTCCCAGAAAGTCATCAATTCTTGGTTTGAAGAAAACAGTAGTTAGAGCACTTCCTCTTGAGTGCTTCACTGCTTATGCACACAATTTCTGCTATATATCGCTTCAGCTTGTGGCTAGTGGCTCTTAGCAAGTTTTTTGTGCTAGCTTTCATATTCAGCATGTCCTCTGAATTTCACAATAATTTTCACAATCTGTCAACAAGAGCATAACTGAGCTTTAAACTTTCATTGAAATAGCCTTTTCTCAGTCTTCAATTACAGTAATTCCACAACTATAAGGTGCACCGGATTATAAGGCGCACTTCCGGGTTGTTGACAAATTTCCAAACTTTGTCCATATATAAGGCGCACTGGACAATAAGGCGCACTATTTTGCAGCAAGGATCCGTGCACAACAAAGTAACGAATTAGTAATGGAATTGTGCGATTGTGGGCTGGCAGGTGCTCAATTTGCAAACAGTTTTCACAGATCAGTGTAGCCTTTAAACACAGCCCCAGGTGCCCTTCCCGTGCCGCGGACCCCGGCTGGCGCGGCTCTCGTGGCTGGCACGGCTCTTACAGCTTGCTGCTTGGCTCACAGCTCGCACTTCTGGGTTGGCAAATTTCCGAAATTTGTCCATATATAAGGCGCACCAGATTATAAGGCGCACTTCCGGGTTTCAATCAAAATTTTAGTCAAAAGTGTGCGTCTTATAGTCGTGAAATTAACTGTACTTCCTTAGTTCTTTTCTGCATACTTTCTATTTTTCAACAGTGTTTCAAAAATACTTAGGGTAGAAATATTCTTAGGTTTCCATTATTGATCTCTCCTGGGCCATAAATATAAGCAGAGTAAAGCCAGGGTCCTATTCACTACCTTCTTCTTCCTTCCTTCCTCTAGCATCAATGGGACACTCCTGCTGAGCTGCTGGCTTGTTATGACTCCAAATTCTTATAGACTCATTTCTTGAGGTGTTTATTTCAATGTAGCATCCTGTATTTTTTCCTTCAGTATATGCACATTTGTATTACTCTGACAGGGAACACTAGTCTAAACATAATTCATGCTTTCTGTATTTTTCCTCCAGTATATGCAGATTTGTATTACTCTGACTGGGTACACTAGACTAAACATATTTATGCTTTTTAGTCTGTTTTATTTTTCATTGGTCCCAAATCACTGATGGTAAAATTGAGTAATGCAAAACTGATGCCAAGACTTTGCTGATCACTTTCTTACGCATGCTTGTTAGCCAATGCTTAATCCGGTTAAAACACGCTTTATTGATACTGTGCAGTGCTATATTTTTAATTAGAATATTGAGTGATACTAAGTCAAAAGGCACACAAAAGTTGAAGTGTATTATACCTACATCGTTACCTTTGGCAACCTAACTTAAAATCTCATCAAAGAGCAGAAGTAGATTTGTTTGACAAGGCTTATTTTGCACAGAACTATGTTGACTAGCATTAATGATATTCCTATCTTTTAATAATTTATTAATTGAATCTCTTTTCAGTTTTTCTATTATTTCTCTTGGGAATGATGTTGGACTGAGCAGCCTGAGAATACAGATGTTACTCGCTTGCTCCTAGTGGAACATCGTGAAAGATGTAGCACTGCTGCTTAATGGAGTATCAGTGGCATTGTTCGTTCCTTCTTATGGTCCCCTAAATAGGTTTCTTTTCCTAATTTTGACATGCTATATATTCTTTTACTAACAGAAGAAAAATCCCACCAGCAAATTGTGAAGTAAACCAGTTCATGTAAATAAACTACCGAAAGTCTAGCTATGCCATTGTGCAACATATCAGAAATGACAGCAAACTTAGTACGAATATGGGAAAAGATGTTACACAACTGTGCTGCAGTGTTACAACATGATGATGTGTGCTCAAATTAGAAAGAGTTATTGAAGAAGTCTGAAGCCTGTAACTCTGAAAGGCTGTTATGTTCTTGTTCCCAGAACTGGCTTGTCAGTGAGATGTAAAACAGAAATAGGTACAGTTTCCTGTGCATTGGGATATTTTTCTGGATATCAAAATCCATCTCATAGTTTTCATTTCTGTTTCAGCTTTGTGGAACTGGTGGGGTAATAATATTTGCATTTGTGTTGGATGCTTTTGATTCTCTTTATGGTTGAAGTTTCTGGTTTTGAGTAAACTTTAAATTCATTGCGCTTAGGAAAACCAGATATTAAACAAAAACAGTGGCTAGAACAGAGTGGATAATCTGTCAACTGATAGATTTTATGCTGTCCTTCGTTCCTCAAACAATCTGGGATAATTAGCATTTAGAGTACATGGCTACAGCTGCTGCAAGAGAGTGTTTGGGAGAGAACCAGCACTTCATCTTCATGAATTCATCACCTTGTTACTCTTTGCACATGTGATACCAGGAGCACTTGGCAGGAAGGACCAGGCAAGTGACTGCACTGCAGGCTGGAGTGGATGTACCAGTAGAACATCACTAAGTCCTGGGCTGTGTCTGAGGTTTGACTGAGTCAGGCTCTGGATCACAAGGTAGTCACTGAGTGCCTAGAAAAATATTTTGCTAGAGATCCCTAGAAATCAGGTATATCAACAAGCAAGGTTAATCATCTCACAAAACAATAGGATGGCAGAGAGACATTTAATAGAAAATGAACTGCTGAGAGCTAGAACATATGCTGTATCAAATCACACTGCTTAATTTTTTTCAGAGATGAGAATCCAGGTTCCAAGATGTGCCAGATTATTGGATGTGCTATTCTGAAAGCCATTTCAGGGTCTTCCTTCATCCTTTTCTGCTTTAAACAAAGGATTAAATATTTATTGACACACAGAGACAAAAAAAAAAAGAAAAAAAAAAGATAATCCTATTTTCAGACTGTTGTGGCAGCAAAAGGTGCATCAACCAAATCTGAATCTTAAAATTCTACATAGGCCCTGGTAAAATATTTTCAGAGATTATGGGAATTGCTCAAAAGAGTCTGAATCGTAAAATTGGTCTCCCAGCACCGCTGGAGGTAACCATACTAGGATTATTGGGAAAATAAAAATTCTTCTACTCTGAAAAATCTTTCTTTTCCCCTGAATTTTTTTTGAGAAGGATTGTGTTTTGTACATCTAAATCATGCACATGATTAAGATCTCTATGCAGCTAAGTGCATGTTGATCTTGGTTATTTTGCTTGTGAAATTACTTTATGTGGAACTGATCTTTCAGATCTTCTGCTTTTTGCTTTTGTTTCACTGAACTTCTGACCCTACATCATCCTTTTTTCTCTTACCAGATTTGATAATGGTTATTCACAGCTTTTATATGTAGAATACCAATTCAAATTTCTCTGTCTGTTTTTAGATTTCCTTTGCTTCTTCAGGTTCTCAGGACCTTGTTCAGAAAACTGTTGAAAATCTCCAAGGATGGAGATTACACAGCCTTTGGGGCAATGTGTGCCAGTGTTTAACTGCTCCTTGTGCATCATTAAAATGAAGCTCAAAATCAAGTCAAAGCTTAATATTTACAATTTTGGCAATACTTACTTGAAAGAATTTATGTCATCTGCAATATTCAGAAAATCTAAGTTGAAACTTACCTTTATACCACTGATAAAAGATAAGAGAAGTCATGCAGCATCCCAATGGACAATAAATCAGTCATACTTGGAATGAGACACTGGACTATCTGGTTTTATAGAATTATGAGGATTTGAGTTTTTACTCCTAGTTCCCACATATTACATGCACAGTTTTAAAAATAAGTTCTACATTTAGAGAGCTTGACTTGCAATTTCAATATTCCTTTCTCATAGCATGAATTTCCCTTCACCCACCCCACTTTTATGGTACATTAACAATATCATTATAAAAATAGGTTTCCCATTCTGCCTTGTCTTTACATTGTGGTTTGATTTTAAAAAGTGTTTTACTTTAGCAGTGAGTACTAAGACTTATTTAGAATATATAAAGATGAAAATCAAGGCATAGATACATTTTTAACCTCAAAGATTCTGCTTTGTGATGACTGTAACTGGCACAGTAAAGGGGTGGAAAGGTCTGCAGAACCACAGCAACATTGATTCTGTCAGCAAAGCTTTAATTCTTTTTCTGCCTGTGTTAGTTCAGAACACAATATAATCACTGAAAGATTATGATACTAAATAAACACTTCTGATAAACTATTGTTAACCTAATCAGCATGTCTTTCACAGATCTTCCCTTTGCCCAGTGGGATGGCCCTGTGGTGGTACGCTAAGAAAACAGGATGCACAGAAATTTTGGTCTGCCACTAGCAATCTGGGGCCCAGAGGGAAAAAAAAAGTAAACCATTGACTACTCAGCAGTTTTCTTGTAGATCTATAAAAATTCCTTATTGAAAACAAATTTAAAACAAAGTAGTATAGATTTTGGACACTGCAATTTTCTTAGTTTCCCTTTTAACTTGAAGGTATATGATATTCTTGATTCTATGCTTCAGATAGGCCTGTAGAAATTCTAAAGGCAGAAATTCATTGCTTGTTACAAAAGGTTCAACAGCTTCATTTAAGATAAAAAATTAGTGGGGGTGAAAAGCAGTAAATGCAATTGTTGCCTATGTGTTGATCCCACCCCCACTTATGCCACATAAAGAATCTGTGTTTTTGAATCTGTTGATTGCAGAGTTCTGCACTGCTGGAAGAGACCTCCATCAGTTTAGGTACTGCAGGGCCTGGGTATCAGTCACTGTGTGGATTCAGTCAGTGAGGGCTGAGTCCAGCATAATCATGAACTGTCCATGGATGCGTCTGAAAGAGCAGCAGAAATGAGGGCACACAGAGAATTCCTGCTTCAGCCATCCAATGGACAGCATTGGTTTTCCTTTAACAGATTTGATTTTGCCCAAAAATAATACTATGACTAAACTGACATGCAATAGATTTCACTGGATTATTTAAGAAAATGCTTGAGTATCTAATTTTCAATATGAGCTTAAGTATGAAGGACTAAATAGATGCAAAAATATCTGATTTATTTGGTATGATTTTGCATGTATCCTTACACATGATAAATCAGAGCTTAAACTTACAGTGCATTATGCACTTTCTAAAACTAACACAAAAATTGAAGTTAAGGCAAATAATGATGCAAATAAATCCCAAATACACATGTAATTTTTGCAACCTTATATATCATACAAGCCTTCCTAGCATAAACCAGGGGAAAATCCAAACAGTGTATTTAAGATTTTATATCAATATTTTAATGGAATAGTATTTAATAACTTTAGGGCTTTCATAAAATAATTAATCTCATATTAATTACTGCATGGCTTAGTCTTTTTATATGAATAGAAAATTAGTTTAAAGAAACATAATTAAAATTATAATATAATGATTAAAAATAAAGTAGGTACTGCAATATTGTACAAAAATATAACTTCTTCAAATACAAATTGCTTTTATGGCCATCTATCTCTGCTTATATATTTTAGGGGAATCAAAAAGAACTTTGCTTAAATGACTAAATATATATATATAAAAAAGTCTTCAAAGAAATTCTTGCTATTATTTAACAAATATTAATCATGCTTACACAGAGACCACTTGAGAAAAATTTATTGCAAGACATTTGTGACCAGTCATGCCATAGGAAGAGGAGAGAGCCACAGGGTTGAAATGACAGTAAGGTCTGTGTATGCAGTGCTCCTCTGGTAGTTAAATTGCTGGAATGTGACATTGATCTGAAATGGGATCTGTTTGAAGTAGCAACTGTCAATCTCTGTAGTCAAAGGATGGCCCAAAGTCTTACTCAATCAGCCATTTTGGCATGACCACTCCGTTTATAAAGCACAATCCACTTAAAAAGTGATCTGTCCTCAAGAGGCACTTCAAGAAGTCTGCACAGTTTTTGGATAGTGGGCAGTGATTCAGAACTACAGCTCTGACTCTTGCCAAAGTACAGCAATGCCTCATTTTAGTGACTGTGCTTATTACAAGGTGAGACAAATGTGGATTGAGGTGTGAATGAATGTCTGCTGCTGCTGTTATTTAAAATTGGTTGGATATTTCTCTCTGTGCATTTATTTACTCTTTCATTTACAAAAGACTCAATATTAATTTTAGAGTACATATATGCATGTAGATTTGATTGCAGTTATCGCAAGAAAGATCACTTTCAATTGAGAAAAATATGTAGCATATTTCTGGTCTTTTCTCAGGATCATGGTTATTTTTTAAAATTCTGCTTTTCTTTGTCATTATTCTGAGTGTTTTTTATTCTGTGTAAGGGGAATATGGTAAGCATAAAAATGTGTAAGTGTTTAAAACTGAAAAAAAAAGACTAATAATTCTACCTAAGTGTTATTAAAGCTGAATCTATTGTTTGGAAGTATTTTAAAGTGAACATATGTATAAATAATGATACAAGCAACTTGAAACTTCAGCAAATATTTCAATTTCTTCCCAGGTACAAACACACTTGGAAAATCAATCTAGATACCACATACAGCAGAGCCAGAGGCACCAGGTGAAGCAATACCTGACCCTTGATACCAAGCTGTCCAGCCAGACCCTCTCTCTGTCCCACTCTCACACAATCCAGCCCGTGGGAGTGACCTCCATCCTGCGGAACGGACACATGCCTCCAGTGAGCAGCACTGGCACCCTGGAAAGCCCTGTCACCAAGCTGCTGGCCCTCGGAGCCGAGCACGAAAATGCGGTAGGGCCGAGCTGGAGGGAGGAAAGGGCAACTGGGCTTTGTCTACTTATACAAACACGTTGCATGATCCACCTCATACTAGAAGTGGTCAAGAGATGGCTTTCTTAACTTTCAAGGGGCCTTTGGTTATGGCACTTGCTTTCTGTATCCTTTTGAATTATATGGGTTATTCCCTTGTGTGCCTGTGAATAGCTTACTGCAGGATCAAGACTTTTAGACTGCTGCCGGACAAAATACATCTTTTGATATATGCAATATATGTTGCTGTACATTTTCTGAATATACACTTTGCAAAGAAAAACATTCTTTTTTCAGATGGGACTTGTTTCTGTCTAAAGGTATTAACCTAGCTGCATAAAAAAAGTTAAATACTGATTACCTTCAATTCATAACTGAAAAAATCACCCATTCATTTTTCAGTTAGCTGCTATATTTTTATATGGGTTATCTTGGGTAAATTGGCAGAGATATGCTAACTTTAGTGCCACCATTGATTTTAATAGAGTGCACCTATAATACAATATCAGATTCTTAGTGAGTGTGAGATGTAGGTCATTATGGCTTTTAATACTTCAATAGATTTCAAAAGAGAATGTTTATTAGGTGAAAGGGGAATTCCTACAGAAATGAGAAATGGAGATGCTGTATCATGTCTTGGACTTTAACAGAACAGAAAAATCTTACAAATACACCATGACTCATTCAACCATTTGGATGTTAGATAGCTAAGCATGAGGGAGCCCATAAAGCTTCCTGGAGAGTTCACCTGGGGCCTCTCCATTCCTTATGCATTGACAACTGACATTTCAAGTCAGGTTTATGGATTACTGGAGCTGCTTTAACACGCAATTTTAAATGGCCTTTGTGGACACCTATGTGCCCACCTCCATGCTGCCTAAGTGCAGAGTGCTGGAGCTGTTCTCAGGCATTTCAGGTCTGATCACGATCCGTGTACCACGCTCTGTCCTGGTGAGCAAGGGAGCTCCTGTGAAGACTGGGAGGGTGATCACTAGCAAGATCCTGGCAGTTTTGCAATGATTTGAATAACCTCATCTCAGACTCAGAGGGATGACAGTCGCAGTGTAATTTCTTAATGCGGGTGTGCCTTGTGGTTGAGAGTAGGCAATAGTGACATTAGTAAATAATACAGAGCCAACACCCAGGTTGGCGCAGTCAACTTCACTCTTTCACATGTCTAATTGTCAACATTTCTTGGCATCCTTTTGGTCCTGATGGGGCTTTCCTAGCACAACTACTGGCACAGTATTTCTCTGGTTTTAGAGAGGGAGAGGTATACATATATGAGCTGTGCTGGGCCATGTGGCCTAAAAGTCTGTGTCGAAAGGTCCTATGTCTGTGTGATACTTGCATTGCACAGGAGCACCTACAATTCCTTCAGCTCCCAAGAGCTGCAGACAATAAAGTTAAAAGTGATATGCTTACTGTGGGATCTCTTCCAAAATTATATTGTGAATGGAACCAGACCGTAATTATAATTGAAAACTCATGTTGTACTTTGTCAAAATTTATCTATATATATCTATATCTCTATAGGCTTTCAAAGCATTTATTGTTTGATCCCAAGTAATTATTGAGCTATTCCATCTCCCTCAATAGTTTTTGGCTCAGATTATATCAAAAGTGAGACCAAAAGGCTTCCTGGAAAAGTATCCAGTGTACTGCTAAACAAAAAAATCTCTACCTGCCGAAGAGAGCAGCATGTAACACTGAACCTTGAGCGTTTCATACAGTTGCAGAACCACAGTTCCTTTCAGTCTTCCTGCACCAATGCAGCATTGCACTGTGGATATGACACAGTTGATCAAGATGACAGGTCACAGCTCCAGCTTAACAATGTACTCCTGTCATCTCACTGTGGTGCTGCAATAAGGGGTTAAAAGAGGGCCATGGGCTGGTCTTTAAGAGAATGATGTATTTTGCTAAACCACAACTGTTTTCACAAGAAGTAAAAGGTGCGAATATTGTATAGAAGTGTTTGAATTGTTTAAATTTTAAGATATAAACTTCTGAAATTCAGTTTTATTGCTGTAATAGATATTCAAGATTAATTCTTCTGTATCTTAAATATAACTTTTTTCCTCATTATTATTTGTAGTGATTTGTCTTAAAATATTATTTTATCAGATGGAAGAAGTTATTGAAGACATAATCAATATGGAATCAAATTTTAATGATGAAGGGATAGCTTGTTCTGAAACTCCTTTACTAATGCAAAGAACTGTAAGTATTTTGTTGAATTTCATCTTACTTTTTACGCTAGAAAACTTCTTTGAGTGATTCAAGCACATCACAGTTCAGAGACTAAGGAATAGTATGAGTGGACTGCTCTCCTTTCTCTTCAGTTGATTGCCTTTTTGTCAATAAATGTTACAGAAAAGGGCAGCAGTGTGGTGAGACATTTGTTGTAAGTGATCTGAATAGCATTTGGGGTTCTAGCCCAGTAAAATATCTGGTGCATAACCCATTGGAGTTGCTATTTTCTGTGCGGTGTTAAAAATAATAAGGATAAAAAGTCTCTGGACCCTAGAAGGCCTTTTAAAGCCTTGCTTAAATATCCTTCTACCTCAACTGAAAAAAAGTCAAAATTTCCCCAGGTGATAGTTTCTATGGTACAGTGGTTTCTCCAGTGTCTTATCCTAAAGCAAGGCTCTAGTTCTGGATTTTCATAGAGACAAGTTGCATTTAGTTGAAGAATTTCAAGGGCAAATAAGAGGAATGTGACAAGAATTGTAATAAACTTCAGTTTTATGATATCTCTTTGTGAATAAATGTGAGAGGACTAAAAAAGGCTATCTGTATTTCCATATATGTTGCATATTTGAAGGGGAAGGATGGAGGTTTTCTGGATACAACATACAGAGTGTTATTATTTAGGAAAGTAATGCATATCAATAACTGTAACATACTTTACAGAAGGATGTATGTTGTGCTCTCCTACCCTAGCTAATGTCCAGAACTGTTTGTCCTCAGGACTTTAAACTGTACACTGTTAAAGGGGAGCTTCACCCTGATGAAGGGAGAAGTATTTCCACAGGTTTTGAAAATCTACCAAGTTCACTTCAGAATAGTGAGGTGCTTGCTCTTTATTGCCCTCTGGAGGAACATCTTTTTCTGACTTAGAAAACTTCCCTGACTCCAAAAATACTCTTCTCCTCTGTGTTTCCCACAATACAATCCAGACTTAATGCCAATTAAAATTTCTATGAACAGCTGATATTTGTATGCCAACTACAGAACTAATGCAGCTGGACTGATTTACTCATATCTCAGTGCAGAACATAGCAAATAAATGGTTACTGGGGAGGGATTTAATATTTTGGCTCAAATTAATGTGAGGCAGGGGAGGATAATTTCAGGTGTGATAGTGTGGGATGGTGATGAGAGGCATGAATTTTGGGGTTTGGGTTGAAGGCATACTCCCTCAAAACCTTTTAAAACTGGATGATGTTAATCTATGCTAATTCCAGGTTCATTAGCCTTTATCTTCAGCCTTGAAGGACATTTGTCTCGAAACTTTATTGAACACTATACTCTTGATGAGAAAGGAAATTTTTCTTTTAGACCTTGATGGTATTGTGCTTGCAAAGATTTGGGACTCTTGAAGTGCCTCTAGGACAAGTAATAGTATTTGGATTTTCATTGGTTATGAGGAAATCAGCAGGCTGGTAGGTAAGCCAGGGAGTAGCACGCGTTTCCAAATCTCTCTGTTCAATACTATGGCAAAATAAAGCCTGCCTTCAACAAGGAATGCAAACTGCATCAGTGTGAGGAAACTGAGCAATGTCTTCTCTTTTAGCATTTGAAAATATACAAAAAGAATTACCCATATGGAGATGATATCAGGCATTTAGCTCACGCCACTTGGTTTTATGTCATCTTTCAGGCAACATCCTAAATCTGCCAGCAAAATTTTGGTCATAAGCTGTGCAATAGAGAAAGATGGAGAGGCAGGTAGAAAATAATATTTATATTCAGTTTTTCATTATTATATTAAACATAATGAAATTTCTTTATCTGAGCCAAACATGAATGTATCATAAGAGTATTGGACTAGAAGACATGATCAAGAATGAGAAAACATCTAATATCTCTGGGAAGCTGTGCCAGGTTTGTGCTGCACCTCAGCAAGGACCCATAGTAGCTCTGACATCTCTGCTCTGGTAGCTGACACAAACATAGAGTAAGTGAGATTGCAGGTGAGACTGAGTTGCGTCTCTATCTGGTTGATTTTGTGTTGGCTTTCTCTTTAAAATTCTCCAGCATAATGCCTAAGTATTTCTAGAATTTCTTCTTAGACTTTATGTGCTTGGGATTGTCTTGATTTTACAAACTGTGCAGAGTAGTCCCTGAAATTCTGAAATAGCCCAACTTGGTTTTCAGAATCTGTTAGAAGGTTCAGGTGTTTTTGCAGCGAAATGTTTTCTTGAAGAAAACAAATTCATGATGCCATTTTCCTGTTTCAGTGTTCTCAATGGATAGTGGCTGAGTAATCTTTTCACTTTTTATGGTGCAACCTGTTGTGTGTTGCAGTGAACTAATGTTTGCTTTGGTTAAATGCACCCGTGTACTGTTTAAATGACACATTAAGTGAAGACATTGAATTCTGTGAGACCACTCATGTGAATAATTGCTCAAAGGCTCATTGTCTGACCCTGAATTAATGAATTACAGTTATGTATTAGTAGAATCAGAGAAGTGAACATAAGAACATTCCTCCATCTCTCATTAAAATAATTACAGCTTCTGAGGAGTGGATTATCTGTCTCTTATTGTGTTTGGATCAAAACTTATAATTTCATGAAACTGTCTGGTTTTGTGCGGTCACTTAGGAAGTGCTCAAACTATGTGTGTTTCTATTGCACTTTGGAGTACCTTAATGGCAGAAGCCTACTTTTTATAACAATTTTTTAGAAGTTCAGTTAAAATGTAAGACTTGGTCCTCCCTACATGCAAGAGGTCTTGATTCTTCTGAAAGAATTTTTAAATCAAATTATATATTTGCATAAAGCCTAACTGTAATAAAAGCATAACTATTCTTATGAACCATCATTTAATGACAACTGATTGTTCATTATGGAGAAGGTAAGATTTAATTAAAAAAAGACCTTTGAAGATGGTACCAATTTAAAGTCAATTTTCCTTGTTATAACAAATTAGTTTTATGAATTTTTTATTGACAGACAGCAGAATATTTTTCTTTAAAAGAAAATATTTTTTCTCCAAGTATCATATTAGAAGCAACAGGTTTGATCCTAATCATATAAGAATCATAAAAAAAATGAAACAAATAATACATGAGTGAGTTTTAGAAGTGAACTACTGTCATATAGGTCAGATATAGTGACAGACATTTAGAAAGTAAATATTTTTATCAGAAGTTCATTCTTAATCAAAATCATTACAGTCTATTTAATATTCTGTAGTGAATTTAAAGTATATTAGTACTTCTAAATGTTCAGAACATAGGAAGTGTAGATGTTTAGGTCTGGTCATACAAAGCATATATTACACCATCATTAATAGTTTAGGGCAGGTAGCAAAAAGCTCTGCTCTACATTGCTTTTAATACCAGTGAAGAGAAATTTAAGAAAAGTTTTAAAGCAGATGTGGACAAAATTAATCACAGTGAAGAGAGGAAAGAGCAGTTAAAAATAGGATCTCTGTGCTTTTCAGGGTGTGATTTAACAGCGAGTGATCGTCTGATGTTATCTTTGTAGTAAATGTTGTTTTGTTTTGATAATATACTTATACAGCCCTAGGATGCACCAGTAAACCCAGTAATCTAGCAATCACAATGGAGATCACTATGAAAACAGTGGGCAATTTACCAGTGCTTTCATTCAGAAATAACTGTTGCAGTCCAAATAAGTCCAACCTGTACAATTGGGATAATGCTCTCTACTCGACATGCAGTCCACTAAAACTTATGTGAAACACATTAGGAGATTGGCTGGCTTGGAATGAGAATGAGGTGAGAGGAAGTTAACGTTCTGCAATGGTATGGGCCTCTCTTGCACAGGCCTGGGTGGGACTAGCAAGAAAAATAATTTAATCTTGTCAACATTTTCAAGGATTTTAAGTTGTCTTTTTTGTCTTGTGCACAAGAAAACATGAGCTTTCAGCACTATTTTTGAAGAAGTCTGGGGAGAGAGGCTTTGTAGCAGTTAGATGGATAGCAATGAGGGCTAAGAAGTAGTTGCAGAGCAATGCTTCAGGCAGAGCACTACCATGAAATTGGATTTCAAAAAGTTACCAGGAGAGGCCCAGCTGTGGTATGTCAAATCAGTTCAGCTCCATGTTGCTGGAGAAATCTATACTGAATGACTAAACTAAATGGAACATTTCCCTTCAGATTGCTTTGAAAAAATTTGAAAGCTTCTTCATGGAAAAACTTTTTGTTGAATGTTTTTTCTATGTCCAGTACCAAATAAAGCCAAGAAAAAAATGCTTCCATGTTGATGTAGGAAGAAATTACTGTGGGAGTGGTGAGACACCAGAACAGGTTGCCCAGGGAGGCTGTGAATGCCCCAACCCCAGCAGTTTTCAAGGCCAGGCTGATTAGGGCCTCAAGCAAACTGATTTGGTGGGAGGTGTCCCTGCCCATGAGTGGGAGGGCTGGGACTAGATGATGTTGGTCCATACCAACCCATTAACATTCTATGAAACTATGATTTATTTGTAATGTTTAAGAAATTTTTTCTTTAACTATCCCCTTGAATGACTTTAGCATCAAGAATATTGAGAAAAGAATTAAACCACTACCAGAGAAGAGAATCCAAACACCTGAGCATGCTGGAAGTCAAGGCTGTGCCAGCTGAGAGCTGGGGAAACAGCTGGGCAGGGGAAAGGTGACTAATTCTGTAAAGGTGATGCCTTGCCACCTCTTTAGGGATCTTCTGAGGCTTCACTGCTTCACTTGCATGACTTCATTTCATATACTCGTAGTTCACTATTTTACCAAGATTGGGAGCTACTGTCTATTTCCAGTCTGTTTGGGAGTCAAGTCAGTGGGATTGCTTCACTTCTGCCACTCTTGCAGGAAAAGAGCTTGTGGAGAAAATCCTCAGTTGCTGCATGGCTTGCTTGCATTTATTTGCTCTTCTGCCATTGGAAAAAAATCTTGTTTTGTACAGGTACAGAGTAGAAGTTAGATCATGACAGGAGAGATAGATGTCTTCCTTCTTTAATTTTTATGATTCTATTAACAGCTGGTATAAAGTTCTGATTAAATCTGTTAACTCCGCATTTTATTTTAGGGAGACACTATTTATTAGTAAAAGCATAGTTGACTCTGTTTGCAAAGTCTCACTACTATTACAAGGTCTTTGAGGTCACAGTTTCTCCTCATGACACTAATAATTTGTATTTTTATTAATTATTTGTTAAATATTGATGGTGACCCTCTGGATGGATTGCAAAAGCTGCAGTCTGTCCATTCTCAGAAATCATACGAAGGAAGAAATTCAAGTAGGTACGTTTCAAAGTATTTTATTCAATAAGTGGTGCAATTATTCAGCCATGAAGTGAACGCAGCTTTCCATTAGAGGTGCACACAGCTTTGCTGATCTAGGCAGCCCCCTGCTACATAATCATGAGTATTTTTTATTTAGTGAATGCTGATGTAATTTGGCAATCCTTATAAGTTGATAACATCTGCTAAAGTTCAAAACCATTTTAGAGAAAGGGCCAGAGTAAACATTAACAACCTCATTTGCTTAGGTTGGCTAACTTGGAAAGGCTGCATAACATCAATGAAAATGCTTTGTCAATCACATTCTACACTAGATTAGTCTTAAAGTCCAAGGAAGAATCAAAGTTCACCTAAGTATATAAACTTCTGTCTAGCACTCTCTGGTATCATTTACAAGTTTAACAAAAGAGAGAAATGAAGGAGAAGGAACAGTCAGTAGCTATTGAGGAAATAATAGACGCCTCAAAAATAAAACTGGTGAGCAAATATTTTCTTTGTCTTCCTTCAACGCTATAAAAGTATTAGGTAGGAAATTGTGTCTTTCAGTTGCTTCAGTTGCAAAAAAACTAACTATGAAAAGCACAAATTTAGAACTCCTGAGGCCCGTTTCCTCAGCTGGAAGTAACTTTTGTTATCGCTGCCACTACTGTTTTGAATGTCATGCGAATGTCAGATGAAGGTTTGCTTTTGGTATTTTGCACAATTCAGTAATTTGAGGTGGAAATGGGCAGTGTACAGCCCTGTTGCCTGCACTGTTTACCTTGTGCAGTAGAAAAGGTATTTATAGAACAGAACACTCATTACTTTGGGTCAGGAGAAGAACTGTGGTCTACTTTTACATAGCTGCAGCATTCAGAAGCTGTGCAAAATGACCAAAAAGTTCAGCTCTGTCTCTAGCACACTAACAAACCGATGTCTACTAATGCTTCTCTAGTTTGAGGGTAGAACTCTCTGGCTAAATGGAGTCAAAAGACAATCTTCATGCAACTGAAGTAAAGTTACCAGAACTCTGAAACTAAGGGAAAATTTTTTTTTTCCCCTCTGGTTTTCTCTTTCTAAAAGATAAATAGACAGAAATGAAAGTATTATTAAAAAATATACAGTTGTTTGTATGCAAGTACCTTTTACAAACATGGTCTTCATCCTGGATCTTAACATTTGCTTAACAGTTGTAAGAGAAAAGGATAGTTAAAACAAGTTTCTAATTCTTCAATATTCATTCCTTATTAATTCCAAGCCCCTGTGCATCAAGATCTCATAGCAAATTCCTGCTATTTGGGGCCACAAAGAAAATTCTGTTTAATCCCAAGCCTCTGCTGCATCTTGTGTTGTTGTATACAGCAGTGCAAGCCTTGAAGTCCTTAGGACATGACACGCCCAAAAGAAGATTATATTAAGCTCACTGCTATCTGCAGCATACAGGTTTTGATGCCTTCTGGAGAGAAACCTTATGAATTTCTGTCAATGGCATTTACATAGGTTGAATAAAAGACTTATGAGTTCAGAGGCAACAACAGTGACCATTTTGTTCTTCAGGCACAGTCAAGGTTTTTACTGCAAGCTTGTGGAAAACAAAGATTTCTTGAAGTCCATTTTGATAAATAAACTTCTGAAAGTACAACTGATTATCTTAGCTCTTCCTTTTCCATCAGTCTAGGCCTGCAATGACCTTTAATATATGTGTAAAGTAGTTTATGAAGTAGCTGTTTACACTATATTTAAATTTATATTTATACAAATTTATATTTGCACTAGAAATATGCATTTGTAAATTTATCTGAAATCAAACACTACAGAAAGGATTTTCAATCAAAAAATAAGTTCTGCATGGTACACCCATGTGAACACACTAAAACATAGAAATCTTACTGTAATGTGTTCAGAGACTTAGATGTTAGATGACATCTCATATTATAATATAAATAATATAATACATACTATCAAGCATGTTGTACATAGAGTATATGATATAAATAAATGTGTTTTTCACTTCTCAGCCTCAATTTTTCCACTTTTTTGTGCTGACATTTATTCATTGTTTTTAGAGGAAAAATTTGAATTATTTGAAATGCGTACTTACATGCTGTATCCAATAAAATTGAAGTAAGGTGGAACCAGGAATTAGTACATTAGCTGGTGTTACTTGTAAAATAATAGTAAAATAGCTAACATCTGTCATTTAATTGCCATCTTTAGATTTCAGAACCTGGGGGTTAGTGGGCAGAACTCCCATGACTTGATTTCCAGGTGCAAGTTGGATGATGACATTATCAGAGCATCACTTCACTTCTGGACGGTGTCTGTTAATTTTATGACCAGAAAAGACAAAAAGAGTTAAAAACACAAGCTTAAAAGGTGGTGATTCAAAGAGCATATATGTCTTGCAAAGGGTTGATTCTCCAGAAAATTCCTTTACTTGGTCATATTTGATCAGACATTTATCTAGACAATGGACTTCTATGTATATGATCAGGGCAGAAATGTACTATGACTGGAATGTGAAGAGAGTTCATTTTTCTCTGATGAATAATGAACAATCTTGATGATCATTATTGGAAGATAATAAATGAACCAGTTTTCATGCATAATATATAATATCTGATATAGCTGAACATTAAGTCCCTGGGTGAGGATTGTGTAATTATGAAGCATGTTAAAGATAAATATAGAAGGAGATACAATTTGTTCAGATGAAAACAAATCTGAGAAGGATAGTATTTTCTGCTAGTCTCTTTACATAATAAAAAGAGAAACTGGAACATTTTTTAAGCGTTATTGCTGAAGACCATATGTACTCAAACATAAGTATTTTGTATTGGAGTTACAAAAGGACCAAGAAAATATACCTGTAAATGGGATCTTCTAGATTCTGAAAACAGTGTAATACAACTTCTTTGGCAATTGATAGTGCAAACACATCCTTACAAATAAAAAGGATAACACAGCTTATGTTTAACTTTCTTCAAGCAGCACAGCAATTGAAAAAGAAAGCTGAACTCTAGTCTTTCAAGCACAAGTACTTGTATTGACAAGATTATGCATCCTGTCTGCCATAAATTTGAAAAGATGAAAAGTTACAATTTGTTATAACACATATTGAAGATACAAGAACTTCCCCAGTTTTCCCCTTGTCAAAACCTGCAAACACCCATTATACCAGGTATTGTTATTTAGAAAATGGATTTTTTAATATATGTTGATAAACATTTATTGATCGATTCACTATTTGGTTGAATTCAGTGCACATTTTGATGTCAATCTGTCAACTTAAGAGATTGAAAAAAAGTTTTGTTTATCTGTCATGACTAAATTGTAAAGGCATGCCAAGCAATTAACTGTGTTTTTATGTTTGTACCCCAGTAACATAAACACAAACTTCTATGAGATATGCAAAATTAACTATTCCAGATTGATATTTTTGTATTTGTGATGTACATATGGGCTAATAATGTAAGCACTTTGCAAAATTCTTTTTTTTTTTTTTGCGCAGGTGCTTTTTGCCTGTAATTAAAATGAACAAGTAAGAAACACATAGAAATAGATGGATGCTAATTTTTTTTTTTTGCTTATAAGGAGAAGAAGCCTCATTTTTACAAAACTGTTCCTTGAAGTATTACTATCAATTAAGCTCATGAAAACAGGATTTAAATGGGATATATTTAGGGGTGGGAAGTGATACCATATTTCACTAATCCTTTGTTTTACGTGCAGTCTGAGCAAGTACCAACTTTTACCAAGAACCAAAAAAATTTTCTCTTGCACATACAGCACTCAGCCTTTATAGGATAGGGAGCTACACAGTGTCTCTTGTGACATGTAAAGCTGCAGGTGCTGTGACTCCCTGATAAGTTTGCTGAGTCTGCAGGTGCAGTGCAGGCAACCTGACCATGTGTAATAGGGTCAGCAATCTCAGAGTGGTCTGCATGGCACAGCAGCTGCTGTGGAAACATGCCATGCCTAGTTACTGCAGGAAAGAGGCACACTTGGTGGGTTGTTTGCCTGCAGTTACTAACCCTGGAATAAAGGGTAGCAAAGGAAGTTTCTAGCAGGACTATTCCAGCAGCTTGCTTCCCACTTGCCTCTTTTTATGAGTGCTTCTGATCCAGGCAGAATGAAAATGTCTGGTCCTGACCTCTGTCTTCTTTGGGGACATCTTGACCTTTCTAATGACACTTGGACTTGTCAGTGTGATAGTGAGGAAGAAAGCCCCTGGGAAATGGTAGCTGGATAACAGCACAGTCTATGCTGTTGTCTGTTGCAGGCTCCTCAAGGGAAAGCAACTAGCTGATGAGCTGTTTGGACCTGTCAGGACAGTCCAGATACCTTTGATGATGAGCTCTTGATATCCTAGGTTTTGGCCATTTTAGACAACTAGAACATGCCAGGTGCCTGCTTTTTAAAGATATACACACTCTCCATCATCCTTGAGTAGTGGCATCCTTTGGGTGCATGGAGAGCTGTTTCCTACTGGAATTAATCTTTTTTTAGCTAGCCCTCCATATCCAAGGTTTGCTGTTGACAACCTTGTATATGAACACTTTTTTATAAAAAGCAGTATAGGTTATTTAGAAAGCAACTGTACAGAATTTCTTTCAGGCTAAGGAGCAAGCTAAACAGACATTAAAGTTTTTAAATTTAAAATAGAAAGATATTAATGATGTGCACCAATAACCAATCCTTGATCTCAGTTTACTTAATATTTTCATTAGTGATCTTGGTACAAAAAATACATTTATGCTGATGAAATTTACTGTGGTAGCAAAAGTAAAAAGTATTGCAAATACAAAGAAGGATGAGGATATCATAGAGGAAGAATTATATGAATGTGATGACAGAATGTCTAAATGGAAGAAATATAATAGTACTGAGTGGTAGGTCATTCATTAAATACTAATAACAGGAACGTCTGCAGTAAGCTGAGAACTCATTAACTGGGGATGACAGAAAAAGATCTGGTTACATTAGTTGTTCAGAGGATAACTATAAGCCATCAAAATGATGGGACTGCATAAAGGAGATAAATATGGTCTTAGTATCCATCATGAGACTGACTTCCAAGAGACATGAGGAAATATCCAGTGCGGGAATCACTGGGCACAAAATTCCATGGATGCTATGGACAAAAAAAGATGTCCACCCTTCAGAAAAACTAATTAAAAGCAGAAGTACAGAGACACTCCTGTTAGAACATATCATTAAGGGAGCTGTGTTGACTCCCAGTAGTCACCTGGAGATGTTAAAGGAAACACAAAACAAAATAAAATTTGTCAACAAATGGAAATAAAATACAAGCTTTTTGACAATAATTTGCAATCATTCAACTTTTTTTGCATACTCCAAATAGAAATATTGGGGATGTGAAACCTAATTGATTTTAGACAGAGCATTATTGACTCATGCACTAGATTATGTAATTATAGGTTAAATGAACTCAATGTCCAGGAAATTCTTTCTAGTCTAGACTGGGAATTACATTTTCATCAGAATTCTTAAATTAAGAAAATTCTAGCTGACTTTGGAAAAGGGTTGAGCTGTTATTTTCTAGCTGCACAGCACTGATTGTGATATAACCATGATCCTTAAAGACTTGAATGTTACTGTAATGCAAACATATCATGCAAAGATTAGCCAAAATGTAAAAATACTTAAATAATATGTGATCATGCAAGTGAACACTGTTGTGACATAGACCTTTTTAGAGACTACAGACAACCTGTATTCATACATTTTATTACTGCATTCTGAATCCTTCATTTGGAAGATATGGAAATGCTATTGGTTTAAGTCTTCTTTAATATTACATGATATTTACCAACAGCTATCATGCTATAAATGTGGAATACCACAGAATTTCCTTTCCTAAGGCAATGTCTTTCATGTAATGTTTTCCTTTATAAAATCCCCCAAATCTGGTATTAGAGACTGCAGATTGTGATCACAGCTGTCCATTGCTAGTCATCCATGCTGTTAATAAACCTTTAGTATTTGCTACACAATTGTGCCTGCACAGCAGTTCAGACCCAAGTACTGAACAAAACAATCTCTCTCGATGAGACCTCCACAGTACTTCCCTTGGACACTGTCAGCAAGCACCAGGTCACAGGCGCCTGTGAGGTGTATTCACTCAGGTAGGCCAGCTGAAGTTTGCCTTTATAATTGGTCTAAGCTTCAAAGTTGAGTATCTTTCAGGACTGAGACCCATGAATGGAAATTCTCATGTTCCAGTCTTTGCACACAGGCATTGAAGATCCCATGACACTTTGCACAAAAGGAAGAATGTTCACCCCAGTGTCCTTGCCAAATGCTAACTTCTTTAATTACAGTCTGCTTTCTTTAATGCTCCTTGCAGTTTTAATTAGAAATTGTATTATTCTCTTCCTGTACTGCATTGTCACTGGTTATTCCCAGTTAACCATTTGCTGTGCTAAAGGCTGTTGATCTTTTGTCCAAATCTAGCTGTATTTCAGAAGTGGGAAAGATGGCGCATTATATTCTGCTATTTTTTAATATTTCTGTTCTCATTCCTTATGAGCAGCTTGCATCTAAATTCCTAGATACATATACATAAATATAAGCATCATGAATGCAAGGTTTGGAAAATATGAGACTTGTAAGGACTTATCAGAACAGCACAGGTGTTAACCAATATGACACCTGCAAGATAAATGATTTGCTGGTACTTAGGAATTTTCATACTCAAATGTCTATGTTTTCACATCTAAGCTGAAAACAAGCTGCTTTTGATATGGTGGAATCAGCTGGATTTTTAAAGTGTTTTTGGATTTATCAAGTTTCACAGAGCTATAGAATTGCAAGATCATCATCATGCACATATTGTATAATTGTGCCATTTTAAGTGATTTGTACCTTTAATAACATCATGTTGAATTCTTGTGTAATTATATATATATATATGAATGTAGGCCTGGAAGCTATTTGAAGCCTCAGTACTGCAAAAACTTTTCCTGCTTAAATGACACTACAAGCAATAAATAGATTACGATGTATGGAGTTTTGGTACATCCAAACAGCTAGATGTATTTTGACTCACAATTTCTACACTATATTATGCTGTATATTTTAATTTTTTAATTTGAAAATTAGTTGGTTACAGATGTCTCCATTTCTAAAAGAAATTCCTGCTTCATCACACAAAAAGTATGTTTCCTCATGTTGTATCAAAATTGGCCAATTGCTCTCAGTGTTCTGTAATATTAGCAAAAAAAATTCTTGGAATTTTCTATGCTTGATATCAATGCAGCGCAAATTCAGGTAGAGAGTTTCAACAAAATACTTTGACACATTTTTGACTGTATTTTATAAAATTCTCTGGTAATCAGAAAAAACATTAATTTTAAAGGAAGTCCTTCTTATGTGAATTTTAAAGTAAGAGTTTATTTGGAAATGTTCACATTAGGAGCCCAGTGAGGTTTTCTGAGAAGGTGCACATGGCAGGCCTGCAACATTCACCCCAAACTTTCTTCAGAGTCAAGAATAAGAGACAGAGATCATTCAGTTCATTTGGACATATTCAAATATCCAAAACAGGTCACATTAATCACTCTCTATTCCTTCTCCTGGTCCTGAATCCTGGCCAATTCCTTGCACACTAATTCATAGCAGATTTTTTGTGCTAACTGTGAATGAAGACAGTGTGTTAAAGAGACACCACCAGTGGTTCCATCCACAAAGCCACTTATCTGTCATAGTGGCCATTGCGATATCATTGAGATTTCTATTGTGGGTCTTCATTCTGCTCTGTCTCCCAGGTCAGGTGCCTGGGTACCCAAGAAACAAGTCGTACTACTCTTGAAGACTGAGGCAAAGAAGGCATTAAGTACTTCAGCTTTTTCCTCATCCTTTGTCGCTGTGTTTTCTCCCGCATCCAATACAAATAAAGACATTCTCCTTACCCCTTTTCTTAGAAACATTTTTCATTGTCTTTTACAGCAGTGGCCAGTTTAAGTTTTAATTAGGTTTTGGGCCTTCTAATTTTTTCCCTGCATAACCTACAACATCACTGCTGTTGTCTTGAGTTGCCTGCCTCTTCTCCTGTTATGCTTCTTCCCCTCAGTTCCAGCCAAGGCTGTCTGTTCAGCCAGGCCAGTCTTCCTCATTGGCTCATTTTTTCACACAGGAAGATGTCATGCTCCAGCACCTTTAGCATTTCCTTCATGGTCCAGCCTTCCTGGACTCCTTTCTCCTTCTCCTTCAGGACTGCCTCTCAAGGGAGTCTATCAACCACTCTCCTAAACAGCCAGAGTCTGCCCTGTGAAAATCCAAGCCTTGCTGACACTTCTCCTCACTTCCCCAAGACTCAGAAACTTTATTATAGTTTCATGATCACTTTTGCTCAAGGTGGCCTCCAACTCTCACATCTGTACAAGGGCTTGTCTGTTCACAAACAGCAGATCCACTGGTCACCTTCTCTAGTTGGTTTGCTCACCAGCTGTCGGGAAGTGGGCTGTCACACACTCCAGGGATCTTCTGCACAGTTTTCTCTAAGCTCTTGTATTTCCAGACAACATCTGGTAAGCTGAAGTCCCCTTCGGGAACATGGGTCAGCAAATGCAAGACTTCTCTCAGCTGCTATATTTCAGCTGCCTCTTTATCCTGGCTGGGTGGTCTATAACAAAGTCCAACAAGGAAAACTGCCTTGCTGGCCTTCCCCCTGATTCTTACCCATAAACATTCAACCTTATCATCTGCATCATTAATCAAAACTCTCCCTAAAATAAAGAGTTACCCCACTCTCTCTTCTTCCCTGCCCATCCTTTCTGGAGTAAAGCTTATGCAAATCCTTCTAATTAGTGAGAGGATAGGATTGTAGTCATCAGTGGTTGAATTACTTGGGTTTGGGCTTAAATTTTCATCATCTCCATGCTGAGTGGCTGATAAAAATTGTGAAATGACAAGGGGAACAATGCTGGAGAGCATCTGCATGAAATAAAGATGATGTGGGACATTTGGCAGAGATGCTTTGCAAAGAAAATTAGATAACTTAGAGGGCTGGACGGTCACTGAATGAAGTTTAACAAGGATAAGTCTTGGGTTCTGCACCTGGGATGGGGCAACCCTGCATGTATGTACAGAGTGAGGAATGAGATACTGGAAAGAATTACCACAGAAAGGAACGTGAGGTCCTGGTTGATGGCAAGTTGAGTTTGAGTCAGCAGTGCCCTAGCAGCCAGAAGGGCCAAGCATATCCTGGGGTGCATCAGGCACAGCATCACAGCTGGGCAAGGGAGGGGATTGTTCAGCAGTTATATGGAATTGCCTTCACCAACAGTGTAATTGAATTCAGCTGAAATGTCTACCTGTGGTTTTAAGTTGAATTTACTCACGCTCTTTTGAACTGTCACACAATTTTGAACTTTGTGGTATGTTGGTATTTTTCCTTGCCAGCTAAATTGGCCATTCATGAACTTTCCTCTTGGATTTGGACATTGTCATTTAAATTCAAACCTTTGTGAATAGACTATAGAAATTTAACCACCTTTCAAGGATAAATGTGAATTTTGTTTGAATATTAGATGCAATCAATTAAGTATCTCATGTTTATGTCAAATTATGTTATACAAGCCTGTTTTTTTCATTAATGGCATTGGTGATCTACTAATTTGAAGACTGCTACCAGTTTCATGGAAATTATTGACCTTACGTGCACAGTGAAATACATAAAGAATGACAGATACGTATTTCTCATTTGTTAGATTATTTATTAGATTATATTATTTTCTGTGGTTACTATTTGCTAGCATTTCACAAAAACAATAGCCTAAATCATATCAGAGCCTTGCCAAAGTCCACTGGAACCTGGATGTGTAGGAGAGTAGGAGTCACATTAACTCAATTTTAAATGTAATTCTGTTTTCACATAATTTCAATAAACCAAATTCATTTACATGAATGTAGGAAGTCATTAAATATGACTTGAGCTAATATGAGCTCACTCTTTTAGTGTAGTTATCATACCACTGGAACAAAGAAAATGCTGCAGTGAATTCTTTAATACTTGTCAGTTTACTCCTCGAATGAAACAAAGGTACTTAACGTGAGAATGCTCTTAGCATTCAAATCCTGCATATTAAACATAGCTTGTTCTGAGTAATACTCATCTGAATTCCAAACACTCTTTTAAAAAGTATTTTTATTGAGAGATCAAACATATAAGCAGATTTTCAAAACTGACTTGGTTTTGTGATTTGTAATGGTATTCAAGAATTTTCAGGTTTCCCAAGTAATAAAGCTCTAGTTTAAAAATGACCACATTATTTATGTGTGCTCAATAAGAATTGCGATTGTTTCATTTCATTGTATGTAATAGAACTAGGAGAATTTAACTCAAACTAGATTCTCAGATGATCTAGAGAAGTTATTAGTTAATTTAATAAAATCATTATTTAAAAATAAAACTAATTTAAAATTTCAGTTTTAACATAAAATATAGGAAGCACTGCCATGGAACAACTTCAAGCTGAGCAAGTAATTGGAAAAATTGTATTCGTTCAAAGTAACTTGTAGCGAAACTCACAGTCTCTACAAAAAGAGAAATTACATGAAACTGAAAAAAGCTTGTTCCCAGCAGACCTATGGTTGCTGTCTTGACCTGCCTGGAAAATTCCAGGTTGTCTCAGGATCCATAGATGATGGCCAAATCTGTAACAACACATTTTCTTGTATATGAAAAACAACTTTCTGAAATAGCTCCTAATTTCTTTTCATGCTTTCTTGTCCCATGTCAGTGGCTGTATCCACATTTTTTCACTCACTTTTTAATCCTTTTGGGGTTTTTGGTGGTTTTTTTTGGTTTTGTTTTGTTTACTTTTGGATTTATTTTCTGTTATCTTGGCCATGTGAACCCAAACTCATTTTCTGAGTCCTTGAGTATTGGCCATAAAAAAACCCCAAAAATCACAACACAAATTTTATATGCATGATGAAACAAACAAAAAAGTTTCTTTTCTTTTGCTGCAAAGGGTCAATGGTGAAATGTTGGTCATACAGTCATAGAAACTGAGCAAAACCTGAACCGTTTTTCAGTAAACTTTAACGGTTATTTCATTTATATAAAGTTATTAAAGTAAAGGGAATCCATGTAGTTTAGCCTTACTTTCCTTAGAGTGCATACTATGGGCTTATTTAAATAATATAATATTTTTAAGGGAATAAGGATACTGGTTATATGTTATGCATGTTAAAACCATTAGGTTATCTGGTCTATCCTGATAACAGTACAGTTCCTTTCCTCAAAGCATCTTGTCTGATGTTCTGTACACTCTAATTTTAACTATTGCATAGAACTAGGTCCTTGAATCTCTATGTTGCCAGACCAGGCCCCATATGAAGTTTAGAGTTGTGGTTAAAAAATCATAGTGGGGAGGATGGTTTAAATCAACCTAATGCATATTTGAAGTGCAATCATGGCAATCCTGGGTTTAGAAAATATAATGTAGAAGCAATTGAAAAACAGACATTATGGCTATATCTTGCCATCTGAATTCCACACTAATGGCACTTGAAGAAAAATGGCAGTGACCCTTTGTTTTCAATTTTAGTTAATATTGTGTAACAGGAAACCTTCTTTTTATATATATCTATATATATTCCTTCTAAAGAAAACCAGGCTCACATCCAAAGATATTTGCTCCTTGCATGTATTTTAAAAAAAATCTTTTAAGTCTTTTACTTATTTTAATTTTTTTTTCCTTATTCTTCTTTCCTTCCCTACCCCTCAAGCTATCTAGCAGCATTTTGGATATATATAGCAGTGACCAGGGAATGGCACCAGCTAATATGGGTCTCACAAATGCTTCTTGCTCAGCTAATCTGCCAGTAAAAAGGGAACTCACAGGTAAAAGAACTCTGAGATTTTAGTATATAACTGCATAAATGATGGCATGTGTCTCAAAAGTTGAATAGATTTTACCCATAATTAAATTCCTGAGAATTTTCAGTTTGTGGTTTCATTTAAGGAAAGGAGCAAAGACCAAAGAGAAATGTTTTCTTTCTGTTCTTCTCTTTAGCAATTCAGAAATCAGATTTACCCCTTGTTTTTATGAACATGATGCTTCTAAAAAACCTTAATATTTTAGAAAACAGTATATTCTTCCACATGTTGGCTCTTGACCAAAAAAATAAATAAATTATCATCCATTAAATTTGTTCCAGGGTAGAACAAATAGTTCTTTTAAAACTTTACAGTAAGGCTATTCAAGGTAAAGCTATATTAATGGATTAAGAACTTTAAAAGTTACATTCAATTAATCCAAATAATGCTAAAAATCATGTACAGTTTATTAATGTCACTCAGAGGAAACAGTGAGTTTATTCAATATCTTACAAATCTGATTAACTCTTGCATTATGGGATATTTAAAATCCATATTCACCTTAGTGTACTGTAAGTTTTATCCTGATATAAAACACAGGAAATTGGAGAAAAATACCCCTCCACGGCATTTCTACATTCTTAAATTAAAAAAAAATGCCATTAAAAAATGTTAAGCTACCTGCCAGACTTGCTCAAAATTTAGTGCTGGTAGCATAAAGATTTGCCTATGATCTGTTTTAATAATTAGAATAGTAATGGAGTAAAAGAACTGGAAGTCTGGTCTTTGAGACAAGAAGCCATTTTCAAAAAATGAATGAAGTACTGGAATTGCATCTTAAGGGCTATTTTAATAAATGTTACTTTCTGTCAGAAGCAGATACAAGAGCAATGGCAAAGGAGAGACAAAAAAAGGATAACCACAATCTCAGTAAGTATATGTTCATCTTCCATCTCATTAAATGGAATGTATGGAGAATGCAAAACCATTATACATTAGCTACCACATCTTTGTTTTTCTTCTAGACCAGCATCTCAGCAGGCTAATCAAATTGAACTCAGACTGCAAACACAGCCAACCATAAAGCTCTCTTTCTTGAAATTAATTTCTGTCTCTGAACTTTTGTCTTTCAAAATACTTTGCATAATGCAATTAATTTATTTCCATATAATCTCCTGCAATTATTTTTTCACAGTAGCACACTTTACTTGATGTTTTCTCTAAGAATTATAATGCAAAGCAGGCAAAAAAGGAGGCAAGTTATGAAAAAAACAAGTGAAAATCCAGTCTTTGCACCTTATTTACTGAAGCACCAAAGCAAGAGGCTATATCTATTTATGGGTGATGGGTAAGGAAAAAACTTCTAAGTGATTGCTAAGCTCTTAAAGTTGTTGAAATTGATTTTACTGAAGGAGATCAGTGCAGGACTGTGTGAGACTCACCAGTGTTCTGACTGTGCCACACAAGCCCCATAGTCCCAGTCATCTGAGACACACTTCTGTTTCCTTTATGGACAGCAGTGCAGCAGTGTGCAGATGATAGGCATGTTGGTTCTGGAGGAATGGTCTTAGAACACAGTGAACTTCATAGCTCAATGTGTAAATAGTAGAATTACAAAAATAAAAAACATTTTAGTTTATATAGAAACAACATCAGTTTACTGGAAGAAGATTGCCTATAAAATTACACAATTTTTCCCTCTAAAGCATAATTTAAAACAAAAAGTCTTCATGATTCTTTTTGCAAAGTGTTGAATAAAGCAGTTACAATTTTCAAGTTCTCCTTTCTGGTTCTTCCAATAGAAATAGTATGGGAGTTGGATTCAATGATCCTTTTGAATCACTTCCAACTTGAGATATTCTATGATTCTATGAATTTTAACCTAAATTGATAATTAGTTAATAGCCACTATTTACATCTTTATTTTCTTACTTCTATCTTGTTTCTCTGGCTATTCTAGTACCCAAAGAGGGATTTATGGCTTTATTGCATGAAATTACACATCTGAGATTGTACATCCACTGGCACAATGTGCTAGCAAATCACTGTGGACAATCTTCTGCTACTTAGAATTTCCAGACCGTATCCTTATATCTGTATTCAATTTTTTTGTGGATTACAGACAGACCATGAAGATTTTTAGACATGTTGCTAGCACACAATCTCTGCAATGCCAATGCATCTGTCTGTCTTTTTAGGGCAGAAATGGAGAGTTTTGCTGCACTAATAACGGGGTGGGTAGGAGTTATCTGAGCTACAAGAGGAAAGAGAGAGAGAGGCTCATCATAGATACATTAGGGATGCCAGGTCTTACTATAGCCTCTATCGTTTGCTTTGGCTTATCATAGCCCTTGCTGATCACAGAAAAAAATGTCTGAGAGCTTTCCCCACCACTGGCAACTAAACTGAAGGCCATGTACTACTGTGGACAGGCCGCATCTGTTTTGGCTTGGCTCCAGGTGTTTACTACAGAGCTTAAAGGATCTCTGGACATGGCTCTACTATCTAAAGGCTTAGGCACAATCATGTGTTGCATAGAAATGATTTATCAGTGGGATTTACTCTTTTATGAGGATCTGGCTTCTTAGTGAGGGTCTGAAAAATCAGTTTTTGAAAATTGATTGGAATTATACAAACTTCCAATTTTCAGGTTAAATTAAGCTCTACATTTCACAGCAATGTTCTTGCATGTTCTAATAACAAGAAGTAATAAGGGCACTGGAAAAGGAGAAAAGTTCCTTTTGAAAAACTGTATGTTTAATGGAACTATGAAAAGGGATTTAGATTTAAGAAGTGGAACCCCTTCATGCAACAGAGT
>VRYO01001878.1:1100347-1126252 GCA_009812075.1 Sialia sialis
AGATATCTCTGGAAAGGTTACAGACATACATCAGGAGAGTTCTATTGCAACATGCTTCCAAGCTTAAAAATCTCCCCCACTAACTCATTGACACAACCATTGGAACTTTCTTTTCAGGAAAAAATGCAAAAATATAAAGAAAAAAGAATTTCCTAAGTTCACTTTTAAGGATATTTTTTTCTTTGCTTTGTTTTATAGCTAATGTTTAGTTGACTGCTTTTTGGTTAATACCGCACAGAGTTTTCCACAGTGTGAATATTAACTAAACAACAGCTATTATGCTGTAAGACAGTATTGTTAAAGCACATTCTTCAATTTTGTTTACTATGTCACTATTTTGCCAACACAACTGAAATATATCTGTTAAGATTTTCAGTTGCTATGTGTTTTTGTACACGGGGCTCTCCTACACATTCATTCCAATGTAATGCAGGGGTTAACTAAGCAGTACACTCAGGAGGATTATAATCCTGTCTTCTGAATATGTGAATCATCACCAAAAAATCTGAGAAGCTTTAATTTGTTAAGTGATATTCCTCCTTCTAGAGAAAGCAGGACAAGAGAATACATCCCACTGAGATAGAGCACTTCATCAGAGCAAATAATAACACTCAGGCTGTTCCCAGAGCTTGAATCTGCAAGGGAGGAAATAACTGACTGCTGCACAAACCTAGGAGCTTCCTACAGACAGAATCCAAACCATTCTATATACAAGAAGAAGAGGACTAAAAGTGATCCAGGTGGTGAGGCTGAGACTTAAAGTGACACACTCATTTGACTATGAGAAGATTGAAGTCAGCCTTGGAAGACCCACTAGGATGCCCTTGGCTGAACACTTGTAACTTAGCTCTAGAGGTCTTTTCTGTATTTATACTCAAAACGAGGCCATTATAATTTAAGTGAACATCTCCAAACACAGAGCATGTATCCATTCTGCCCATGTTCTAGGCTGGCCAGGGCTGGTCTGACAGAGTATAGTGGCATTAGCACAATGAGCTGAAGGTAAGGTCTTCCAAGATGCAAAGGACAAGGAAAGAAGCTCAGTGTGATGTTAGTAATGGAGAAAAGCTGAATCCTGCTTATTCAGTGAGATTTGGATTAAGTTAAAGTGGAGGCAGTGGACGAAAGTGTGAGCTCACACCGGTAGAACACCAGTAGACTGTTGGTCTCTGACACCCAGCAGTGCCCTAATGGAATTACATTCTCACTGAATACACTTTCTTTGTCAAAATTACATACAAGTATTTCCCCAAAGCAATGAGGTGTTGTGTGGACCTACCTATTCACCAGAAACGTGTAAAGTTTCTGAAGGATCGCATATACCATCCTGTATACCAGTACAATGCTGGTAAAGTGAATTCAGAGCACACAGAGGGGGTACTAATTTTACGAAATTTATTTTCTCTTTTTTCATTCTAACTATATTACAAAGTGAACTAATATACTCTATATAACTTGTCTTAGGAGAAGCATAAATTTAAATCCAGAAAATATATTTCATTGTTTAAACCATGGTGAGCTTTTTTCATTTTCTCTATGTTTCAAAAAATATTTTTGTGCTGTCCATCACCAAAGGAAACAAATTAAATGGCTTTGGGGCATAACGTTGCTCTGCTTCAGTGAGGAGATATGGTTGTAGTTATGTACTCTCTGTGGTTTTTAATGTTGGTAATCGTAAATAAGGGATAGTGAAGCTGTTACCTTGTGATCTGTAACAGAAGTTCTGCCAAAATATCAATTTCTGGATAAATTTTCTTGTATCCCTGTTGAAGTCACCAGCAAGACTCCACTAAACTGAAGTCTCTGTTCTGTGGGAGCATGATGGAAAAAGAATGTATAAACATCTAGAAAAAAAAAAAGTTGGTTCACATTTGGTTAATATGTGACTATTTCATTCTCTAGAAATCTAACTGTAAATGAGGGAAAGCCTATAGTTGAGGTAAGATACAGATGGTACTAATGATAGAGTTTGTCTTGAGAGTAAGTCAGAGACAGGTAGGAGCTCATGTTGGGACTGCTATTCAAAGAAGCTTTTTTCTGTATATTGACTAACATGTTTTTAACTAATTAAAATGTTTTATGTTGAATTCCTTCAAAAATATTTCACCATAAAAACAGTAACTGTTTCTTTTTAACAGTTGAGAGAAGAAGAAGGTATAATATTAATTACAGAATCAAGGAGCTTGGCACACTCATCCCCAAGTCTAATGATCCGTGAGTTCAATTGTCTTTCCTCTGATAATGTTTATAGTATTAATACAGCAAAAAAAGAGACAGTCGTGTATACCAGCTTGAGTAATAGGATACAAAATCTTTCATGCCAGGTCACTGGCTCAGATCAGGCTTTGAAGTAATAAACCTTTGACAGATGTTTTGTGCCTGTTGGAAAAACTCATGTGAAAGCATAATAATATGAAAGCAATTTCAGGGTGTTGAAGAGAAACTGCCACTTCAAGAGAAAACAAACAAACAAACAAACAAGAACATGAAAAGAAAAGATAAGCCAGAAAGTCATTCCCCCTGTCCCCAAGCACAGTTGTGTGGTGTCTCTGGAGAAGGAAGAAGTGATGTTTCTGCTCTTGCCATGGCCCTCTAGTGGGATAACACAAAATTTATGTTGTCACTGTCCGCCCTTTGACTCAGAGAAAAAAAAAAAAATCAATTTAGGAGTCTGTAGACTGAGCATTTTTCAAAAGTTCTCAACTCAGTGCAGCGAAAATGCCAGTCCTAAAATGCAAGGATAAAAGTTATAATTGCTATAATTGCTATAATAATATCATTTTATACTAATGCATATACTTACAGAAACACAAAATGCATATTGCTTGAACTATATGTGCATTCCCTTAAAGATTGTATTTGTCATCAACAGGAAAAAAGCTGCCTTGTAGAAAAGCCCATTGCAGGATTAACAATAACAATTCAGAGTGATTTTTAATGCAGAACTTTAGCCTTAGATTTCTCTTGTTGCTCAGGGAAGACTTAAGACAATGCACTGGCATGATTGTGACTTGCATAAAATTGATAATACAGATTTTGTCTTTATCATTTGCATGTCAATACAGATGTGCATGATACTTCAAATGAAAAAAATCTATTGATCTTTCAGGTTTTTTAACCTTATCACTAAGAAACTTTGATTACATTAAGGATTTCTGCAACAATACAAAGCTGTGTGAGACTTAACACGAGTAGAAGGCTGGCTTTATTTGAAGTGAAGCCACCAGAGAGAAAGTTAACATGCTGCATCCATTATAGAGAATTCACAAACTCATCTACTTCTGTAGCATCCATCAAAGATTGGATAAATGAGCATTTTTTAAAATATTAATATGGAAAAAGGTGTTAAAGCTGAATTTTTTTAAAAAGGGCTTAAAGTACCTACATAAAGTTTGTGCCATGGGATCCATTGCAGGCAGAAATGGGCAGAAGTGTTTCAATTTTGCTGTGCATCTTTCAGTATTCAATACCATTTGGGAAAGTAATTGAAAGATTTCTCAGAAAAACAGTGGATGGCACTGTTGGTTTGCAGCTATAAAGCAAAAATAGAAACTGGCTATACTGCAATTAGAGATGGGCATGGGGTACAAATTCCAGTTGCACTTTTTGATTGCCTATAAATGTGTTTCTCTAACATGTTTTGGTCTGGATTTCGGTTGACTTTGCAAACTTAATCAAACCGTTAATACCTAGAATAATCATTTCAGCTTTTCTGAAAATGATTTACCTGGACCTGCAGTTTTGCTCCAGTAAGTGGATGATGGACTTCACTCTCAGTTTTTTGGTGTTGTTGCCTGATGAAAGAGTTTCAAGTATAGATTCTGAAATGATTGCCTTATCTTGTATTAGTTTGCAAACCCATGACTGAGTTCAGCAGTGTGACCAGACCCAGAGTGGTTTATGTTTACAAAAGTACAAGGTGAACTTAAATATTTCACATTCTGAAGATGGCTGTCTTCAAAAGGCTGATAATCAGTACTCCTTTGGAAAGCAGGCCTACTGAAAAGCTTTTAAGTTGGTGCTACGAAAAAAAAAGGCATCAAAATGTGCAGGGTTTTTGAAAAATCAGGTTGCAACATAATTTTGCTATAACTTAGTACAACTATAAAGTAATTCAAAGAAGTGTAAGCACTTTTTTGAAAAATATGTTTTTAGGTGGAAATTAATGAATTTGAACATGTTGTTTTGTTGGCTGAGCAGATCAAAATTATTGTTACCTTTTGGTATGGTCTTGTTTTGCCAAATCATAATTCAGCGTCCTTATTCTCTCTCTCAGTTCTTGCTTTTTACTTTATAACAACTTACTGTGCCCTCAGTCTGCCCCCTCTTCTTTGAAAAAGATCTATCATGGCTTACAATACTCCATCTGTAAAATTTTATCATACATAGCATTTTTGCTTCATATTGATTTTAGAAGATTCCTGTTATAGTGCAAACTTAGCTGTAAAAGGAGAAAGCTTACTGATGCTTAGACTAATGATAGTGAAGAAAATCAGCCTCTGCATTGAAGAGCAAATACTACTATAACTAAGCCATTGTGGTTAGCATGCCTGTCCCAGATGGCTCCCTTCAAGAAAATTACATTCAGAATCATAAACAGAAAAGGACATTTTTTATGCCATTTGGAAACCTTTTGTGATTTATGTTTCTTAGAAGTGCTGTGCGGGGGTTTTTATTTCACTTTTGTTTTGTTGGTTATGTGGTGAACTTGTTTGGCTCCTGCAGAGCTTCTGCAGGGACTTTCTTTTGATTGGATTAAATCCCTATTCTTTTCACTTTTTTTTTTCCCCACTAATTTAATGATAAAATGTGTGGATTACATTACATAAATGAATGGGTGTTTTAAGTTCTCTTCATCAGCATTAGAAAATGAAGATAAGTACAAAGAACTATGACTCTTTTGTTTAATTTTCAATGCTTAGATATCCAAGTGCTGGATGATTCAGAAATGCAAATCAGTTTTACAGAATAATTCAAAAATAGAATTTTAAAAATACCAGAAATAGTCATATTTTGCTGAAAAACCCCTAACCTGCTCCTTAATTATACCCCCTTTTCCATTTGGGTTCAACCTTTCAGAATCCACCTTTTAGGTGGTTAACAGGATTTCTTATTGTGTTGGAGTCTAGTAATGCCTACACAAGAACAGTTTAATGGTAGTTGGACTTAAATTGCCAGAAAGCTAAATAAGAAAATTCCTCTTCTTTCAAGAGCTCGAGTAGTTTTACAGAACTGGGATATTAAGAGAACTGCTGAGGATTTTGGGCAGTAGGCTGCTCTCAATCTCTCCTTTCTGCTCTCTGCATCTACCTGTGCGTGACCTCTGGGATGTCTGCAGACAGACCCTCTAGCAGCCAGCACAGTCATATTTCTTGCAAAGGAAAGGCTTGTGTACACTCCTGCTGCTATACAGTGGAAACTTGCTGCCTCTTTCAGAAAGATACACTTCGCAATCATGCAAGTCCTCAAAACAAGTACAAAGTCCTTCCAAGTACTTCTGTGAGCAAATTTCTTTAGTCAAAGCTAATTTCTCAGAAACAGGGTAAGAAATGTTCTGCAAGCACAGTTTGCAAATATGTTTGTTATTAGTAAATGGCTTGTGTCTGGCAAACTCTGTAATTATCACACTCTCTCAAACATTGCTTTTATTAATTAGTTCTAATCTTAGATAACAGGTCCTCCCATCCTTCCCACAGGAGTTCAACTTCTGTAAACTAGTGAAGCTCCTTTGACTTCAGCAAAGTTAAATCAATGGAAATGAGCTGAAGATCAGTCTCTTTTCTATATTTTGTTTCTCCAAAATGGGAAAGTCTTGCTTGGTGAGAGTTGCATGTTTTTTTCTGGGTACTTGAGTTTTGTAGACAGATTCAGATGTTAAAGTTAGAAGTAGACAGGATCGGAGATAATAAAACATGTTTTTTACTTTATCTTTTTTTTTTTTTTTTTTGATTTTCCAAACAATTCTTGCTATTTTTGGTAAACCTCTGTTAATTAAACTCACTAGCACATCTTTAGCTTGCTAGAAACCTCAAATTACTCTACCTCATGTTCACACAGGAACAAAGAAGCAATCAATCCTCCTTTGCAAAGGCCATTTTTGATGACCAGACTGTCAAAACATCTTACTGGTCTCCAACGAGTTGGCTTGGATTAAAATTTCCCCCTGTATTTCAGTGTTTACAGAATGGTGCCTTGCATGCATTTAATAAAAATCAAGACTAAGAAAAACAAAAACCAAATTAAAAAAAAAAGCAAAGCAAATTAATAGAACTCAAAGGTCAAAATGAAGAAAAGAATTCCTGCCATATCTGAAGATATGTAGGTCTATATCTACGTTTTTAGGATCAAAACCATTAAGAATGCAAGTATTTTGTCTGTTTTTATATAAAAGCTTCTAAATAAATGAGTGACAAAATCTAGTGATTCTTTGATTTTTAAAGGTTCTACAAATGTGTTTGTAGGGCTTTTCATTTCAGCTTTTTTCTCTAAGTGCACTCTAAAAATCTCTAAAAAGCAAAAACTACAATTTCCTAGTGACATTTTTAAAACTTCTCAAGTCCCAACTTTACCCCAATTTAGAATTCATTGTTTTCAGAGAAAAAACAGAAACCAAGTCACTGATCTGAGAATTTATGAATTCTTCTTAAGCACTTTTTGTGCTTTGAGTTTTTTCTTCCCATCATAGATGAATCTGCTTGCCTGCCTGACGTGTAGAGCTAGATGCACTTCAGACTCTTGGCATGCAGGAATCTCACCGTTACCAGCCCAAATTTGCCTTCATCCTCACCAGCTGCATTGTAGCTGTTCCAGCCCTGCACATCTGCATAGAGCCTCTGCTGCTTGGCAGCACTGTCCTGTGACTGCTGTGTGGTGCTTTGGGCTAGAATGAGTGAAGAGGGCCTGTGATGCAGAATCAGCAGACACCTTCAGTATTTTTGTTAGATCCTGGTAAAGAGAGGCAAGAAGTGAAATACACGTTGCTTTCTAAGGTCACCAGCTGTTCCTTTGCTGTGCTGCTTTCAGACCCTGGAAGCTTCAACTTCAATATTCTTCATTTAATATGAAACCAACCAGTATATGTACATAGGAGAAGTGATGTAGAAGCTGTATGTGGGGTATGCACACAGGCACAGACACAAACGTGTGTGTACACAGGTTAAAGAACAGTCTCTTCAATAATAATAATAATAATAGCAACAACTGCATTTTTATCCCAGCTCTCTATTATGGTTTTGCCTCTCAGTTTTGTAAATACAGTAATTTCACAATTATAAGCCACACCTGATTATAAACCGCACCTCCCAGTAGCTGGGTAGACCACGGGATTTGTCCATATATAAGCCGCACCTGAATATAAGCTGCACCTTTTTTTTTTTTTTTTTTTTTTTTTTAAAGCGAGGATCCATGTGTAACAAAGTAACAAATCAGTAACAGAATCGCTGCCAGCTGGGTTTGGTGTCAGGTGCTCAAGTTGCAACAGTTTTCATAGACCAGTGAAGCCTTTAAAGGCAGCCCCAGGTGCCCTCCCCGGCCGGCTCTCACTTCCGGGTTGGCATTTCACTGGGATTTGTCCATAGATAAGCCGCACCTGAATATAAGCCGCACTACTGGGGTAAGCTGGATTCTTCAATGAAAAAGGTGTGGCTTATAATTGTGAAATTATTTATTACCACAAGAGATATCTGTCCATATGTATCTCACACAAAAAGCGGACCAGATCCATCTCTCTGGCAGTTTGAATTGGGAATTAATCTTTCAGGGAAGATTTATTCAAAACCATGAAAAAAAATCATTATTGTAGAAATAAAAACTAAAGCTGTCAAGAAAACACGAACTAAAAGTAATCCATATCACAATGTGATATTAAGTGGAACAATTAAGTGTAACAGAAGTGAATTTAATAAAAAAATATTCCAAATACAGTTAGGTATATATGGCTTATTTATATGTCAATCAGAAAAATCAACCAGAAATAATTTTGTCTGATTTTGAATTAATAAAATTTTACAACTGGCATGAGTTTTTTTTAGTGAAAACACAATGAAATGTTTTCTAAATATGCGATATATTCAAGTTTTTCTGCTGCTATTACATTTCCTCAATTATTTTAATTTTTTCCAGCTGTGGATTTGTTTCTAATTTTGTAATACTGTGTTTTTAGGTTCAGACCATCAGTTCAAACCTGTCTTAGTTTTGTTTTTAGTACTTATTAAAGACTTACCTCCTTTCCAAGGCAGATTGTGTTTCTCCATATAGTATATATAGCTCATATCTGAGATGGGAGTGGAGAAAACTTCTTGTCCTGCTAATTTTATTTCTTTTATTTAGCTTCTTTATTCATGAGTGGTCTGGCATAGAACAGACAGATACTTTACTGCCTTTTAAACTCCTCTGCAATTTAGTCATGAGCAGGGACCTCTCAGTATTTTACCTAACTTTCCAAAGAGGTGTGAAGACAATGAGACTGACAAGGTGAGGGCAGTCAAAGATTTGTCCAGAAAACATTAATATTAAAAGCTTCCTTAACCTTTACAGTTTAAACATATATAAGCCATTTGAGAGGACAAAGTCATCTCCTAGGAAGGAGCCCGTGGGATGCTGGCAAGAAATTCTGTCCTCCCACCTACTCAAGAGGTACAGGGACAGGAAGGAGAAGGCAGAGGAACTGCCAAGAGAAGAATTAATCCATCATGGGGGAGATGTATTCTGCTCTTGGCTCCTAGTAGCACCTCTGCTTCAGCTTTTTGGACCAGGCAAAGTCTAGATCAGAATACATACCCAAATATGTTTTGGCTTTGTAGACTGTAGGGTTGTAGACAACAATTATTTTCTCTCTGACATCCTCACTCTCTAATCCCAAAAACTGTGCATTTCTAGGCTGCAGCACTAAGAGAAGGGCAAGTCCCAATATACTTGAGTCTCAGCTTGTGTCCTGTCCAGAGAGAGCTGACATTTGAACTTGAGCACTCTCGGATCAAGAAAATGTTGCTCCCAAATCTCTAGCAAATTAACTGAATTCAATGGTATGGTTAAAACACTGTGATGCTTTACCACAAATAATTTTGGGTATTCTTCTTAGTGTCCTAAAGTTATCAGCTCCATGAGGTTTTATCCCCAGTAAAGCATCAGGAAAAGCTGGGTGGTCTGGGTCCCAAAATCATGTACCTGCCTGGTTTTTGCACTATGCAGAAGAAAAGCAACTGCAGAAATCTCTAAGGGTGCATATCCTCATGAGGGGCAATGGAAGGGCAAATACCAATCTCTTCACTCTCGTGACCAGTGATGGGACTCAAGGAAATTACATGAGGCTGAGTCAGGGGGTTTTAGTTGGGAATCAGGAAAAGGTTCTCATTTCATGAAGTGGGTAGCTGAGCACTGGTAACAGATTCTCCAGGGAAGTGGTCATAGCACCGTGCCTGGGAGGGTTCAAGAATTATTTGGACAATGCTCTCAGGCACAGTATGACTCTTGAGGTGTCTGTGAAAGGCCAGGAGTTGGACTCACTAATCCTGATGGCTGCTTTCCACCTCAGCATATTCTATGATTCTATGAATAAGGGAAAGTGAAAATAGCTGGGCATACAATTTTTTTTCTCCATAAATGGCAGCATATAAATGTATGTCTTTGAGATAGGGATTGAAAAGATGCTTGTCCCTCCCAACATCAGATTCTTGTTTTAAAGCTTTTCTTTCTCATGCTCATGTTTGAGATCAGAAGCTTGGGTAAATTTCTGCTCAGCCTAAGCAATCTTGCAATGAAGTAGATAGTTTGGATAAAGCCTTTCTATCTATCTATCTATCTATCTATCTATCTATCTATCTCTGTATATTTAATTCAGTGAACCCATCCTGTATCAAAGAATACTGAAATGTATAAGAAATTAAGCATTTTCTGCAAAATTCATTTTTGTTCCAAGACCTTACTTAAAGGAATGCACAAAGATTTGATAAATGGATAAATGAAAGTCTTTGAACTGTTTCATTTGAACAAGTGTTTTGTTGCTAGTAAGGCTGCTTGTAAGCTGGAAGTTAAACCACGATTTCCTTATTGATGGGCAGGTTTAATCTAATTTTTTCGCCAAGCTTTTATTTTGAGTTAGGGTCTGCATGTAGCTGTAAATTTTAACTTGGTTTTTATATTGTTTCAAGATTTTTGAACATGATTTTTGTCATTTCCTAGTCATTATGGTTATGAAAGTGTGATTTTTCTGGTCTGTCATCAATGAGGAGTGGCATTCAGCACAGATCAATTTTTTCTCTACAAGCATAAAAGCAACCTCATTAGTAAGTCAGGTAAAAGGAGCAGTATATTCAAAATGATCTTTAAAAATTTAGGCTTAAGTCCTCAGTAATGTATATTTCCTAGTTCATTAATGCAGAAATACTGCACATAGATTTTAATCTTAGAGTTAATAATAAAAGCAATTTTCACTAAAAATATAAAAACTGTAATGGTAGAATCATGATATTGCATTTAGCTCTCCCACAAAAAGTCACTTTATTACTTTCTTTTGACACTTATTTTCATTCTGGGATTAATTTTACTATATAAGGGCTTCTTAACTATTCTATTAAAATTTCCATTCAGAAGCAATAATATCTAAGAGTGAATAATAGTCATGTAAATCATTATTTCATATTAATGTAAAAGATTTTGTAAGTTCTTATGAATTCTGCTGACATGCACAATTGTGAAAAGGTTATCTCTACATTCTGCAGTGATATGCGCTGGAACAAAGGAACTATTTTAAAAGCATCGGTGGAGTACATCAAGTGGCTACAAAAAGAACAACAGAGAGCTAGAGAATTAGAACACAGGCAGAAGAAATTAGAGCATGCTAACAGAAGACTTCTACTCCGAATTCAGGTTTGTATAAATGTTGCCATGAACTACAAAGCTTTGTCAGCACTTATCCCCCACGAAATTTTGTTAATCTATATAATTTTTTCTCAAATGATGTTTATTAAAAATAAACTGAATTTGCCTATTTATTTCTGTGTATATTGGGGAGGGTTTTCTTTAGATTTCTAGGAAATTTCTTTGATAATGATACCTTACATAAAGCAAGTAGTGGAAAATTAATTAAATATTTGTACAAACAGTTTCATTACGTATGTGTTAGAAACAAAGACAGGCAAAATAAAAAGTAAATAAGTATATTTCTGCAGCCAAAAATCAATACTGGAAACAAATTTCTCTTCAGTATTTTTCCCTTTCAAACTATTTAATACATTACATCTCCTGGTAAGAGTGTCTTATGTTATATCTGCTTTTGACGCAAAGAGGCAAAATATAGCCCTTCATGACTTGAAAAGCAAGACTCTAATATAGACACAAACCATGGAAATGGGATGGGTAGACAGGTAGACAGACATAAAACCAACAATCTTACACATGTTGATTTACTCCTATATCTGTATAACATGATCATTATAAATAATCATAAATAATATTATTTTTCTCTGGACAGCAGTTTTATAACAAACTATCAAATTGCACATTTTTCTGCTACCTTCATTGGATTCAATATGCAATGGTTTTAGAGAGGCTGTCCTACCTCTTCTGTTCTTGTAGGATAGTTGTGTAATGACAGAAGAGGATATAAAAATACCTGAGTGGCAAATTTTATTAGATAAAAATTTTAATATTTTAAATTTAAATTTCACAACTGGGCAACAAGTATAAGAAATTTTCCACGTGTGATTAGTATACTTTCTGCAATTGTTCTGAAGAGACTGTTTTCTCCTTTAAAATGGTTGTCTAATTATTTTTGTTTGAAACGTTAGGAACTGGAGATCCAGGCACGTGCACACGGCCTTCCAGTCATGTCTTCGCTCAGTGCCGTCGATTTAGCTGCACAGGTCATCAAGCAACAGTCTTATCCAGAGGAGAACTCTGTAGACTACCCTCAACAAGTTCCTCTGGTACATGGACAGAATTCTGACGTCTGCGATGGATCTACAGCCTTTTCTGATCCACTTTCACACTTCACAGATTTGTCCTTCAGCGCAGCTTTGAAAGAAGAACAACGACTAGAGGAAATTTTACTGGATGACACAGTGTCACCATTTGGAACAGACCCACTCTTGTCCTCCACGTCTCCAGCTGCATCAAAAGAGAGCAGCAGAAGAAGCAGCTTTAGCACAGATGATGGAGATGATTTATAAAAGCAGAAAGGATCTCATACTTCTCTAAACCGCTTGTTAAAAGACTGAGTTGAACATAAGCATAGTTTACACTTATTTTAAATACCTATAATGAGAGACACTGTATAAAATCAATTACTTCATGACAAGGGTTTCAATCAGCCCTTAATTCACAAGAAAATAAGATGGACATGAACTCATATCACTCTGCCCCAAATCCACCCTCTGTTCACAGCTGACATTTGCATAAATGTCTCTTCACTGGGAATATTTTTACTATAACTTCATGACTTTTTACAGTACTATGAAAATGGTTACTACAAAAGGAATACCCATGTTGCAAAACTGTATTCAAACGCTTTTCAATCTGCTTATACTTTTCTCTGCTACAAATATGAGTTTTAGTCATTTGCTAATTTCTTTATTTTTTTATAACTAAGGATTTTACAAAATGTGAAGCAACAGAGAACTATTTAAGCTGGGAACTGTAGAGATGTTACAGGTTTTAACATCTAAAAATGTCAGATGAAAATGCTTTCACTCAAGTAAGCATGAAGTTTAAACTCTGTGGGCTTCTCTTTAAAAGGAGAAAATCGATTAAACTTTCCGTGGAATTCCATTTCATTTGTAGAAAAAGAACACACTTAAGTATATATTTTAATGACACTGAATTAAAATGGAAACTAACATAAAGACAGTGATTCAAATGAACTCAGACAGAAAAAGGCTCAGCATTGCAGCAGAAAGACTGTGTGGATATACAAGACAGCACAGACACACCATGTTACTGTTAGCACACAAGCACTACTTGTGACCGTGCTATGTCAGCTACTTATTCCAAGAATATTCAAACTGTATTCTTTTTTATTTGAAAGGAATTGGAATTCAGATAGAACACTGGGCTTTTGGGTGACACTTTCAATGTCCTTTGACAGCACAGTGAGGTTTTTCCAAAGGGACATGTGCTTTTGATCTATTTGGAAGCAGAGAGAAATAACAAGATTTCCACTGCACACACTATAAACATCAAGAATTTAATTTCATATTTGGCTTTGGACTCCCTGCAGAAAAGCCGGAAAGGAAGACTTGTCAAACTGAAGGGAATATTCAGAAACACTGATGTGATGCACTATCTCTCATAACCAGCTTGCTAGGAAGGGGCATTCAGAAAATTCACTTCTATACATAGTGAAATTCTGGAGAGTGATGTACATTCCTGAAGAACATTAGGTGCAACCATTCCAATTGTAATATTAAAACACGAGGAAAATAAATGGGAACAGGTTCTTCATAGCTTTTCCTCAATCAAAGCCAAAAGATCACATTAGGGAGTCATCGTGGTTTAACCCCAGGCAGTAACCAAGCCTCACACAGCCACTTGGTCACTGCCCAGACAGAGTGATTGGGGAGAGAACTGGAAGAGTAAAACCTGAAAGGCTCTTGGGTTGAGATAAAGACATTTTATTAGAGAAAGCAAAAGCTGTGCAAACAAGCAAAGCTAAACAGGGAATTAGTTCACTGCTTCCCATGGGCAGGCAGCTGTTCAAGCATCTCCAGGAGAGCAGAGCCCCATCACATGTAACGGTGACTTGGGAAGTCAAATGCCATAACTCCAGAATCTCCACTTCTTCCTCCTTCTTCCCCCCATGTATACACTGAGCATGATTTGATATGGTGTGGAATACCCCTTGGTTAGGATCATTTCTCCTGGCTGTGTCTCCTCCCAACTTCCCATGCACTCCCAACTTCCTCACCAGTGCATCAGTATGAAAAGGCCTTGGCTGTGTAAGCCCTGATCAGCAACAACAAAAACATCTCTGTCTGGCACAAATCCAAAATACAGCCCTGTACTAGCTGCTGTGAAGAAAATTAACTCTACCTAAGCTGAAACCATGACAGGAGTTCCGTAATGATTCAAAATATGTTTCAAAAGTGTGCATTAATTTTGCTGTCACTGAGCCCGCCTCACTCCAGAAGTGTCACAGGTTTGGAAATAGTAAGAAGAGATTAAAATGGATTACTTTTTGCATGACCATTTTAAGTTTTTAAAAACGTACTATCCAAATCCAGAGCAATTGTTTCTTACTATTGCCTCTTTTATTATTGGCACCTGGGCCCTGCCAAGAGTCACTGTGAGGTTTGTGCTCTTGCCAGGCCTTAGCACATGCCTGACCAACCCCTGCAGTGCCACAATAGTTTCATAACTGGAAAATTAGCAGCTGCATAATGCATCATACCCAGATGCCTATGAAAGATTATGGTGTGTCCAATCTCAGAATAATATTTAAAATTTTAGGAATCTCAAGGTTTTCTACGAGTTTGTGAAAACTGCTTGGATGGAAGGTGACCTGTAAGCACAGACCTGACCATTAGAAGAGGCTTGAATGCACTCACACTTCATGGATCTAAAAAATGAAAACAGACAGGGTTCTGTTAATTTTCTTTTGTTTTGGTTTGGTGTTTTTGTTTGCCTTTTTATTTGTTTGTTTTGTTCAATTTAGTGTTTTAATTTTTGTTTTTTGTTTGGTTGTCTTTTGTTTTGTTTTGTTTTTATTTTTATAGTGTATCAGAAAGACAAACAAGATCACTGGATAATTGGACTGACCACCAGTTTAATTGGATTAATTAAAAGAGGAACCACTTTGCCATAGTTTTGTCAAAGACAATTGCTAATATTTACATCCGAATACAAAACATGATGAATTAAAAGTAACCTTTATGCCCATATTATGTCTAGTGTAGTATGAGTATTGTCCATTTCAGCTGATGAAAGGAAGGGTTATTTGGTTGATATCAAATGCCATTTGTCCTTGTACTGCAGTTTCTACTACATTAGTTTTAAGTACACCAGTGCGGATTGCTCATAATGGAGAAAAAGAAATTAAATATGAATGTATTACATGATTTTCCCATTGAACTTTTACATGTGAGTTAGACCATTCTTCTGAACTGTACTGACTTTAAATAACATTCTGAATTTCATCACTTTTATAAGCACTGTTCTAAAAAAACATTATAGTGCATCCATTAAATTTTTTAAAGTTGATTTTCATTCTTTTGACAATTGCTTTGGTCTAAAGCACCAGAATTTTTGTCTCTCCTTGCATGAGAAAATTAAGATAGTCAATGCTCTTTTTGCAAGGCATTTTATTGGATCTGTTATTAAACTTCTTCAAGCTGTCTTCCTTCACACAAAACCTCCAGCCCCCTTGGCCAAAACAATATACACATCAATTCTTCTGGGTGTTTATTATGGCAATGGTATTTCACCAACATTGCACTTTTTCCAGTAGGAAGTCATAATTAGTATTTCAGCTAATAATTATAGCCTGGATTACAGGTTCACCCCTGAAATTAAATGATGATACAGACTGCAAAAGCAGACTAGGACATTTTGGGGATTAATAGGTGCTACTGAATGTATTTAGAAGATGAATGTGCTAGTAGTCACATCCCAGACTTTCTGGAGTAAACACTCCCTCTCTCACCATAGGTTTGGAAATGGTGCTGAGAAACTGAGAGGACTTCTAGGGCAGAGCCAAGCCAAATCCTATCAGCTTCTGCAGAGGAAAAGGATTTCAGAACTACAGGGACAAATCCTGACATTTTTCTGTCAGAATTTCTTTGTTGTCCATGCAAGTTTTACTGGACTGAGTTGTGGTGCAAGCAAAATACACTTTTTAGCTATTTCCAGCAGAGATCTGTTGAATGAAATCTCATGAAAGAGATGCATAATATGCCCGTGGTTCTGGGTTTAGAAAAGAATTTGGAGTCTTACAGATCTTGACCTCAAGCAGGGCAGGGGGTAGTAGACCTGGCTGTTTTTTTCAAGATGTATTAAATAAGGAGATATTGCTTGTTTTCAGTAGCAACTGTTCAAACGGGTGGACATATTCCTACAGAATCCACAAAACAGCAGACTGATGATTGCAGAAAAGGAGAAGGAGTTGAAATATTTACAGCCTGTTTGATTAATTGCATGGATATAGATGCTACACTAAGAAAAGAAAACTGAATTATTTAATTGTGCATAGCTGGTGTGAAAAGCTACAATAAATGCAAACAGTTTTAACAAACAGGAACACACTTGCTTTATATAATAAAATAACTAAATATAATTCAGTTGCTTAATCCTAATAAGAACATTGATATTATAATACTTTCTGAATTTAATAGAACTGTATATATGAACGGAGGATGTAAAATTATTGTAATTTAAAATTATGTTGAGTCTCTTAGATAAGTAAAGGCATTTACATTGCTATTATGAGACTGTAGAATATTTTTATAATAATTGCTATTTTTCATTGTTAACCATATAGTATCTTGTTTTCTAAGTTGTATGCAGAGAGAATGTACTTTATTATGCACTATATATGCAATCTTTTTACAATTACATTTTATACTTGCTGGCATTTTATGTTTATTGTATGAATATAATTAAAGGACTGAAAACATCTTTTTATATGTCCCTTGTGAAACTTCACTGTCCAGACCCTCAAAAATGCCACCAAAAGGCAATGTAGTAACATCCAGTAAGAACATCTGAGATATCTAACAGAGAAAACACTTCACAACTGCTAAACATTTAGTCCATTATGATACATCATGATCCAGTAGCATCCCATTAATAAAAATAATTGATACATTCTTTAATATGGTCTCCTGCCATCTGCTTATTCCTGCTGCTAAGGCTTTGATTTATGGAAAGTGTTTTCAGAATGCTGCAAAATTGCTAGCAGGCATGATGATATCAGTTAAATCACTAAGAAGCTCTACAAAAACCTTTTAATGTACTAGATGTTCCCCAGACAATCTAGGATAAACAGAATATTGTATTTTAAGATGTAAAACATTTTTTAAAGCTGATAATTAGGCAGCATTTGGCACTAAAAGATACTCACTTAAGGAAGTAAGTAAGGAGATTCAGATTACATTTTGAATTCCTAATATCAAAAGTGCTGCTTTCTAAAGAAGATATTTGGTGCTTTCTGTGTGTGAAGTGATGCAAAAGTTGTTGAGTAGTAATACAAATAGTTTGCAATAGTTTATCATTTCATGTAAAATAGTGCTCACTGTTTGTGTAAAACAGATAAACATTTTATTTGAACTAAAGATTTCTTCAGTCTCTATTTTGTCAAATCATTAAGACACCCCTATCAGTATTAAAATTGAATATTGTTATAAATATTATTTAAAGTTCAGTGATTATCTATGGAAAGAAGCTTTGCTTTTTTACATATTTATTATGTACTTAGGATTTGACCATAAAAGGTACTCAGCTCCTTTTTGAAGGGACTGAGTGCCCACACTTTGCTCTGTAGAAAGCAAATGTTTATCCTGTTTAGGACTCAGATACTTAATGATTAAATAAACAACATCAGAAAATAAATTCAGAAATTATTTCAAAGCCCTATGTGATACACTGTTTGATTAAAAGTAGTGAGGTTTGCAACTGACAGAAAAACAGATTTAATGTCACCATCATTTGTGGTGACAACCAATGGGAGCTTAGATGAAAATGTATGAAATTGTGATAATAATCAGATCAAAAGTCTAATTATAAAGGAGACTGCAGCAGTGAAGTATGCTAAGGCTTATTGGTTAAATCACTGGTACCCATCAAGTTAAATATATATCAGTTTCATTAATTGGCAACCACAAGACAAGTGTTCTATATTCAGAGTGGTGATGATTTTGATATAATCCACCACATTGTGGTTAAGTATATGATTCATGTAATAAGAAGAAGGTGCCTTCAGGCTATTGTTCCTACCATGGATTAAAATTTACATATTGCTTCTCCTTATGTCAAAACATCTGGTGCCTGCAAATGCTAACATTTCGTTAAAAAGTTTCACAAGATAGGAAAAGTGGATTGGAAACATTGCATGTGAATCATTCAAGCATTATAATGGAATAAGAAGCTGAGTTATAAACAGGCAGACTGAACAGTATTATAGTCAAAGAGATTCATATGCTTATGAGCTCAAGACAACACTTTGTATAACAAGGGGAAATGCCTCAAATCAGAAATAACCAGTGAGGTGTTTTTCAAATGTCACTAAGATATACAATCTCTGTTTTTCCAAACTGCATTTTCCTGCCCAAATAAGATCCCTGTATGTAATAGAGTGCTAAGATTGTGTTTAATACATTCATCTAATTCATGCACTTTGAGATGTTGGCATCTTTACCCGCCATGAAGTTTCCTCAGAAAATTTCATAACTCTTATATTTACTTTCTTATTTTACAGCAGTATACATCAGGGTTGAATCTCAAAAGATAGCACTGGCAAATTATCTTGATTATCTTGCCTCCTTAGAAAACCTGCAAGTCTTTGCATTAGCACCTAGACCTAGAACTGAGACCTTTTTCCCTTTGATTTCCAGGCAGAACTTGAGATGTTGATTTGCAGTCATTGAAACTTTGTGGGTTTTATTTGTTTGTTTGCTGGTTTGATGCTAGGTTCTGAAGAAATCTACACATCCCAGATTGCTGTGATTAGCAGATACATTACTGCTGGAAAAATAAACAATGTTTTCTGTGAAGGGCCTTGATTCAAGTGATACCATACTTATTAATTCTCTGGAATCAAGGAATAAATATTCCTAGATGGATATTTTGCTTGCAAAAGAGGAACCATTCAAAAAGTAGTGGCTCTCCAAAGTGCTTTTGAATTTTTAAAACATATTCCTTGGATTAGAAATTTACTTTTGGGCTTCTGGAATTCTAGAATGTAGCATTATGTGGCCTGAATCACCACCCAATGATACTTCTGGGATGTCTCAGGACCACGTGTCTGTGAAACTGAGGCAGCAGTGAGAGCATTTGCTCCATTGTGCAGCCAGACTGCCAGAAGATTCAAACAAACCAAGCCTCTGGTGGTGACCCCATGGTCCCATCTCTCCAGGAAAGGACACCTCTTCCCAGTCTCACTTTCCATCTGGATTTCTTCAGAACACTGGTGACAGGGCTCCTAATCATCCTGCCTCAAATCCAGAGATGAGTCACTTTTCAAACCCACTGACCTCCAACAGGTTCAAAATCTGTAAGTATAATACTGACATTACACAATCTGGTATTGGCCCATGATAGAAAGCCAGGGTTTAGTAACATACTTGAGCTCTGCTGCAGATGTTCCAGAGTTCTGAACCCAAGGAGATTTGAACCAGAGGGCAGCCAAAATTAGACCAAGAGCACTCCCTCCTACAAACCTAATGAGAACATTAATTTTGTTAATGGTGGTTAACAGGAGTTTTGGTTGGTTTTTGTTTTTAAGCATTTTACCATAAACCACGTTTGTATACTGCATGTAATTGTAACGGCCCTGTATTCAGTTTCCAAAGATTCAAAATTGTGTAAGTTTAATACTCAGAATTTGACAAAAATCTGTTAGCTAAAGTATTATGCATTCTCTTCCAGGAGTAGGTTGAATTAAAGGAAATGCCTCTTTTTAAAACATAACATAACAAGCTTAAAAATTCTTAATATAATATCTCTGTATCAATTTGGTTTTTTGTGTGCACCTCCTGTCATCACGAGAGAGAGGAACCTCAACTGAAAAAAAAGGTATTTCTACAGAGCCACTTGGGAAGTAAAGGGAATAACAAAATCAATTGCAGAAATACTGTTCCATCATTTCCTCTGGAAAATAATTTCTACTGTATAACAGTTGATATACACAGCTGGCTAGCTATAAAAACAAATTGATACAAAGCAATTTAGTCTTCCTGCAAAATAAAGTACAGTAATTTCACAATTATAAGCCGCACCTGATTACAAGCGCACCTCCCGGCAGCCGGGTAGACCACGGGATTCATCCATATATAAGCCACACCTGAATATAAGCTGCAATTTTTTTAAAGTGAGGATCCATGTGTAACAAAGTAAGAAATTAGTAACAGAATCGCTGCCAGCTGGGTTTGGTGTCAGGTGCTCAAGTTGCAACAGTTTTCATAGACCAGTGAAGCCTTTAAAGGCAGCCCCAGGTGCCTTGTCCGGCCGGTTCTCACTTCTGGGTTGGCATTTCACTGGGATTTGTCCATAGATAAGCCGCACCTGATAATTAGCTGCACTACTGGGGTAGGCTGGATTCTTCAATGAAAAAGGTGTGGCTTATAATCGTGAAATTACTGTAAGCATGGTCAGTTCTAAGCATGGACCAGAGAACTGACTCTTGCAATAAGCACCCAAGGGGCAGCATCTCCACTTGGAAATTTGCACTCCAAATTACATTAAATTTGACCTGGTTTTTTGCAGTGGGCAGATAATTCTTTGGACAAGTGAAAACAAAACATGAGATAACTGAAGTTAAGGAGCATGGAAAACAAAAGAAGGTACATTCTTGATCCCAAATATCACAAATGGGATTTGGTACACCCAGAAGATCTCTGCTCAAAGGCAAATATCAACCTGAGAAGCAGGAAGAGGAGTACAAGGCTGGGTTCTGGCAGAACTGTCCCTTCCCAAAGGAAAAGGGAGCTTATTTCAGGGTATTTACAGCTTCCAGTAGGGTAAGATATGAGTACCCCTCCTTGCTCATATCTCACATTATTTTCTTCCTCCTCAAACCATGCCTAATTCTGAAAGATAAAAAATAAATTCTCCCCTCCCTTCTTCATTGCTCTTCCTCTCTCAGAGACTGGTGGAAGTGTGAGGAACATTAGCTTCTGCTTCTCAGGGACCAGATGCAGCTCCTGGTGAACCTGCCAGACCAGTCAGTGTTTAACAGGTTGGTAGCTCTGAAACATTACTGCTGACAAGTATTTATGTGATTATTTTAAAGCCAGAATGGGTTTTAACAGATCTTGATTTTAAAGGTTACCAAGCATGGAAATAACAAAAAACATATTTGCCCTTGAAGCCTTGTTGTTTCAGAAGAGTTAATTTACTGTTGATGCTCAAATAAGAAATAGATATTTGGTTCCCTCAGACTCCCGAAGCCCCAAACTGGATGGTTGTTGCCTTCAGGTACTCTTATTGTTGCTAGGAGGTGCACATGGCTTGCTGATAACCTTGCTGGTGGGACCAGATTTTGGACCAAGAGCATGTTGGCTTAACTGAGGATTTCCTTCTAAATAAGGGTTCATGCTTGCACTTTAAAATTTAGTTTTTGATAGTTAATACAATATGGTTATTACTGCAGCCATCAGCCTCATGTCCTACTTTAACAATGAAGTAACACAGAGAATTAAGTAAAGTTCACACTAAAACATTTGCAAAAACATGCCTATTTGGACTTTACCCTTCAAAGCCCATTTCCTGAAGCAGATGTCCAAAGTTTGAATACAGGCTATGAATTACTTTGTTTTGGAGAACTAAGTTCTTAAGCAAACTGAGAGCAAGTGATTTGGGACTATTCATAGACTGTTTCAGTGAGATGGGAGCTTTTTAATTTTCTTTCTTTCTGTGCTTGACTTTATTGTTAAAGTGTTTTTGCTAGATGCTGGTAGAAGCCAAAGAATTTAAAAGTAGAAACAGAGACAGTGATGTGGTTTACAGCCAAATCAGGCTTCTGTATACAGTCTGAAATATGGACACAGATTATGTGTACAGAAATAATTAAGGTCCCAAGTGTCCTTCTCAAATTCAGTCTGCCGGTATGTGGAGCTAAGATATTTCTCAGAGAGCAGCAGGGGGAAGTGATTTATAAAAAGCGTTGCAGCAGTATCACACTTCCCAATACTTGTTTCTTTCCTCCTTTATAAAGTAACTTCATAAACATCACTTTTCCATTATTAGAGCACATCAGCTACCAAGAAGGCTGTGGAAGCCCTGTTCCCATTTAGCGCAAGGTCCTGCATTATGTCCTTTGTCTATAAAATACAGGGATACTTAGGTCTGTATTATAAATAATAATACATGTATGCAATGGATGATTCTAATGATGCAGTTCAGTTTCAGCTTTTTACTGCCATTCATAAACTGCTTCAGCAGACTTCTTGTAATTTATGATATCAATAGAGCCCCTTAAATTACATCCTAGATTCTGCCATGTATTGCCCTATGAAAGAAAATGGCTTTGTATCCAATATCAGTGTAAGAGGAGTGCTAAAGGTAGAATGAACCAAAAGTCAAGTGCCCTTTATTGAGAGCAAAAATTGCCTTCATGGTGTGCAATATGTGAGAACTGAACACTTGAAAACAACTGCTCTAATCCTCAACTGCACTGTTTGCTTTGTAACTATGTGGAGCTCCCTAACACTGGCTTGCGATGAGTTTGTCAGAGTCACGAGAAAGGTGAATGCATCTTTCACTGCGCTGTACTTTTTGGACTCACAGCTTTTAACTCTGAGAATGTCAGGGTCAAAATAATTGCTGAACATTTTTAAATTGTCCAGTCTGATTCAGGATCTTCTATGTCTTTCAGGAACTGTCTACCATGCCACGACCTGTTGTGGGGAAGTACAGCTCCGAGGATGAAAATATTAATCCTGAAGCCCATGTTGCCCAGAGTAGTGTTGGCACCTGTAAAAGATCCAAATATTCCTGGCTGTAGCATGAATCTGCACTGACAGTTTTGAGTATTTCCAGTCTTGACCCATGTACAAGTTGTCTTGTCTGCCTTTGTTAGGCAAGGGGATAAATCCCAATGCACCCGTTAGAAGATGGATCACAGCATGGCAGGCCATTGCCTCCACAGTTTTTTTTTCCCCCTTTATTCCTCTTCCTCCTGTAAAATCCTCTAAGGAGGTCAAGAACTGCAGGTGGTGAGGGGACTCTTCAAAACTAGCAGAGAGAACTGGCCATTTTAGCCCTGAGTTCTTTTAATTCAGGTGCTTTCTTCTTCTGCAATGTGTAAACCTTCCTTGAGCAGAGGACTCCTGGGGGTTGTGGCTGGAGGGGATCCATTACTGTCCTGGCTCCATCAAAGCTCTTCTGGGGACAGGGAGGTGACGTGGAGGCACTGAATCTTGCTGGGGGACAGCTCATGTGGTTCCCCACCACATGAATGCTTTTATTCCTGTCTAAGGAATTATAAGCCACTGCGAAAAATAAACAGAAAATGAATTTTTACAGAAGCTATACTTACAGAACCAGACAAGCTTCTGATTTCAGAACTGCAAGCACATTCAATTGTTTGTGTTTCAACAACAAAGACCATTTGTATAAGATACGAAAGCTGGATTCAGAAAAAAACTGTAGCCAGGATACTGGCCAAAGTATTTGAAATGTCAATAGGATTTTTAGTGGGTTATTTTTGCTATTTGTGTGTGCTTTTAATTTTTCAAAATATTTAAATGGAGTTTGACCTTGATTGTTGCCTCCAAGGAAAGGCAACTTTAGAGATATTCTTTTGCACAAGGTGCAAAACACAATCTTAGCAGATTTTATATAAGGCTGGAAAACTTCGTAGTTTTCTAGGGTGCTGAGCTGATAATGGAGGGGAATAATCAGATTTATTTTGTCTAAACAAAGAAGGAGACATGAAGAAAAGACTTGTTCTGAACATCCCACATAAGTTTGAAGATACTTTGTCTTGGTCTGAACTTTGAAAATTAAATATACTGACACCTTGAGATCAAAATGCAGTAGAGGCAAACAAGACACGACATGTGAAAATTTATTGGCTTTTTAGATAGTACTCTAATCTTATTGTACCTAACAATTTATATAAGGGAACATATCAACTCACAGGAATGTTATCTAGACTACTTTTTCTTGCTTTTACTTTTTTTTTCTTTTTTTCTTTTCCAGTGCAATTTAAATTTAGTGGCACTGTGTAATTTTCATCAACAAAAGAAATTAAATGTATACAGTAGAAAATGGATCCTGTTTCAAAATTCTCCAACCTGTCAGATGTCCATTAATCTATATATATTCCATGTAGGAAGTAGAAAGCAATATGAGTTTTCACATTCTTTGTATTTAATATTTACCTGTGGGCATGTATAAAAAATTCTAATAAACCCACAGCTACTTACAATTTACAGAATGGGACTAATGCTGGTAGTTGATCCCAAACTGACACAAACCAGATATTCTCTTAATGTTACTCCAAGGAATTTTAAACTGACTCTGTTAAAGCCAAGGTTATTTGCCTTGGGGATGCCTAATGGAAGGGTTATTATAACACTGTCCACAAATAGGTGTCTTGAGAGAGCCAGGGCCATAATACTTCATTGACAGCTAATAGATTGTGCTATTGCTGTATCGTAGTCATCTTTAAGGCCAAAGGTCACACCTCTTCCTTAATATTAAAATAAAGATACTTGACTGGAGCAGAAAACAGCTTATTGCCAGTGATGGCTGCTGCTCAATTTACAAGAACCTTTACAAAGTCATGCTAATTCTTGGCCTCCTTAGAATGCATGATAACCTTTCATAAATCCATCTTTTCCAGATGTCCTTGGAAATGACAGTTATAAAACTACAAATGATTTGTAATGCAAAGTGGGACTGACAGACTTGGAGATTAGTTCTCAGTGTACTAAAATGACTAAAGACTATAGCTAAGAGAAGACTTAAATTGCATCAAAAGTATCTGCCAAAACAGCTCATGAGTATCTTCAACATGTTCAGTAAAAGCTGGAAAATAAGGAATACTCATGATTGTAGTATGGCAAGTGGCAAATTTCCCTCTAAGGGTCTCAGAGCAGAACTTTGCATTTCTGGGTCAGTCTGGAAGGCAGATTTTGAATTGGTCATGCTTCCAATCCAGCAATTAATTTGTTTCCATCTTCTCATTCATGAACAGGATTTTTCATGAACCAAAACACAGATTTTTATGAGACAAAATTCTATTTATATTTACATACATCACAGTTAAAACTGATTATAGAGTGTATTAAAATTTAGAAAGTGCTGCTGAAAATACGTTTTGTTAAAAAAGAAGTACTTGTTCCACCTTTAGGGAGAATATCCTCTTCAAGGTTTTGAAAGGATATATGTAACTAAGGATTCTGAGTTTCCCTAAAATACACTACAATTTACATTTGCAATTAATTTTGTTTTCTGTTACTACAGGGGAAATTTATAATCAGGAAAAATCTTAAATACACCTGTATAAAGATCCATGAATTTTTCAGTAATTCCAGAAGTCTACAGAAAGCAACAGAAATTAACAGTTGTAACCAGGATTGCCTAGAAATGCAGTCTTCTAGCTAAGGAAAAAAATACTTCCTAATACTCAAAAGAAATAGGGGGAAACAAATCCAAGTCAGATAAAGAATTAGGGTGACAGTAACAGCTCATGGAACCAGCTGTAGGAGAGCAACCTGCATTATGGTTTCTGTTCATGACCCTTCTCTGATTTTCTTAGTTTTAATTTACTTGCTCACTTTTGTTCTCAGACCACTTGTCTAAAAGACTCTAACCCCAGGAAGTATTACTTTTTGGAACTCAGGAGCATTCATTGAGTTAATGAAGTAAATAAGAAATGTTATCCATCAGGTTAAGGATGTGTGCTATTACTAAAGCAATTTTGTTCATCTTTTCATTGCTAAATCAACCTGAGAAAATAATAATATTTATTAGAACAAATCACACAGATTAATTGGTCACAAATGTGTTCCTAGCTTTCATTCATTTGGGAATTAGTTCACAGACCTGATTTATACAGTGGTATTTGTAATTCCCAAGTTTTATATGGATTATCAAAACATATTAGAGTCAATTGTCTGTTCCCATATGTTTTACCTCACCTGTACAGTTTTTCTTTCATGCCAACGATTGTTTGCCAAGACATAATGATTCTGCTCCCAGACTGAATTAGTGAAAGTTATTAATCAGTCATTCTGTAGTTTCTGAAGAAAA
>VRYO01001878.1:1127252-1243198 GCA_009812075.1 Sialia sialis
GGATTCTTCAATGAAAAAGGTGCGGCTTATATTCGTGAAACTACTGTAACTCTTCTGCTTTAAATCTATTGTTTGTTAGCCATGATCTTATTTTTCTTCTTGCTTTGTTTTGTTTAATTTCATAAAAATATCTGAATTTTTATTCTGAAGCTCAGACACCATCTCTGTGATGTCACCTGTTATGATCAGGTAGGTAAGGGAATAAAGCCTGTGCAGTAATGACTTTGCCACATCTTTTCTTTTTATGGCTTGTAGTGTGACTCTTGGGGATGTCATGTGCAGGGCCATGAGTTGGATTGTTGATCCACTTGGGAGATCTTTTCTCAGCTGTCACTATTTGTTCATTCTCACTGCATGTCCTTGCTCCTCTGGTCTGGGACCTTCCAGCTTGCCTCCTCACATAATTTATTGAAACCATAGCTAAACCAGCAATGCTGAGAGGAGGACATGTATTCTGACAAGCTGAGCGTCCAAGGACCACCATGAATTTGGTAGGTATGTGCATGTTCATGAAAGGAAACTCTGTGTTTGCAAAATAGCTACAGGAGTTTGGGATGAAGCCACACTTCAGATGTTGGTAGTCACTCTTTAGGTTTCTTAGCAAGAAATCTAATAGTGAACTCAGGTGCAAGGACAAACAGGTTTGCTTGAGTGAAGCTCTGTAGAGGCTGTAGTAAAGGTGAACAGCAAGAGCTTCAGAGACAGCCATATACACCTTGCAAACAAATGTCTCACTGCTATGGTGCAAGCATGTGAGGCACGTAAGGACCAAGGAGACAGAGGAGCAGAGGTTTGTGAATGCCACAAAATGTTGCCCAGATGTTGAAAGACATTTTTAGGTGCACAGTAACACTAATATAAATTTAATGCTTACTAAGGCATCCTTTCATGTTTACACTAGAATATTTGTGCCTGGTGGTTTTAATGGTGGTAGAAAGGATAAAAATATTTTCTAGGTGTTTTCCCTGACAATTCAAGTCATGATGGTGTACACAGTTAAACTATTTCCCCCAAAAGTATACTACCTCATGTATTCCTCTCATTTGAAGGAAGTAGGAACAGAGTGTTTGTCTTTACAGATGTTTAAGAAAAATATACTCAAAAAGCAAGGAAAATAATTCTGCTATTTTAAGTTTACAAAGTTCTATCTGTTTGAATTATCAGAAAATGTGAAAAAATAGCACAGTGAGAGAATCCTTTGGTTTGGGATTCCTTAATTCCAGAAAACAATCTCTGAACTTGACACATGTACTTGGAGATTAAAAAGAAAGGGAGGGAGTATTGGATGGCTACATATGAAATGGTTTTACTCTGCCAACCTGTTCTAAACCAATAATTCAATTTCAGTAAGAAAATTGAAACCATGTGCTTCTCTGTTGGAATGATTGGTAAATTATACTTGGTTAACCATTTGCTTCCTTCTCGCCCCCAAAGTGGTATCTTTCCTCAATTTTTAAACATTTTTGCAGGACTAGAAATGAATCTTTTCATGTTTAAAAGATCAGCACATATTTTATGCACAAAGATTGCAGTGCCAAATAAATTTCTGCAGTAGACCACCTCCAGCAATACTCTAAATAATATTTAGAGAGGAGTCCACCTACAGGGGAAAAGTAGCCCAGACACCTATCTGATCAGAGATGATGAGGCAAAGATGATGAAGTTATTCACTAAAGTAGACTCTGTAGTTCTTCTGCCATAAGCAATATATTCAAGGAAATGATTGATAAGACTTGTTTTCATGCAATAAACATTTGAAGGATAAAAGTGAAAATTGAAGATATATCATGTAAGCGTAAATGTGATCAGAACACAAAAACAGGTGGCTGAGAGGAGATAATACATATATAATACAATAAAATGAGCTATACTATTAACTTGTCTTTTGTCTCCCAAAAGGAAAGAGAAAACAGAAAATAAAAAAAAAAAAAAAGAAAAAATAAATAGAGGTTTTACTCCCTTTTTAGTGTTCTTACTAACCCAAACCATTATGTACTTATTTTCTCATTGGTTTACTATTGTCATCTAGAAAACAAAGCTATATGAATCAAATTTATGTTATGGAATCCTTTGGAAAAGATAAATGCTCTCATTGCAAATTCCAGAGTGCCACTTGTCCGATTCATGGGCTGGCTGAAAGACCTATATACAAGTAACAAGTGGATTATCTCTGCAAATTTCTGAGAACTGTTGGTAAAATTCCTGAAAGAACTGTGAATAACCTGTGTGATGAATGAGGTCGAGAAATCACATCATCTTCATATATCTAAGGGCAGCTTAATTAATTCAAATGAAGAAATTAAAGCTGTATGAAGGGGATTAAGGCAAAAGATAAAAATAAAAATAGATCTGCAAAATGTTAGATCTCTCCTAGCCTCAAAAGAGATCAATTAAATCTTTACAAGAGAAAAGGCTCTGAAGAGGTCTCCTGTGAAGCCGGCAAAAATCTGAAGTGTAATATTTTGGAAATACAATAAATTAAGGGGAGTACAATGTGTTATTTTTATATGCTGCAGAGCTCCATAACTCCACCTCCTTTTCCTGTAAAAAATGCTACCCAAATAGCTTAATACTCGAAACTCTTTGACACAGTGTCCTGGATTTTAACACTTTCTGCCTATTGTATTTTCCATGTCTGCAGCAGTTCCAGAAATCAGTCCCCTCAGTGTTATTATTCTCCATAAATCAGAGAGGACTGATTGATTCCTTTATAAATTATGGGTACCACATGGCAGACTGGCTGGTAAACATTGTGATAGTAAACAGACCTTCTCTTTATACCTATATTTTTGAGAACCCTACACAAAGAGTTTAAATTTCTGATTAACTGCTTGCTCCTTCTCTAATTAGCATTAACACTAAAAACACTATTCACTCTTCATATTTGCTCATGTCCTTATCTTAGATTAACCACTGTTTAATATGTGGTTAAAATTATTCTGCACATCATCAACTGATCTATGTGAAACAGCACAGAGAACAAAAGAAGCTTAATCTTCCATGAAGCTTCAGTCAAGTGAAACTGTACATAATCCAGAGACAAGTTTCTTTTCGATAACCTGCACTTAATACACAGCGCATGTCCCCTCTCTCTCTCTCTGCTCTTGCATTATTTTGAATCTGCTTATTAAAACAAAAAATAACTCTGATCAGTATTGCTAGCATTTTGCTAGATTTCACGCATTTTGGGCCTAATTGTGCCAACTCTTTGCGTTGGGTGTGACGGCTGAGCTGTCCCATGGACACGACACTGTGCTCACAGACATGGCAGAAGCATCATCAGTACATCCAGAAAGAAGGGAGACTTTGTGAGACGAGACTTTCAATAGTGACTGTAGCTGCAAATGCCTTGAGACGAATAGTTGTCATTTGGGCTGCGATGATGAACAAGAAAGTGAAAAAATAAACAAGATACCTCTCATAAACAAGTAAAATAACAGGGTATAAATATATGGAATTATTAAAGTATGACAGTGCCTTGTTATTGGTAAGAACCTAAGTTGCATCACTAACTCCTGTATTTTTCCAAATTCCTCACTTAAGTAGGTCAGGAGTGCCAACAAACAGGAGCAGTAAAACAACCCAAATTTCCTCTGACTTGAAATATTTTATATTTGCAAAAAGTCACGTGGGATTTATAGCAACTTTAATTTCTAATGTCATGTCCCGCAGTGCCCTGCCGCATAACAGGGTAAATGAAAGCCTGAAAGGGAGAGAAAGGAACTTTTGTCGCTTTAGCCTGTGGGCATTCCCGCAGAGTCCCTTGCCCGGCAGCCCGGGAGAGCTCCAGGGCGCGCAGTGCGGGGCGAGGACCGCGCGGCTCCGCTCCGCTCCGCTGCGGTTCGGGCGGCATTTGCGCGGGGTGCTGCGGAGCCCGGCGCGGGGCAGGGGGGAGCTGTGCGACTGGGAGCCCTACGGGGCGCTGCGGTTCGGTTAGGTTCGGTTCGCAGCATTGCGGTGCGGAGCCGTGCAATTCGGTGCGGTGCGGTGCGGTGCGGTTCGGTTCGGTTCGGTTCTCAGCCGTGCGGAGCGGTGCGGGCAGTGCGGTGGGAGCTGCACGGTTCGGACCGCAGCGGTGCGGTTCGGTGCTGCACGGTTCGGACCGCAGCGGTGCGGTTCGGTGCTGCACGGTTCGGTGCTGCACGGTTCGGTGCGGGGCGGTGCGGGACACAAGGAGCCCGCCCGGCCGGCGCGGCGCTCCCGTCGCTAGAGGTCTCTCTCGTCACAGCTTTGCCGCTGTTGCTCCCGTTAATTATTTTACTCAAAGGAACAATTCTGCCTTTTCGATCGGAATGCCTCATTTTAAGCGGTGTGCTAGAGAAAGATATAGTGCCTCCTTAGCTTGTTCTCCTGCTGAATGAGTAGATGTTGGGTTGACTGAATGAATCATCCCGGATATTTTAATACACAATGGATATACTTTAGCAGAGAAGTTTGAGCTTTCACCTTTGCTTCCAAAAGGTTGAAAATTTGACCAGATAAGACAATATGCCCTGGTAAAAAAAAGGGCCTTACTATTGAGAGAAAAGCAGCACTAAACTTAGACTGTCATGAGTACACCTAGGATCTGGCATATACTTAGATCCCATAACTGCAAATGTGAAACCTTTTACATTTATCTCTATTCCTTTTTTGGGGAAAAAAAATAAAGGCATGTTTTCTCCCATGAGTTGACTGTAAAGTTCTAGTGTATAACTACTTCTGCTTTCTCATGTATTCTTCTTTAAATAAAAAGTGTGATATTAATTAACTATGATAATTCACCTTTTTAATTGTAACCTTATGAAAAAAGCCCTATCAAACTTCTTTGTTTTCCACGTTCTTACTGTTTGCAATGCTTGTATGATGTTGCTTTCCTTATACTTCCTACACAGATAAGGCACACTATCCAACTCTCATAATGTTATGTTAATGAAAGCAAAGGCCATGAAGCAAACTGAACAAAATGCAGACACAATCCCATCCACATGATCAAGGCAAATTGTATTTGAAGAAAGCACAGCAAAGCAAACTGATATCAGCTATAAGGGAATATAAAGATCTAGGGGATAGAAAATATTTTCAGATTTCCAAGGACAGTAGAGGAAGACAGGTAGAGAGAATACTCTTAGCACAGGGTGGGGAATATGGGAGGTAAAGAAGAATATAATGCAACAAATCATTGACAGCAGCATGCTAAAGGAAGTCAGAATAAGGGAGGAGATTCCTGTTAAATGGAGAAGGAGACGCTGTGTAATGGTAGGGGGGAAGCAAAAAGGGTTTTGAATTAGCAGTAGTAAGATGATACAACCTGGCCAAAATTGGGAGACAAAAAGAAGCCAGAATACTTTATCAAAAAATACTATGAACTGAGCAAGAAAGCAGTGTAAGGAAATGTTATGGGCCACAACCATGCAATTAAGGCTATGCTGACAGAATTCAAGGTGAGGTCTGTCTCCTACTAACAAAATAAGTGGAGTTGCAGTGTTACATACTCCCCACAATATCTATTCGGGGTTGTTAAAATGTTAGTATAGGTCTGGATTCTGATTTCACTTATACTACTTTCGCTGTAGTGCAGCTGGAAATCTCACCAGAATTACTACTTATTTACCATCCTGTGAGATCACACTCAGGATTTTGAAAAGCAAAGAGGTTCTCAGTATTCCTTTTATGATTCCAAATTTCTTGTTCAGTGACAAAAAAGTCCTTCAAAGTTTTTAAAGGGCCTTATTTTAAATTTCCAGTTCCATTCCCCTCACTGTTCCCAAATTTCCAGAGCAAATGTAGGATACTATCTGCCCAATATTGCCTTGTGGCATTCTGTTTGTCTAAGCACACAAAACTGTGTTGGTGCTAAGCAGTAGAAAATCACACACTCATAATTCTTAGTAAACTTGTGGTGTTCAAATCTTTAATAGATTTGAACCCGGACTGTGATACTCCCACTTCAAGGCTTTTGCAGAGCCAGACACTCTGCTCTGGCAGGCTGATGTATATTGTGAGGCTGTTGGCCTACTTTTTTTATTGAAGCTGCTGGCACCTGGTGAGACACTTGCTTCATCACTGCAGAGGGGAAGTGAATTATGCAGCTGCCAATTTATGTGTTTAAATTTAGGTGCTCATGTGAAGAAAGAAGTAGATTTTTGAAATCAGAGAAGACAATGCTGAGAGTAAAACCACAGGCTTGTAGAAGAATATGATCACTAAACTTAGACTTTTCCTGAAGTGAGGATCTTCTTGCCTCAGCGTGGAGAGGTAAATCCCTCCTTTCCTGACTAATGGAAATCCTGTGAGACTGAGAAGCTTGCATGGTTCTCTGAGTCTAGTGGCTGCAAGTGCCTTTCCATTATGTAGGAGGAAGGTAGTGTTAAGAAACCTTCTTCATCTTCTCCTTCTGTAGGAGGAGGTCATTTTTGTTTTGAAATCCTGGTAGACATTCAATGCAGTTAATTTCACCATCATTTACAGTAGTTCCACACGGATCATTGTAGCCTGAGGGCTATCATTACTGCTAGGGCTTACAGAAGGGGAAAGAAAGACCAGATTCATTATTCATTTGTAGTGAAGGGAGAGGGAGTGAATCCAGAGAGACAGAGTGGTCATACACAGAATCCGGTTTTCCCCATTCACAGCGTGTCCACAGGGCTATGCTGCCTTTGGCATACATCAGGGACAAGAAATACATTAAGTACAAGTGTCTGCCTGATAGGCTGTGTAGCTCTGGCCCATCTCCCAGGGCAGAGCAGACCCACTGCTGCTTTGGAGCAGGGACTGCAAAGTGGTGGCAGAAGCTGAGAGCCCAATCCTTTCCTGCCTGGGGAAGCATCCCAGCCTAGTAAATGATGGGGAAGGGCTGCCACGTCTTCAGTGGGAGCCGGACACAGCTGCCATGCTGACATAGAGAGCAGCATTTTCCTCAGCTCATGACCCAGAGTATGTGCCCCTTATTTTGTCTCATAAATCCATTGCTGTTAACTGCTGCATTAAATAGACCCATGACCTCAATATTTTTAGTTCATCTTTTCCTGGACTCTGGCTTGGCTATTACTTTAAATTAAGAAAATAAGAAAGGATTGTATTATCTCTTGAAGTGTCCTTGTTCTGCAGAGTCCTCGCCTGCCATGAGTAGTAGCTACAGATTTCAATGAGCCTGATTCTGTGATTTCCAAGGTTTTGGGTTTGGGTTTTTTTGCGGGTTTAGGTTTTGTTTTATATTCACATAGGGCAAAACATACCTGGTCAGCATGGCAGGTTTATAGACAATGTTTTTTAACAGCAGTCCTGACCAAACTGTTATCCCATGTTATCTTTTTTTGGGGAGATATTTCTTTACATCTTGGTCCCCACAAGAGCTTCTATGTTGCTTCTTCAGATGGATGTTAGACCCCATAATGGCTTTGGTGGTGATTTCTGGGAAAGACTGTAATTGTCACTGTTCAAGGACAGCTTCTGAGAAGAAGGCAATACGTTCACTTTACCTAGAATAGAAGGTAGGCCTTCTCTCAAGTTATGTGGAGAACATATGTGGCCTGGAGACGTGTCTGCATTTTGTAAAATAAAAAAAAAAGAGAGAGAAGTTTGCAAATTAAGAAGTTCAAATGATATTGGAACTGGATAGGGAAAGATATACTTGTATTTTGATGCTGAGAAATCAGTTCCAGAGGCCTAATGTTCTTTAGAAGAGCTCGGTGCTTTCTGATCCAAGTTGGTGGCCCACTCACTGCTGTATGGACTGGTAGAATTGCTTCTTTTGACATCGGTTTGGCAGGATCAGGTCAGGTATTCAACAGACTTTCTTATTGAAATATGGGCTAAGATTTACAACTACCAGCCTTGAAAAGAGAAATGTCTATGTGTATAGAAACTTCTTTGCCTGGGAAATACTAGATGTAATGGGCCATATGTAACCACCAAAGTGTGAGGATCCAATACCTAGGGAGAGCTTGAGACAGGTTCCATCTTCAACCCATTTGCTGAACATATTACATATTTTTGCACTAAAAAAATGTAGATTTTATCATTGACATTCACTGTTAGTGGAAGCTACCCATTCTGCCTCTGAAAAGCAGAATATTGCCTTCTGGTCACACAGGATTTTACAGCAGATTAGAAGTATTTTGAACTTTATGACTCTGCTTCACAAGGGTGTTAACACCAACTATCAGTCAGTTTATGTATAGGTCTGAAGAGGTAGCAAGAGAATAATATTACAGCTGAGATCCACTGTGAATATATGAAAACAAAATTCTCATTATATTAATTCTGACTTAGACGAAATATTTGGAGATGGTTTATTTCCCTGTATGAATTGTACTATGGAGACTCCTTACCCATCACATTTGTCTTGTTTTCATGTTTGGGATATTATCAGCCTGTTGGGTTGACATTAAATTTATATTTAAAGATAAATTTAAGAAGAAAAGAGAATCAGACAAAATGAACTGCTGAATTGTTATAGAAACATCTCTCTTCAGTTTCATTTCAATCCAAAAATGTATAAAGAATGCCAGAATACTAATTTAAAATGTGGATATATGTCTGCACATTTCTTGGCACTGAGTTTCCAAAAACTCTTTGTCAGTAGCCATCTGATACATAAATGGCTTTGTTTACAGCAAAATGCTGGCATAAATAAATAGGAATATTGAACCAGAACAATTGCCTTTAGCAGCCAATGCTGTAAATCATACACAAGCTGTCATCATGAGTTGAAACACGTCTGCATACTTAGTACCATGTTTAGCTTGCTTAATCAGAACAATATGTAAACCATTAGTGCATGAGAGCTTGCCAAGACAAAAATTATCTACAAGTTGCATTTTGTGTTTCTGGAAATTTTTAAGAGGAGAGGAGAGGAGAGGAGAGGAGAGGAGAGGAGAGGAGAGGAGAGGAGAGGAGAGGAGAGGAGAGGAGAGGAGAGGAATTTGTTTTAATATTATAAAAAATATATTGGGTATAGCAATCAAGCAAACACAAAATATTTTCCTTGACAATGCCATAGCATGGACCAGATCCCCAGTTGATGTTTATCAGATGAGTCAGTGAAGCTGTACAGATAGCTGGTGTGTACCAGCTATAATTCTGCCTGTTAAGTTTTTACTTTCGCTTAAATTCAGAGGAACTTGATTCCATGCATCAGACTATGGTGCCTTAATGACCCAACTGTCCTTTAACCTGTGGGTGAACATAGCCTTTAAAGAATATGTACACTAGAGCAGATTCTCAACTGTATAGACTGGATGTTTGATTTGAAGTGGTGTTATTTTAGTTTGCATTTCCAAGTCTTTATTTACAAGAAACACTAAAATGCTTTTATTTAACTGAGAGTAGTAGGGAGCACGGGTTTCCCATGTGCCTCTCTGTACAGCTCTCTAATGTCTCCTTAAACACTGTCCCTGATTAAGCAATAGTGTATGGATTTACCCAGAGACCCTTCTGTTGCTGTTGATGGGAACACTTAATAGGGAAATACCTCCAGTGACATAAGGTTGTGTCTTTAGCATTGCTGGGGGATGGTGATAAGGACTAAGTATGCTATTAGCAACAATACATGAGATAAAGTGTGTCTACGAAAGTTTCTGATGCCTTTAGAGTCTGTGTTAAAAGCTTAATTTGCTGCCAGAAGAATATGGCCCTTGTTTCAGGCAGGGGTTGCTCTCCCAAGAGATGCAGCAAGGCTGCAGCCAGGCTATGGAGCAGGCCTGCCACTGGTGAAGCTGTGCAGATGAAAATGGACAGGAGACATCCATCGGGCATGTTCTGGCTGCACATCAGCTGCTAAAGAGGGAGAGCCAAGATCATCACATTTAGGGATGACAGGGGCAATGATATGTCCTAGTTCAGCCTTTGGGGAGACAACATGTATTCCTCTGCGCAGCCATCCAGGTCAACCACAGGAAAGCAGAATTTAGGCTTCAGATTGGTTTGACTAGTGCTGGAGCTTGGAGAGAAGTGGGAGGAAATGAGATTAAACTTTCCTGCTGTCATCAGCTGCACAAGGACCAGGCATTCATCACTAGACAAAATACTATGATCAATAATACAATTTCCACTGCTATGTGACCTGAAGAAAATTCCAATAACCACTATCATATGATAATTCTTCTTCTATTTTTATGGACTATAAAGAGACAGAACTTTAGTGCAGATTCCTGCCTTGAGTATTTCCTGTTTACAAATCAGATTTTCTTTTGTTTCTGAGCATACTGTTCCAGCAGAGAATCCTTTGTAAATCTCTAATTGCTCTGTAGGCCACACACTATCTGATGCTGGTGGTCTATGAAGGACAATAAAAGTAGACTTACAATAGCCTTCTTTAAATAACACTTGGCACTTGACCATGAACATACACGCATTCTGAGGTTTCCATTTATTAAAAATCTAGCACCTTTTATTGAGAAAATTAATGGTTCAAAATCACAATGAAATACCGCTATTACAGCTGATCTTACCTAGAAAAATATGGCACTAAATATAATGAGAATGAACTGTTCTCTCTCCATTTTGCATACGCTGCTGACATCCATATGTGGTGTTACAAAAACTGTCTTTGGCCATTTTAGAAAAATCTTAATGTGTATTTAAATGAAAACATAAGTGGGTTACAATCCTCTGAAGTACTTTATTCAGTTAACTCTTTTTCTTTCCTCAGCAGAAAGATTTGAATTATTTTATATTGTTTTGCTCCCTGAAAATACCTAGTGTGATTACTATGATGATGCCATTTGTGCCATTCTGGGTACATTTATGTCCTATTTTTCATTTATAACTCCTTGTTTCAGATTTTTATGATTAAGACGTTACGAGTCCAGTCCTGTAAAAACGACTTAGACCTGAGTACTGGAAAAAAAGATATACATGTAGTTGAGTGCTCAGCATTGTCCTTATAGTAAGTTAAGCATGAATGCAATACTCCGACCTTCTTTGCTTTATTAAACAGGTTAGCTGTAATGGGACAACTCAGTTCATGGAATTAAGGGTGGGTGTACTGAATAAGTCCAAAGCTGGAGTTTTCTCTGGGATGAAACTATATGATCCAAAGTTCAAATGCAGCTGATCTAAAGAAAAAAATGGAAGCAAGTTATTTTAGCTGTTATGATGTTGCATAAATTAAAGATATGTTTTAGTTTTTGAAAAGTACAAAAAAAAATTAAATTTTGCAGAACATGAGTCTTTTAAAGGTAGAAAAGTTTAAAGAGCTATTGCAAAAATGCCGGAAAACTCCTATTTTTTTCAACTGGTCATTTATACACAGATACGCCCACAACCTAATTTTAAAAATAATATATTTCATAACTGCTCTCAGATTGTTCTGTATGTGCAGCAGCCAAATAGACATGAAATTGTGAAACTGATTTAATGGAGCAGTTGTAGTCTATTAGGGTTAAAAATCTCCTGTCTACAGGAATTTAAATATGCATTTAAATAATAGCCCATAGTAATTCAAAGAACTCCTATACTGTACAGAAGAAATAGAATAGTTACTAATAGGAAGTCAGCTAAGTTGTCATAAAGATATTTGAAAAGCCCCATGGCATGTGGGTTCATAGGTCAGGGAACAATGCCATGGAAAACCACAGCTCACTCCTACCTGGGCTGTCCACTTGGCTTGCAAAGAGGAGATTCAATAGCCAGATTTTTAGCCTCCTGCTTACATTCCTCTGTGATTATTCATTCGCACAATGAGTCCTATTAAAACCAAAGGGACTCCTTGGGAGAATAGCATTACTTGCCTGTGGGTAATGGGTTCTTGATTTCTCTCCAAGAAAGTAAGATTTAGCAGCATTGTGCTGCCCAGCTGTGGTAAAGTGTTTTGGCAAATTGACTTATAGTCTTGGCAAATGAGACATGCTGAAAGGCATTTACACTGCTTCCAAACTAGAACATGCTTGATCATCTCTGTTTACCAAAGAGATTGTCTTCAGTGGGGCAAATATACCAAACAGAAGGTTATAGTCTTTGACAGCATTTGGGGATGCATTTTTTGTAGCTTAATATTCCATTTCCTTCTATTTTCTCCTTCCTGATGTATAACATGATTTAATAGCATCTCTGAGCTTCTGTGTATTTTCTGTTCTCATCCATTGAAGTCCTAATAAACAGTCACACAAACATCTCACTGATTACAAAGGCACTAGTCACAACAGTAAAGTTATTTATAAGTTGAAACCCATGAAGAACTGTGCCTGTAGGATTAGGGCCTTAATTTAATTTTTTTTTGGTTGTTTGTTTAATATTTAAAATTGATTTAAGTAGTTTTTGTCATTATGATTGAACACAGGTGAAGAGAACCATTTTTGGATACATATCTTCCTTTCATCTTTATTAAAGTTTTTCTTTTATTGAACTGGAAAAATATTAAACTTTTCACCTTAGACAGCAGGTTGAAGTATGACATTGTAATTGTAATCCAGATGGGAAACACAAGAAGATGGATAAAAGAAAATGAACTGCAAAGGAGCCCAAGCTGACGAGGTTGACAATGCTGTAATAGTACCTTCAACTTAGTTTCAAGCTGTTTGTTTTTGCAATGAACACAAGTTTCCATTGTAACATTTTTCTGTATGAAAAACTATGGCAATATATTGGTTTCCATGGTGATATTTTTCTTATTTTGTACATATTTATCCTCAAAATGCAGGAAGCCCACCACTTTTTCTCTCTTTTAACACTTCATAATTGAAGTCAAAGCTGATTTATTTTTTCTGTCAGGATGTCTTAAACACATTTCTCTATCAGTGAAAACTCCTGCAGTATTACAGTCATTTACTGTAAGCAATTTATTCCAAACATTATTTCAGGAATACAATTGCAGGTTTGAAATCTTGAGAGTGCCCTGCCTTTTGCCCCCCAGATTCAATTGACTTCAGGCTAAACTTTCAAACTATTTCAGGGCACACTGCCCTATGCACAGATCTTTTGGCTTCGTTAATATGATATGCAAGAGATGCAGCATTTTTGTTTCTTGCCAGTGACCACAGAATACTTGGAAGAGCAAAATGTCTTATGAAATTAAACGTTTGGTAAACAGAAATGCTCTGTCTTCACCTGGCTTGCAACACTTTGCATTTACACAGCACCACTGTTATTTTTGACTCCTCCACAACAGACTGAAAATAGTAAATAAACTAGGATAGTCACTGTGTCAGTTTTTCTATGCCTCAAATCCATCCTTCACCTGGTATTTTGCTAACATTTCTCAAGTGAAACAAAGTTAGAAACTCAATCCAAAACAATCTTTCCAGCTTCCCAAGCTGATGCATTTTATTAGCAGTGCTTTTTATGTTAAGAGGAAAATACCCTGGTGAAATATGTTGTCTAATTAGTTTTTGAATCTAAAAACACCAAGGATATGTGACATAATTAAATATACAAATGCTACTTGAACCTAAAGAGTTCTTACAGAAATTGAGGTAGCATCAGAATGATACCTTCAGAAATGTATTAAGAGGCAATGAACAAGGTCTGGGTGCTATATATAATATCTGGAGTGGGTGGGTTCCCCTTAGATGATTTAGTATGTGTCCTTGGTATTTACAGCATTCTGCATGATTCCCCGTGTTTCCTAGCAAAACTGAAAAAAGGATCCTCTAAATCCATGACAAACTGGTGCCATAAAGCAGTGCTGAGATGCTTGGCCTAACTGGTAGAACAGACTGTGATTTGGGTTAAAGTCACCACGTGGTCATGGGGATGAGTACGATATACAAATGCAGCCATTTTTAACCTAATGGCTTTGAGGCAGTATAGAATTACTCCAAATTCAACAGGATTTGTAAGTGCAATGCAGCTGGAGACGACTATCAGGAAAGTAAGAATTAAAGACACCTTAGGAAGAGTTGTTACATGTGAAAAGTCACAGGTTCTTCTGTCACTGTTGTCTTTCTGGCCAGCAGAGCGGACCTGAGTTGTGGCCAGGCAACCCAAAGCAAAAGGGCTGCAGTGCTGCGTGCAGTGAACTGCTCCTCACTGTGATGGCAAGGGCATGGCTAGCACAGCAGGTTCTATGGTCAATGGCCTGTTTCACTGCCTCTTGTCAAACCCTCCAGACCTCTGGAGATGGGAACTATGTATGGATGAGAAAGCAGCAATGCAACGCTGACATCTGCCCTGCACTGATGGAACTGCTGCCTGCTCAGATGTGAAGGGAGATGAGATACTTTTGCTTTTCTCCTCAAACATCTCCTTCCAGGTGTAGGATGCTGAGGTGAACTTTTTCTGAGCGGCCTCTGTTAGGACCCTGTCTCTTTATGGTGCAGCTCCACTGAGACTGGTTTTCCTGTTCTTTGGAGGATCGAATATTCTAATTTTTTGTTTGCTTGTTTGTGAGTTTTCAAAAGCAGAATTTATTTACTGTGATGGATTTAGGAGTAAAGAAACAAAAGGTGTAGAAAACATAAATCAATCATCAGTTTTATATAAAGTAAAAAAGACAGCTATACAGATGCACATTACATATATACACACATCCCACCCTCATTGGTAGCAATATATTGGCGGACAATGAAGAAGTATGGAATATCTGTAAATGTTGGACAGATCAAATACAGGATTAAATATACATATATACTACTATGTATAAAAACTGTAGAATTTGTGCATGTGAAGTGAGCAGTTGAGGTTTCTGAAAGCACTATCTAGGTTAAATTTTATAAAACTTTTTGCACTCTTCGGTATTCTTGGTTTAACTCTCTCCTTTCTTTGTTTTCATATAACCTAATAAAGACAATATTTTTACTTTCTAGTTACATGTTTGCTAATGATACATACAGGTAGTTCAGTCTGGGCCTTGGGCATTTCTTCTGGATTTATTTATCTTCCATGGTAGAGCAGTGGTGGTCTTTCATATGTGCACTAATAATATTTACATTTCTAAAATGGAATGCAGACTTTCACTTGAGGTAAAAGATCACAAGGTCAAGGAAACTCAGAGATTAGATCTTCTGCCTAAGTAGGTTGCAACCTAGTAATACTTTGGAGATCTTGATAGGTAATGTTAATACCCTCCCACAGAGCCAGAGGCCAAGGCCTTTTGAGGACCAACATTTTTCTTAAAACTGCCTTCTAAAATTTCTTTCAATAACCTGCTCAAGCCAGTGAAACCACAACTAACATGACTAGCTGTTGGAAATATGACCATATCTCAGCTTCACATTATGGCCTCTGCCTGATCCAGACCTTGCAGAGAGGGATGCCATTCTGCCAGCTGCCCACCCACACCTCTGCCCCCTGCTAATGGAAATGTATTGGCGGCCATGAAACAAGAAATGGCATTCAAATCACTAGTGCTATAGGCAGGTCAAACACGTGATGATGACTTTTAGTAGAACAAACTCACCTGTCAACAGCTTGGAAAGGAAGAAAGTAAAAATGAACACCTTTGAGACTGGGTTGTTTGGGTAGTAATGTCCCTAAACAATTAAGTCTGACAAGCTGCAGAAAATCTCTGGAGGTAGGATAACTCATGAGTTTTGAATTAATTGGTGGTTACATTTAATTCATTCAGATAAATTGAGAGTAAATTAGTAAAAATACTGGGGCTAATGTTCAAGTATTCTTTCCTAGGAAGACTTTTTGTACTGGATAAACATTGAGCATCATCTCCATAATGTGCATGTCATTTCCAAAAGGAGTCCAAGTATATCTTGTTTTCCTCTCAACTCCCATAATGTGCTTTGAAATTGAAACTTGTAGGCCCTGTTCAGCCTCATTTACTTTTGTGCCTATGCCTAAATAAAGAGCTTGAGTTTAACCTTCTCTGTTGGACTTTTGTGTCTGTTACAGTTCAAGACTACAAGAAGCAAAGTAAATGGAAGAGATTGCATCTGTTGTTAGAGAATCAAAGATAGTTGAAAGATATAGAAGATGTAGAATTATTTTACTTTATTTCTTTCAAAGCAAACAAACAAGCAAAACCAAAAAGCAACCACCAATGGAAAAATAGATTTTAAAACTGAGAAGGAAAAGATTTTCCTAAATTATCAGCTTTTTGACAGAAGTACTTTGACTTTTTTTACCTGAAATAGTATTTTTAGTTTTTCAGCTGGCAACAAATGTTTGTTTTGAGCAACATCAATCTGCTTCATAATTTGAGAGCTTCATGGAAATAATGGTTTTTAGACTCTTACACCCTCCTTCTTCCCTTTCTTATAGTTTACAGTTAGACCACCTATCTTATAGTCAGCAATGGCCACTCCCTAATAATGAATTATTATAATATTAAAGAGAGAATTTGTAAATTCCCCAGCTGGCAAAACGCCCCTGTTGCTGGGCTTTGTGTAGGAATTTTTCTTTTTGCAATGCTGAGAAAGGGAAACATTTCCTTTCCTGTGGTAAGTCTGCAAAACTACTTGCTCATTCCCTTGAACTTCTCTCTGTCTCTTTGCAGAAAGACCTTTCTTTGTCTTGCAAGGTGCTGTGTGTTTTGTGTGGTCCCCTAGTATCCCTGAAATCTGAAATCATCTTTATTTTGTACGGAAAGACATGTAAAGGATACTGTGTGTGGATGTTTCGGCTGTGTAACTCTATACAGATCACAGAGGTGTCATCCAAACTTGCAGCTATTTATTGGCTAAACAGGAGAAAATGGCTCCAATAAATGGTGAATGAAATGGAGACTATTAACCTTCCTGAAACCAAGTCCGTGGCTACAGAATGTGTGCAGCTTGATGGAGATGAGAAAGACAGAAAGGATGCCTGAGAAAAATCAGTGGTATTTATTTAGTTGCAGTAATAACGAAAATGTAGCCAAAATCAGTCACTGCAAACCCAGAAAACTTCAGACTTGAGTTCTGATTCCAGCCAGTTTCTAAAAATAACATGAAAGCTATGGTGAAAACTGATAAAAGCTTGGAAATACAGAACTACAGCTGGTCACTGGGCTTGATTCACTGCTATATTAAAGCCCCTTTAAACATCTTTGGCAGGGCAAAGGGGCTTTAAAGTGAGTGTGAATTATATGGCTAAATACTTGCAGGTGATTGATTTATCGTAGCATGTATTGGTGTATAGGGTTATGAAATATATATTTTCTAGTCCTGTTTTCCTGAGTTGTGCAGGTCTAAGGAACTCACGTGTTTGCAGAATAGCTGCAGCTGGAACACACAGAATGAGGCATGCTGTGGGGGGCTAAAGCTTAAAACAAAACCTCAAACTTCTCAGTATAGAAGTTTGCAGTATACCAAATTTATACCGATAAATACATGGAATTGTTTGCATTAAGTACAAATTTAAAAAATGTCAATAAGTAATCTAGACCTCATTCTATGTAGGTTTATAAATCTGACAACAGTACTTGTACATTTATACTTAAAATTCAAGATATAAACTTTTCAGAGAGCTCCTTTTTAAAGTTGGTAGAAGCCTAAATTTCCCTCTCTAAATTCTATCTTATTAAATGATTTTGCCTTAATTTCAACATGATTAGGTAAATTGCCTGGACAATATTTTTCTCTGGGTTCCACCTAATCCAACTGAATCTCTTTTAAATAGCTATAATTGGTGATTTTCTAGATCAAGGGTTGTACTCAGATCAATGACAGTTACTTGTGTATATTGATTACTAGCCATGCCTAAGAAAATATAATTTGTTACTTCAGGAATGATAGTAGAAGAAGCAAGCTAACTCCAAACTGAGAGGAGATCAATGCAGATAAAAAGAAACATGTTACCTGAGAAAGCATCAATTTTTCATGGACTGTAGACAAAACACCAAAGAAAAAAGAATTCTGTGGGTCACACACTTAATTACTGAGGTCTTTTATTATTTTCTTCTGGCATAAAAGTGAACTAAGTTTATTTTTTTCAGTCACAGAGAAGGAGGAAATTCTCCAAGCCATGCTGGAATACGTGAGGACATATCCATTAAAAGTGAGAATACGTGCTCTGGTACTACACCCATACTCAGTGGTTTAGGAACAGAGACTGCTGTATCACTTTACAAGAAGTACTCCTAGGCAGACATGCTAAACCAGCCAGGGATGGACAGCTTAGGCACATAAACATCCCAGGGGTGTCCAGGCCTCCATGAGAAGCTTGCTTCTTCCATTTTCCTCAGACATATGAAGTTAGAAGTCAAGTATGCATATTTTAAAAGTACACCAAATTTAAAAAGTGTTACATATTGGAATAACGATGACAAACATGCTTCATTGCAAGCACATACTTCAGACCATTTCTTCCCCTACTCTGAGCTTAACACTGAGATGGATTGGCAGATCATGGCAGATTAGTTTTTCTGCTGTAATTGTGGGTTAGAAGAAGTTTTTAGTCCACATGCCAGCAGCACCTTCTGCAGTTTAAGGAGATATCCTACAAGGGAAATGGATGAGAAGGACAGAGCACATGTGCTGAAGTGCAGAGGAACCCAGGGGCAGGGGAATGTGAGTTTGCCAAGCAGAGGAGCTGCAGATGTCTAGAGACACCACGGAGGAGCCTGAGTCTGCAGACAGATCCACGCTGCCAGCTGGCTCTGGGCAGTCACAAGGAAAACCCACTGCTTGCTCTGCAGCAGGAGAGAGAATGAAGGAGTGAAGTCATGTACCTGGAGAGTGGTCTGATCGAAACTTCCAAAACCAAATCCTGCAGTGTTTTGGAACTATGTCTTTTTGTCTGTCTTATTTATCCTCTCTGGTACACACAGGTGGTCAACTCTCACAGGCTGGGCTGTTTTACTAGACCAGGAGATGGTAATTCATCCTTCTTTTGTGACACTAATAAAGGTACTAACCTACAGGGACTTTCCTGATAAACATAATTCCCTGATGAACTCCAGACTTACCTGCTGGAATCTTTAGGAAGTTACTCAAGTCTAAAGTAACAAATTATTTTGTGGTGCTCTAATCTTGAGGAAACAAATGCAGGTATTATAATCAGTGAAGAAGTCATGAACTGAGAGTCTAAATTCCTAGCCTGTTTCTAATTATTTTTCTGTCTGGCCCCATGACATTTCTGCAGCATTTCTTTTACATTGTGTTGTTGTGAAATGTATGGAATATCGTGGCAAGAGATCTGCTTTCTTACTTGTGCATGAGTAATCAGTTATTTTTCCCCTCCAAACAGGAAAGGGAAGGGAAGGGAAGGGAAGGGAAGGGAAGGGAAGGGAAGGGAAGGGAAGGGAAGGGAAGGGAAGGGAAGGGAAGGGAAGGGAAGGGAAGGGAAGGGAAGGGAAGGGAAGGGAAGGGAAGGGAAGGGAAGGGAAAACTTTCCAGAGTGAATTTAGAAATACTGGCTGTTGTCTGAACTTAAGGTACAAGACAAAAGAGAAAATATTTTATTGATTCCACATTATTATTTTCTCCTGTGATTCTGTAACCCTACTTGTTGTATTTTAATTAATTTGTAAATTTGGCAACTATAAATGAAATTATATGTGCTATTAAAATCAGAATAAATTTACTAGTGTTCAATCATATAGTGTGAAGTATTTCTTCTTTCTAGAAGTATTTCTCTACAAGCGGAAAAAATCCTAAATAGCCTGTACCTCTTCTCAGATTTGCTTTTGACAGTGACAAAAGAAATACAGAAGAAAAATAAATACAGGTTCTTTATTAGCGAAGACAATAATGTAGGCACAGAATTTCCAGAATATTCACTACTGCTTCAAGTAAACAATCTTCTACAGTGTTACTTCCTAAAATATTTTGGATGGATGTAAAAAGTCAACTATATTTACCCACCGATAAAAAAATTGAAAACTTGAATACTACCGTGGCTCAGAGAACTTCTAGCTAAAAGTAAACAGTCTAACTCCAATGTTAATATTTTATTTGTTTTTAAAAAATTGAAGAAAGTCATAAAAAACTCACAGAGGAATTTGGCATCTGGGCAAAATGAAGGAGTGAGGTTTTCATCAGAAAAGAAAGAAGTGTTGATATTAGCCAGCTAAACTGGATTCATGCTGATTTATTTTTGTGCTGCTGTTGTTTTTCCTTTTCTTCCAAGCATTAGACAAATGCTAGTTTTCTGTTTTCTTTCAAGTGAGATGATTAAATGTAGACACTATCTAGCTTGCTAAAGGAAAGATTGTCACAGACAATTAGCACCCTTATTATATGGTTCAGATTTTAAATCAAAATTAGAAATAAGACTCTCACCCTATTGTATATGAATCACAGGGCAATTTTTACATGTACAAACACTGATTAGCATTTCACTTCAATTTGTTAATTTAATTAGTTTTTTTCAGATATTTTAAATATTGTTTGAGCAGAAGTCCTGTATTTAAAGCTTTCATGTGAAGGTCATATGGGCAAATCATGTTTTGCCAGGTGGACTGTCTACAGTGCTCAGAGTCTTGATAAAAACCAGCTGCAATGGCCTGATACTGGTTGAGACTCAAAAATCAGACTGTGCAAACAAATATGTCTTGGCCCTAGATACTTGCCACATCTGCCAACAATTAGTTATATATCAGGACTAGAAAGGGGCACAGAATAAACAAGATCTGATTTCAGAATAAGCAAATAAACAAGGAGCTCTGCATCATTATTCATCTGGTGGATGTGCAATAACATGAGTTGCAGGCTTAGGTTCACAGCTGTCAATCCTTGAGGTTCAGCTTGAAGTATTAGGTAACAGAAGATCTGATTGACAAATACTTTGCAGATGCTCTGGAGCACATTATCTCACCTGCTTGGTGGCTCCAGAGTGCCACCCAAACACTCAGCCAGGGTGCCCCTGAGAGACAGATGCTGGGGGCCAACTGGGTGTGGGAGGAGAAAGAGCCACTTCTAAAGAGCTCCTTATAATGATTTTTAGGGATTCTACAAATGGTGGTGACATTATGCCAGTAGTGTTGCAAGACATCTGTCTTTTCAGAATTAGATGAGAATCTAAAACAAATAAATATTAATATTTTGAAACCTGAAGGAGTTTTTTAAACTGAGTTTTTTATGAGGATTGAAGGAGGGAGGGCAGCTGAAAATCAGTGAAAATACTGAGGTTTCCTGGCTTGCAAAGTTCAATTGCTGTGAAAAGAAACCAGGAATCCTGACTCTCATCCTGCAGAAAAAATATTCCAAGTTTTGAAGATATTCCAAATATTTTGATCAGTTGCTCAAGAGCATAAAAATGAAGCAATGTCTATTTTATGTAACAAAGAAGCATTTAATGACAATTAAATTGGCAAATAATAGGTCATGTTTATTATTTAGACAAAGCAAGGCTTTCTGATACCACATTTCACTTAAAAGATTGTATTCAACTAAAATCAAAGCAAGAAAGGAATTTTATTACCTGCATTTAATGTGAGATATGATATAATCACCTTCATTTAAACTTCAGATCATTAAAACTCTTTTACTGGTGACCAGGGAGGTCTTCAGATTCAGGTTCAACAGCAGTGAAACATGAATAAGATCTATAGTTTAATTGAATCAGTGATTCTAAACCTTAATACACAAATGGCATGAGAAAATCAGGAATGTGGAAAAAAAGGTTTCCTCTCTGAAGGGTTACATTTTATTTTGAATAATTCTTAAACTCAGCTGTGCTGGAGAAAACACAGGAAGTCTGCACTGTCAGATCTCTCTGATACCCCAACTTTATTCCCTCTAGAGAATCTTCTGATAGTTAGCAACAAACAGTAATCTGCTAACAAAAAAGAGTGAGCTACTGCTCTCTTGCACAATGCAATTCCTGTAGAGGACCAGGACCAGAGCTCAGAGCAAATCAAGAGCAGATATTCTGGTGATGCCTGATCTGAATGGCATATGAAAGATGGCATTCTTGTGTTTATGGAATGGGAATTGATGAGCATGCTTTTTCTCATTCCTAGATTGATAATGGTCATATATTCACACATTCCACTGAAATCAGCTTCAAAATTTTAGCTGATTCTGGCCAGAAATCAATTTTTGTTCAGAGTATCTTTGAATTAGGACATATGCCTTAAAGGAACCTCAAAAATTATCTTCTGTCCTTTTGTACAACGTGAGAAGTCACTGCAGAAGTTCATAATGACTCATTTAGGTTTTGTGGGATAACCAGGCTTAAGAGTTGCATTCATTTTGCTTTCTCAAGGAATAGAAAGAAAAAAGGTTCTGGCCAATAATAATACAGACATGTCCAAAAGGAAAACTAAGAGCTGTCCTCAGAAACACAAATTTCAGATAGAATAAGATACCTCTCCTCCACAGCCTCAGATAGCTGTATTCAAATTCCAGAGCTCACAAGAAGATGAAATAGAATAAAACCTGAATTCTAATCATACTTTATATTACCTTAAAAACTTGCATATATACAATGGAATATTTTGTCTGAGTTAATTAAAAACCCCTCTTTTCATCTTATTAACTATGCTTAACCAAACCAGTTGAAAGTTGCTTAAAAATATGAAATAGGAAAGGAACTCATTAAAAAGTGAATTAGCATTTCACTGATTTGAGTTTAATATGATTGCATTTATACAGTACAGAAAAATTACCACTTTATTAGAAGTCATTTGTATACTTAACTGCTGTATGAATTCACCTTTGATGTAGTAGAATATTATTTGTATTAACTATTAAATATTATAAGGTAATTAGTCTTGCTCTGTTCTGCTTCTAAATAGTGAGTTATTAGATGAACCTGATATGATGCAAGTCTCATGATTTGTGGCCCAAAAATCCCCATTAATCTATTTGGATATGTCTCTGTAGTAACTTGTCCTTATTCCAGAGAAATTATTACTTTAGGAAAAGTCTTAAAAACCTGTTGCTGATATGACAGGACCTAAAAGCACCTAAAGCCTAGTTTTTCTCTCTGACCAGTCCAAGAATCTGGAGAGTATCTGCAAGAAAGCTGGCATGATGTTTCTTCTGGGAAAAGCATTGTGGCTAAATAACAGTGTGTGCATAAGCTGTCCCAACACCTGAATGCTCCAAGGAAGTTATTTTCTGAATTTAGTGTCCTAAAGTAAAATTACAGTAGGAAAAAGAAGAGTATAAATAAATGAAGAATATATATCTAAAGGATAAAGCTTTGTGTTCTAGACCTCCCTGATTCTTGAAAATGTAGAAAAATATTTCGAAACCACATTTCAAAGTCAACTCTTGTCTTGTTCAGGACTTCAAGTAGTGTCAGAGCAAAGTGCACTAGACTGATGTAAATGTGCCTTTTAAAATAAAGCCAGACTTCTCCCTTGAGTCCTACCATATTTCATTTAAAGGCCACAGCATCTTTCTTTACATTCAAAGTGAAGAAGGAGGGAGGGAGGGAGGGAGGGAGGGAGGAAGGAAGGAAGGAAGGAAGGAAGGAAGGAAGGAAGGAAGGAAGGAAGGAAGGAAGGAAGGAAGGAAGGAAGGAAGGAAGGAAGGAAGGAAGGAAGGAAGGGAGGGAAGGAATAGAAAAGGGATATGAAAAGGGGCAGGGACAATGAAGAAGAAGAGGGAAGAAGAGAAAGAAAAAAGAAAAAGGATATTTCAGAATACTTTTGCTCTTTGAGCTACTTGGGAAAGGTTGAACAGATTCAGCAGATTCTGTTCTGATATCGTTGGTCTAAAAATTAATATTATTATGAACGACCAAGTGCTCATACAGAAATGTTGTATTCTTTCCTCTTTGAACAGCATTCCAGTATCTTAAAAGGTAGTCTCTTCATGTCTCTTCATGGTTAAGGACTTTGGAAAGTGCTCTACAGTGACTGTTGATTTTAAGTGAAGTTCCTACAGAAGAGCATGCTTCCTAAATAATCTTCCAAATGTCTCTTACTTTCTTAATTTACAAAGGGTTGAAACACTAGAAGCTGATTTCCATGTTCATTCATTTTTTGTTTCCCTTAGAATTTAATCTAAATCTTTCCAGGTTTTATTTGCACCATATTAATTTTTATCATATGACTACTTTATAAGTAAATGTGATAGGAAATCATAATTTATTCCCAAAAGTCATTCAAAAATTGATTTTTTAAAAGCTTTCAATCCTTAGCAATGTTTAGCCAATTTCAGAAAGACAATTTACATGGGAAAATCCCAAACTGTTACTTAAATCTGAGTCAACACTTTTTAATATCTAAGACCTGTATTTTAAAAACCTAGAAACATGATCAGTTACAACTGCCATCATATTCTGCATTTCAAGAAAATTTGGTGTTGTTTTAAACAGTGCTTTTGTCCCAGTCCTGCAAGAAAAAAAGAAAGCATTAGAAATATTATCTAACTAGACAACAAGTCTATTGGTCTGTCTAGGTGCATATGGCTCATATGTCTCCATGGATCCCTTTTAGCTTTTTAAAAAGAGGTAAAATCCTAAACTTCTGTTATCCTTTTTTTCTCAGTCTTGAAGCAGTTGGTAAGTTTGTGTATGCCTGTGTACATTAGTAAACTATGGATGCCTACTTGTGTAAAATAAGGTATTCATTAAGGACAGCTGAATTGAAAAAGGATGCACATCCCATTTTTAAAACCCCCTTTTGTTTACATGATTGTTGTGAATGAATTCACAGGATCTCTCATGATCCTTAAGACCTCATTTTCAAGGGCTTACAAACTTTTGCTTGTAGAATGAGTGCTTATTTCTGAAGAGGAAAGTAGAATCTCTCAGATAACTTTCCAGATTCCTGGAGGAGACTGTAAGTATCAGGATGGACTTTTATCTTTGAATTTTGTGTCAAGATGGAGAATGCCAGCTTGCAAAGTAGATCACCAATTGTGTTCACAGGGAACTGTGTTGTTTAAAAACAGCCTGCTGCCTTCTGCCACAAGAGACCTTTGGTGGAGAGAAGCTGTCATCTTTTCCCGGGCTCTTATGGAATCACAAAGCCTGTGGAGTTACAGTGCTCTCTATGGCAAGTTCAGACATGAGGTTTAAAACGAGGCACAAATTTCTGGAAATAATAAATGGGATGCATATATATATATATTTATATCTATGTATATACTAGACTAAAATTTTAGATAGCCATCAGTGGTGAGTATTCTGAGGATGAAAATTAATTTAGTCAAAGGCATATTCCCTCAGTAGTGAGATATGCTGGAGAAGAAGCAAATGCTTGTGTCTTTATATGAGTTTCTCTCTTGGCACACTATCAAGCAGAATGAGAAGGAAAAATCTCTGTGGAAAGAATAAAAAGCTTGCAGCCCTCTCCTCCCCACCCCTTCTTCACTGCCCAAATCATTTTTTACATTTAAATATGGAAAAGCAAAACTCTGAATACATTATAAAAGAAGGTGTTGAGAGAAGATTAATAAAATGTGTGTCATCTTTTGCATTCATGGCTTCTATTACAGAGGGATCTGCAAAGACTGTAGAGCACACTTCTGTCATCTTTCCCCTAAACATAAAATAGTAAGGAAGGCATAGATTAGAACTAAACAGTTTTGATTCTAGTCACTCGCATACAAATGCATGTTGATGATGTAGGACTGCTTAGAGTGAATCTGTAACAGAGTTAACTTTCCTGTTTGTTACTGGTTTTGTAATAATAGACCTGTGTTAAATAGAAGTAAGTGAAGGTCATGGTTTTGGAGCATCATTCAATTTCATCAGACTGCATCCATCTTCCAACACCATCTTTGCTTTGCACTGAAACTTTTCTTCTTCAGATGACCTCTGTGAGAATTCTTATAGTGTTGGAGCAGTATACTCCTGCATGATACTCAGAACCCCCAAATACAGAAATTACAGTACCTGTCAAACTGATCAAACATTACTGTGCTTCTGTGGGATAGTTTTCATTTACTTTGTTAATTTTTGTTTCCAAAGGTAAAGTCATGTTTGTATCAAGTTGTGCTGAAGATATTTATTATCTCAGTATGTTAAGTAAAACAGCCATAGTATATAAAGGCAGTTTATTGGCTGCATGTCTTGCCATCAATTGACAGACTCAGAAGGAAACTTTTTTCTCTTTTCAATTCTTTGTAAAGCCATGTGTAATAACCTTGTTTTCTGAAAAGCATATGCCAACAATTGCTACTGTGATAATGTATTATTAATGTAACTAAGCTCAAAACCAGGCACATGTTTAATTACTTCTTCTGTGTGGGCTGCTTTGTCAAGAATGTGGATGGGAGCTGACTGCTGCATCTATGCAGAGCCAGCTCTTTGAAACTGTCCCCTTGTCCTTGGAACCCTCATGGCTTCTTTCTCCTTCGCTGGGCTGGAGGCAAAAATCTTTGTGGTTGGTGCTTGAGCAGGGAATGACTTCATTTCACCAAGGTGTATTGAAGAAATAGTAATAGTGGTTATTCTGAGTTCATTGCTTACTCTCTTGGTTCTGAATTTGCTTTGCTTTTTCTGGACCTGTCAGCTCCTTTATTTTGGAATTGAGAAGCCAGAGGTTTGATACTGGTCTTCACAAGAATAAGCACTGGAATGGAGTAATTTGATAGACACGAAGCTTTACTTTATAAACAGAGGCTATTTAATTCTGTTTAATTCTTTAATTCTTCTAAACAGCAATAAATTTTATTATTTGAAAATTATGCAAAATTAAAAGATGTTGCAAGTAAGGACAAGTAAGGATTGTAAGTGTAAGGACAGAAAGATAATATAGGACCAACAAAATTTGGTAAAATGCAGTAAAAATAAGTTCACAAAAGTGAGAGATAAAGCAGAAAAATACAAAGTAGCACATTATGAGATGAAGAGTATATGTAATGGAGGTATTCACCAGGAAGAGAATACTTGAAAACCAAATGGGTCACAAGGACCTATTCTAAGATATTACAGTATATTTGCTGAACTTACAATATGGTACAATGGAACAAAAAATCCAAAGAGTGGTAGTTTCAGTGAAACTTATTTTCATACCAAAACATTCTTTTTGCCCTTTTGCACCTCCAGAATATTCTAAGACAAAGTCACTGTCTCTTTTAAGTGTTTTATTCTGTCCCAATTAGAACCTCAGAGTTTCTACAAAAGAGGAACTTTTTCAAACTCTACATAAGAAAAGGAATAAAACATGTATAATTGTTCTTCCTGCCAGCTTGTATGGCTAATGTTATTTTGAGAAGATTTAACTGCTTTGTTTGCTTATGTAATAAAAGTTTTATCAAGGATTGCCTGAAGATAAAAGTGCTAGTTTACCATTTCATAAAGTCCAACCTGAAACAGGACTAACCAGACTGTTTTAACCTTCATATCTTGGTGTTCTGAATGCAGCATGAAACATACAGCTGGCCCAGCATGATTCCTCTATAGGCTCCATATAGTATCCAACAAACCTTAGAGAAGACCTTATGGTATGGAATTACCTGGGTTATTTTTTTCAATCTTTACAGGTAAAATGGTCTTGCCAACTGATTTTATGTTGCCAGATGTGATCTCATGTACAGCTGCAATCAGATGAAATTGTTTCCTGACAGAAGACAAAGTAAATATTTCGCTTCAATTTCATTCATTTGGGACTGCAATGGAGAAGCAGAAATTGGGTAAGCATTAAAGAATATCAAGCTGTTTCAAATACAGAAGTCTATGAAAGTAACTATCAAAATAAAGTTACTGAACTGTCTGATTTTGATAAGAATTGTGTTTGCATGCACTAGAGTTTAAGGATCATAAATGTTAAGATGCAAGCAGGAATAAGTATGCCTGAAACCATGATAAGCACCCAAACTTGAAGCTCTTGTGATCTTTGATTCTGGAATATTTTCCCTGAAAGTGATACTTCAAGGATTGGCAGCAGAAGTTCTAAGCAAAATGACTGTTTCTTTAATAAAATTCAGCCTATTTCTCCTCCTATAGGCCTTATTTCTGATTATATTACTATGTGTCCTGTGTCCTGTCAAGAATGCAGTTATTTGTGATGTGTCTGTGGGTGCTGTGTACTCCAGTTTGAACACTCTCTGGGAAATACATTTTCTAGAGTATTAAATAGTTTGAAAAAACTCTCTTAAAAAAAAAAAAAAAGGATATGAATTAAACACTCAAACCCCCACATTTTCAACCTTTTAATTCTTCATCAGTACAAGTGAAAATGTCTGCCACAGCTGTCATGACTCATGTACTCCTTTATTTTTAAAATGGTGTGTGACTTCTGACATTGTGGCACTTCTGTGCTGCTATATGTGAGTAGACGGAAAAGAAATTTAACCACCTTTACTGAGTTTTTTCTGCTAACTTTTGATGAGACTTTTTTCTTTCCTCTTGCATTGTGAATGCAGGGACAAATGAGAAATATTGACCAGTTTTCAGTTGTCCATAGTCCCACAACATAAAGAATCACAGCTGTTCCTAGTGGAGCAGTTCCTACGTGCGCAGGTATTTTTAGGAGGAGAGTGGTGGAAGAGGTTGGGCAAGTGTTTCTAATCCCACAGGCTCAGGTTTTTCTCTCACTGCTGAAAGGCAGTGAAAGATGTGTCATGTACAGAGCTGCTGGTAACTTCTCTGCATAAAATATGGGTTTAAATACAAAGGTGCACTCTGCACATGGAAGAAAATACCTTGAAAAGCAACAAGCTCACAAAATTAGGTCTTCCTGACCTGTTCCTGTGTGGTGGAACCCACTTGTGTACCTCAGCATGGCCACAAATTATGCACTTTAACAAATCAGACCTTCAGAAAGTGCATTAAAGGGAGTAATGATGTATGAATGGTATGAACTTTTGTAGTTACCAGGTGGGTACACAGGAAAATAGTACCCTTAGATAACTTGTTTATATGTCTAGGATCTTCATCTTCCATCTGAACTACCTGAGTATAAAGTCTGTGACCTCCATATTATTATCTGAATCTAAGATCGGAGCTGAGGTCTCAATTCCTAATAAAAGCAGAATGTTTTTGTTTTCTTTAGTCTTTCCTTGAATTGCAATATGAGGTATTACTTATCCTTTAGATGGGTCCATGAAAAGCCAGGTGTTCACTTCCCTCGGCCAATAAATTATGTAATTTGAAGCTAATTGAAAGGTTTTTGTTTTGTTTTGTTGTTTTTTTGTTTGTTTGTTTTTTGTTTTGTTTTTTGTTTGTTTGGGTTTTTTTATTGATATAACCTGACATTAGTCAATTGGTTCCTAATTTAAATGAGAAAGTTATGCAGAAAGCTGTTCTGTCAGATGTCAGAGGAAATAGGTTTGAATCATCTGTTTTTTTTGGTCACTTTCTCTATTCTGAGTCTTCTGCTTTCACTAACTTCTAAAGTTCTTGACTCTAAGTTCATTAAACAGTCAGTTTTGAGAAGAAAGATTGATCCAGACTTTCTTGCCAGGTTCCCACTACATGGAATTGATTTGCATTATCATATACCAGAACAGAAAAATACATAAATTGGTAGTTATTAAGGGAACAAAGCATAAAGTTTAGAATATTATTGCTAGACTACTTACAGGTGACCTCTGGAGGACAGGAACAAGCAATTTAAGGAGTACATGCAGTACAGTGGTTATCTTACTGCATATAAAGCTTTTTTACTACAACACATTATTCCTTTTTATTTAATCTTCAGTTTATTAAACGGCCTTCATTCTAGTGGAGGTGACCTCCTGCTGGCAAAATGGTGCAACCATTGCATTTGGACATGAAAATTCATGTTTTAGATTAGAAGAAAGAAACAATTCCATCATTATTAAAAAACAAAGTCATTGAATATATTGTTATCTTTAAAAAAATCATACTTTCAGTCTTATACTTTTTTGAGGGAGGTAATGTGACATCCCTATTCTTCGAATTCTCTTATATTCTTGATAAATTATGTAATAACATGAACATCTTCAGATTAGAATAAATGGCCCCCCTATGAAGATCTGTGTACTGATAAACAATAACCTAATTCATCAATGAAAGAAAGTAAAAGTGTAATCACTATGGGAAAGCAGCAGTGATAACAAAAACTGATGGAAGCTCACTTACTCCTTCCATTCTTGCAAAACTGGTCCTAGGTGAAAATATAAAACCATTGTCAATGTCAGACCCACATTAAGTATCAGAAAGAATTTGTGATATCTGTGTGTTGGAATCTGAGTGGAGTTCCTAGCCGAAACAATCAGTAAATCCTATTAGACACTTTACCCACCCTGCAACCTCCTTTGGGGAGCTGAACTGTTCTCTTGCATCCCTTGGCTGTAATAGCAGACATCTCTCAAGCTCACACAAGATCATCTTCTGTGAAGATCACAATTCAGTATCTTCATTGAGGCAAGGATTCCCACCCTGCTGTTAAAATTCAGAAAACAACTCTGGTATGACTTTTGCCAGTCCTCAATGCCTCAAATAATCCAGGATGTTTCAAAGAGCAGTAGATGCTTGCATGAGGACAACTGTGCTAAGTCTTTCCAAGGAAACACCTGCATCAGTGGGAGAGACTTACAGAATTATATAGAAAAATTTAAAATCATGTAAATGCAGCTTCAGTTGAAAATCACAAAACATTTTTCACCTGGTTGTTTACAGATGGTTTTGAGGCTCAGTCTGGGCCCAGGTGTACTTTGGACCTTGTGTTTGCATCACATGCTGATAGAGAAATTATAATTTCTCTGCCACTTCTTAGTCACATTACCATGCCAGAAAATATTGATTAGGCTTTTAAAATTCCAAAATTTACAGACGGATATTATGATATAATATTTTCTATTACTGACACTTCTGCTTATTATTCAGAGGCTTCCCAACAACTCCACAAAACCAGGAAACTGGAAAACTTGTGTATGTGTCTTGTTTTGTATGATGATTGGCTTCATATTATGCTCTGTGAAATCTGCCACATCATACTAAGGGAATATGCTGATAGTGTCTATATCTGAAGTCTTTATCTTCATAGCAGTGCACTCTAGAAATCAATGGTATATCCATTAATGTTCCTAAATTTTTTAACCTGTGTTCCTTGGAGCTGATGTAGGTTCTTCTTTGCCAAGTAGAAGAATACAAAAATTCAGCTGGCTGGAAATTTCTATCTCATTCATGTACAAGTCCTTCTTTCTCTAAAAGGATCCTTCCTTCTCTAAATATACCTTGTAAGTGGCTTCATGAAAAAGAGAAGAATCCATTCTTTTATTTCCTTCATTGAGAAAGAAAGAATTCCATGAAGTGGCATTAAAACTGTATGCCACTTCAACCCTCATGCAGAGTTCATGGACAAATCAGAAAGCTAGCTACAACAGTTACTAAAATAACAAAACAAACCTGTACTTGAAATAGCAAAACAAAAAAAAACCAAAACAAAACAAAACAAAAGTAAATCGTATTTACTTACAATTATAGTTACAGCAGGTCAAGCTCAAATTATCTGAAGTTGGGTATGGCATAGCATCTGGAGAGATTTTAAAAGATATTAAATCAGGAACCTTCTTGAAGGTTTTTTACTATTTGTGTGGGTTCTCCATAAAAATTCCATGAAAGGCTAAAAAACAAAAAAAATCCCCCAAAACTCAAAAAAAAATCACCTAACAACCAAAAAAACCTCTAAACAAAACAAAGAATCAAACTCCACTCCCCTTAAAAAACCCCAACAAAAACCCCCAAAAAACTAAAACACCCAAAAAACCCATGTTAAAAAAAAAGGAAAAAATGTAATCACAGATGATCAAAAAACCCCAAATCCCAATTCTTTATATAAACAAGGATTTCAGGGGAAAATTAATTTGGGATTCAGAGGGAGAATTCATGTGGAGAAAAGAACTGGGTTTTTTTTGGTTGTTTTCTTTTTTGGTTTAAAGTCTAATAGATTCTGTGAAATTAGTTTGCTTTCTCTGTTTTATACAGTGGAAAATGTAGTATGTGTGTATTCTTTCTGATTAGCATTGCTTTTCACTGAGGGCTATTTTTACACAAAATGTATTATTCAAATAAAACCCAAAAACTGACAAATAAACTTCTCCAATCATCAAATGTGAATGTGCAGATGATGGTACCAAATAATAACAGACATCTATATTTTCATGTTTTCATGATACTTTGTACATATGTTATATGGATTCATTTTGCCACTGCTAGAAGTAGTAGTGGTACTTGAAAAGGTATTCAGATGTTCTGTCTTAGTGTATACTTATTTACTGATTTCAGATTTTGATTAAAAATATTTTAAAGTAGATATAAATACTGAAGACATAAAATATATTTTCATTTAAAAAAATTTCCTATGATACGGAAATATTAAATATATGTTAAAAAATTTTAACATGTATAAATCAAGTAGAGTTACCCAAGAAAATACCAAAAGTTATCATATGGCAAGTTTAAAAACCTGCATCTTATCATTTTCATGTGTTATACTAAGATTTATCCTTGGTGTGCATTATAGGTTCTGTTTTCTATTTATTTCTCAATTTTTAAGCACCAGAAGAATTAAAATTTTTTGTTCTCCTGAAGAATTATAGCTATCCTTTATACCACATATTTTGAACTCTCAAATATTCTGTATTTTGATCAGATTGCCATTACTTTTGTCTGAAAGGTTATTGAGGCTGTCAACAGGAAAAGGACTGGAATTACCAGCCAATCAAATTACGGAATACTTAAAAGGTCAAAGTAGTACAGCACACTAACATAATTCACAGAATATATGAGGCATTAAAACCCTAATACCTCATTCTCGTAACAAAGGTTGTAATGAGAGCAAGAAATGGCACAACATGAATTCATTCACGTGACTGCGATTATAACAAGAACCTGAAATGCAATAAACTTAACCCATTCTTGCGGCTGAACCAAGACTACATCTTAGCTTTGTTTTAAGCTATCTTGAAAAATTACTTGGATGAGAAACTTTAAGATACTGGGTAGTAATTTTTGCTTATGCATCACCTTAAAGCAAGTGTTAATCAGAATTTTTAATTTGTTAGCTATGATATACACACAAAAAGCTCCAAACCAAACAGAAATTATTATTGGATGTTGTTTTAAAGTTAATTTGCTTGTTTGGCAATGACTTTCTTGATATTGCAGGTGGGGAAGTGTTACAAATATTTCTATTTTACTAGTATTAAACTGAATTTGTGTTGTCTAATCAACTATTCCAAATAATAGCAATATAGAAATGCCACTCACAAATGTAGACATGGCAGATTATTTGTAGAGTAAAATTCGTGTGTTGCACAGTTTCACAGAAATGGGACTGGCTTTCATAGGAGTCTTTACTATCTGTGTCATTGCAGTTACTAGAACATATAAAATCTTAACAAGTCTTTTTTTCTTATAGAACATTCCACATTAGATCACAAAACCTTTCAAGGCAAAGACAACTGGCAATGACAAGCAGTCCAAGCCCTAACTTTCCAGTCTCTTTTTTGGTGGGGGAGGAAGGGGTGGAGCATGTTGGTAAAAGCATTTTTATTTTACATTTCTTTTCTTCAGTGATATGTGTAGCATAATCAATTCTATCCAATTCTATCTACAGAGAGGAAATAAAAACAGATTTAACCTACAGACCTTTGGTTAACTTCTTCCTAAACTAAATATAAAATGTTACCTCATCTTGCTCAGATTAAAAGGGGAGAGGGGGAACTCCCCCCTTCACCACACGTTCCCTTATTGAGAATCTCTTCTATATAAAAAGAAGAGTCTGCATATAAAAGACAATCCAGAGACATCTTTGAAGGTTTTCTTTCAAAGCGTCTCTACTTCCCTGAGTGTCTGGGGATTTCTGTTATTAATTGAAGTTAATTTTCTAGGATATCAGTTTGCCATGCACGTGGGAAAGATTGATAGCCTCTTCGATTCTCAAGAGTGTTGGAAATGACACTGTTCCATCACCGGGTGTCTTCACTTTTATCATCACAAATCAAATTATAAACATCGGGGCAACCTTGCTGGAATCTGGCTTCGGGAGATTTCCATAAGATTAATTAGGCGGCCAAAGCAAAGATGGTAAAATCTAAGGGCGGGGGGGGGGAGGCAGGGGGAGGGCAGGGAAAGCGGGGAGAGAGGCACCATTCATTCCTTGTAGAATGGGAAGTCAATTCAACAATGGGTAATTAGCGTGGGCCATGGATTCTCAAAGGCACTGAGGACACTGGACTCTTTCTCTCACTCTGATGTTTAGTGCGGTATTGTGGACCCCTCATTTAATTAGTGCACTTTGATACCCACAGGAGCTTGAAGCTCCAGGGCATGCTAAACACAGACTGACACCAGCAAGCTTCTGCCTCCTTCCAGTCTAATTAGAGACACAATGAGCTGCAAAGACAATGTTTTACTCCAAGATTTCTTCTGCAGATACCTCTGGCAGGAAACAATCGTTTATTTTGTGTCTATATTGGTATTCAGATTAAATTGTTAGCATGCAAAAGATGAGCTAAGGGCACATATCTATTAAAAATGCTTAGCAGAGTTCAGAAATGATGGAAGCAATTTGTGGGGGAAAAAAATGTATTTTCCCCTTTGGAATTTTTTTTTTTTGTTCTCTTATCTAATTAGAAGTAAATGATTTGAGTAAGAAAACCAAAATAGTCTGGACTCTAAAGCATCTCTCATGAAATGATTTTTCCCCCTTTGCATTAATAGTTTCTACCTTTCAGAAAAGAGATTTTTAACTTAACTGTTTGCAAAAGTGCAAGGCAGGGGATAAAAAGGAAATAAAAAAATTAGTACTTTTGTTAAAATTGTCTGTTGAAATGAGCCCCCACCTACTTTAACATGACATTGTGCAGAGAAAGTGTTACTCATAGTTGCAGCTCTTTACAGAAGAAACCCCAAAAAGTTTGTGGCAATAACTGTGTGTGTCTGTGTGCATGTGCTGTGCGGGTATATAAAGTTACTTTTGATGGACAGTTCTATGCTTATTGGAAGAATATAAATATCCCAAGGGAAACTGCGTATTGAAAATTAGTCTCAGCATACACTAAACACTTGCATGTGCTGCTTAACAATAGATTGGAGAGCCAGTACTCCTAAAAATTCAACTTCTATATTTATAGTATCATTACTTTCCTCGTTCTCAGGTAATTGAAGAGAAACAGACCAACACCTATCAATGTGCCAATTCTCAGACTAGAAAGGTACTCTGCTGGTTAAATTATGGCAATTTTGACAGTTACACAATTTAATAAGTGGTTATAATGGGAGAGGGAATGAACGTGAAAACATAGGAAAAGAAAATGCAAAAATAAAATTACTATTCAAGTTTTAGATCTGTGAATCTAACTAACAGTGGCCTGAAGAGTAGCGAGGGGAGCAGTCTTGCCCTGTTTCCTGGCATCCTGTGTAAGATCCCTCCTACCTCTTTTGTTTGTCCTTCAGTGACCCCTTGCAGTGTGCTTCCACTATGCAGGGATGACAGGAGGGTTACAGACATCCAGCTACCCTCCTGTATTCCTCTGCAACATCTGCTCCAATAAAAAGAAGCTTCACTAGCCCCACAAGCTGAAACCCGAGATAGGCCAATGGCACATATGTATTGAAATGTGCAGAGAATGGTGAGAATGGAGTTAGGTACAGCTGGTGGCTGCTTACCAGTGGTGCTCTCCCGGACTCTACACTGGGGCCAGTCCTGTTTAAGATCTTTATTAATGACCTGACACAAGGATCAAATGGATGCTCTGTCAGTTTGTAGATGACACCAGCTGGTTCGTGCATTGCCCTGCTGAAGGGCAGGAAGGCTCTCCTGAGGAATCTGGGCTGGCAGGATTGGTGAATTGAGGTCAGCTGCATGAGGTTCAGTAAGGCAAAGTACTGGGTCCTGCGCTTGGATCACAGCAACAGCATGCAGTACTGCAAGCTGGGTGATGAGTAGCTGGAAATCTGCCTGATGGAAAAGGACCTGAGGGTGCTGGTCAACAGCCAGTTGAACATGAGCCAGAGCATGCCAAGATGGCCAAGATCAATGAAATTGCAGATTGTGTCAGAAATTGTGTGGACAGCAGGGCTAGGGAAATGGTTATTGCTCTGTATTCAGCACTAGTGAGGCTGCACCTTGAATTTTGTGTTCAGTTTTGGGCACCTCACTACAAGAAAGATGTTGTTTGGCTGGAATAATAGGAGGACCCCTTGCCTCTCTCTATGACTGCCTGAGAGAGGGAGTTATAGCAAACTGTGGGTCAGTTCTCTTCCAAGTAACTAGTGATAGGGCAAGAGAAAATTGCCTCCAGTTGCACCAGGAAGATTTAGACTGGATATTAGGAAGAAGTTCTTCACAGAAAGAGTTGTCAAGCATTGGAATAGGCTGCCCAGGGAAGTGGTAGAGTCGTCATCCCCAGGGATATTTAAACATCATGTAGATGTGGTATTTAGGGACATAGTTTAGTGGTGGACTTGGCAATATTAGGTTTATGATTGGATTGGACTCACTGATCTTAAAGATCCTGTCCAAGCTAAACAACTTTGTGGTTCTGTGATCAACATATCATAAGGTCTAGCAGAAGGGAAAAGCAGGCTCCAGCACTGACCTGAAAATCCTTGTCCAAATTTGGAAAGACTTCTGGTCAGAAAGTTGGAAATCCCGCCCAAAATGCAGAAGCTATATCTGTATTAGTAAGCTAAATGTAAGGAATACAGTTGATATAAAACCAGATATGGATATGATTTTACTAATATATTTGATTAGCAAAACTTACAATGCTTGCTTTCTTTCAGAGTTATTTAACAAGATACTTCAAGCAAGTTTGTGGTGACACAATAATGAATGCTGACATAAATTGGAAACCATATATCAAAATGGAATACACAGAAGTATTCCAGGAAAATATTTAAGTAAACTTGGTTTTATGGTAGCTCCTGCTGTAGTAGGTCCAGTTCACAGACTTAAATTGTGGCCTGCTGTCACTCATGGCATTGCACACTTTTGACTTTTGCCACCTAGCACTTTTCCAAGCATCTCCAGACAGATCAGAGACTACCTCAAAAAGGGAATATGAAAGTCTTTACAACATGACTAGCTTCTTTGTGCTAGAGTCTTCCAACACAGCCTAAACTTCTGTGTAATCTCCAAAGACCCTCTTGATCTAATCCCACATAGGAAGGTGTGAAAATATGTAGCCTGTTGTGGACTAAAACCTGCCAGTCAGCCAGCTGCAGAGAAGCATTCCCATTATTTCATGAACTTTGAAATGAGGAAGGCACTCAGGTAATCAGCATGTCTTATGACTATGACATTCAGTGGTCCCCAGAGTAGATCCAGAAGCTGTGTAGGGGAAATGGAATCAGGGGCCACAGCTTCACCAAGGACCTGCAGCTGGGATATGATCCTTTTCTCTGTCTGGCAGAGCAATGGAGAGGACAAGATGTGAGCTGTCCATTACAAGGATTGTGAAAAACTATTCCATTTGCTAGTGAGGGCTGATGTCGCTGTCATTTGACATTACTTTTCTCATATGGAAACAATCCAATAGGATTGTTGTTGGACAGAATTTAGATGCGTGTTATTTCTCATTTAATAATTTTGTAAAAGGACCGTGTCACAAAGGACCCCCTGGATGGCTTAATTTTGTGTGAGGCTGTAATCAATGATATAAGCACATGAAAGTGTTATTTTTTTTCTTTGAAATACCATTTCAGTTTTCTTCTTTACTTTCAATCACTCTGGTGCTCCCAGCCCTAGAGAACTTGCCATTGGGGTGTGACTGAAGATGTTCCAAAGCCTTCCCTGAGGGCACTAGGCTCTGCTCCTGCTATCTGTCCAGCTAATAGTTCATGATTTCACCAAAGACCAGAGAAGCTGGGTCAAGAAAGACTCTGAAGTGTGGCATAGGTAGGAAAGAGCAAATGAATTTCCCTTTCCACTGTGCCCAGCATGAGGTGAGGTCGACCGTTGGTGGTAGCAAATCCTTCTGTGCTCCAGAACCACAGCTATGGTCATAGGGTACTAGGCAACCTCTGGATTTAGTTGGTTTGTTTTTATTTTTTCTTGAGAAATTTGATTTTACCACTCTGCTTTCTACCTTTGAACAGAGAAATAAATAGTAATGACTATGTGCAGTGGATATCTTCTAGTAATAATCCTTCACTATAGCTAGACTTTAAAAGCAGGATCTGTTCTCCCCAAGGCTACTTACTCCCTATCTGAAACATTAAAGTAACTGCTGAATAATTAGCCGTTGATACCTTGGAAATTAATGTTTAAAATGCAAAGGAAAAAAACTGTACATTTTCTTCAAGAAAAAAAATTCAAGCTGTAAGTTGAAAGTGCCTAATCCTTTCAAACATCCCCACTTCCCAAGAAAACAAAAAAGATTATATTATTACTCTCTACCTTATATACCTAGCTGTCTTTCATTTTTGGTGCATTTCTGAAAGCTATAAGGCAATTAATTAGGCAAACTCTGGGATTTCAATGTGTTATTGTTCACATGCTGGGTTTTTCTGACATGATAATGTGCATGATATATAAAAATTATAAACTGGTAGAGGAGACTAGAAGTGAATGGAGCAACTGAGCAATAATTAAGTTTTAAATATTTAATATTGTTGAGAAATAATTAGGATTCAATAGTGGACATAAGTATCAGTCAACAATGAACCCAAGAAGCTTTCTTAGGTGCATGTGAGCTTTCCAGCCATACATTTCTGTGTAATTAAAGCTGTCATTCTGAATACACTTGTCTAAAAGTAAATCAATGGAATCATGTCTTTCTGAGTATGTACAGATTCAGAGCTTTTGCTATTTCCTACAGGTTTGCACAGTGACAGGAAAATTAAAACAACATACAAAATCAGAATCTGTAAAATAACCTCAAATTTCTGCTGCTGCTTCTTGGGAATACAGTAAATTATCATGTGGGGTCTGAAATATGCAGCTGTGGTTGGAAACTGGAATTTCATAAATTAGCCTTTTCACTAGAAAAAATCTTAATGTTGCTGCATTCACCATGTCTGTTAGTAAAAGACATCTCTGAGAACTCCAGCTCCTAAGCAGACCAATATCCCAGGAAGAAGACGCTGGGCATTTCAATAACTTGCATTTGCCAGAAGTAGCTGGAATTCTGAAAGGGAAAAGATCTGATCAGTTTGTTGGACCATGTCTCATTGACAGGTGGTTCCTTGACACATAGTTGTCCAATATAACTAAGTAGACTATGGCCAGTAACTGGTTCATTTTCAAGTTATGATCAAAGATGACAGGATCCAAATTCCAGGAACCGCCGAATTACGTAAAAATGTTTAAAATAATCTCTGAAAGAAGACTGACTGACCTGTACTACAGGGGTCCTGCATTATTTTAGACAATAATAAATCATTTTCCAAAGAGTAGTATCAGCAATAAGAATAAGAAAAATAAGAGGAAAAGGGTCTTATGCTCTCCTTGCTTCTTTCTTATTGTCTCCCTTATTTTCATTTGAATACTTCTGCTGCCACCCCTCTATCTACTCCTTTTGTTTAGAAATTCATCTCATTCCCTCTTGAATTCCAGGATGCTTCTTGCTTCAGGGGCCCTTTATAGTAATTTATTCCACGCTCTTCTAATCCTTCTGTGTAAAATAGTTATGCCTTAGCATTTCTTTTCTTGTTCCCAGCTTTCTAATTTTTAGATCATGACTTCTAACTTCTGTGGTCTTGCATGTGTAAAGAGCCTGCTAGGATCAATTTTATCAGTCTTCTTCATAATTTTTAAAACTTCAGTTGGGTTACATGAAGTCTCTTCTTTTCCACTGAGAATAAGCGCAACTTTCTCAGTCTTTCCTTATAACTTAAATCATTGATATCTGGTATCATTTGTATAATTGCTCTACACTGCTTCCCTGAAGAGCAATTAAATCTTTACAAAGATATGGAGGCCAGTACTGTATAAATTACTCAAGGTAAGGATCTGAAAGGTAAAAATTATTTTTAAATAAAAAAATAATTCTGATTCTCTTGATTTAGATAGAAGTTCCTCTACCATCACTGTTCAAATTCCAATTTAATTTGCTATATTTTTAATTTCATTTACATAATGGAATGAAAAAATGATTTAAAATTATTTGCTCTGTATAACAGGCAAATTGAAAGAGGAGGAACAGCTCTCTGCTGTAAAGATGATATAACAAGGAAGAGGAAGGAAGAATTGGAAAACAAAGCATTATGACCCAATTGCACTTGACTCTACCTCATTCTGGTTGTCCAGTGCACTTCAACTTAGGTATAGAGAAAAATACTTGTGCTTAAACCTATAATCACTGCACTGTGGACTTCTTTATTCGATCCTGAGAAGAAAGCTTTGTAAGGTGATGGTCCCAAAGAGATAAAATACTATGTAAAAGAAAGATTCTCCAGAGAAGAATGGAAAACTTGCCAAAAATTCCCTTGTAGTTCTCAACATTTCCTTTCCTAAATTAGTTGTTATTTTAAAGTAGGAGATAGTCACTAAAAACTGTTTTGAGGAAACCAAGATCTTTTTGGTAGGATGATGTTGATACTATTTCTGAATCAACCAGAGTCTTCTTTCCTATATATGTACCATCTACTTTTTATCTGTGATAAGTAATCAAGTGTTTAAATTAGTTGTGAATCATGTAATACCCACAATGTGCACGTAACTACATTACAAAATTCCTCAATTCTCACAGAAATCATTATTAGTTTGTCACCCTACATTTGCCACTCTGTCTCAGAGTTATGCAAACCAAGAATATTTCCTCTTTTGTGCCACTGAGACCTACCATCAGAGAAAACATTATTTTATGGCATATTCTAAATCTGTTCTGTTACAATAACTGTGAGTGTATTTCTGGCAGAAAAGTCAGGGTAAGAAAGGATTCATGTAAAAATTTGTGTTTTCCAATATGTCTTAATTTGCTGGGCTGTTCTTGCTCACTGTTGTCCACTCACCTTTCTGTGATTTGATGTGCTCTGCCAAACAAAGTTTGCCACTCAGCAGACTCTTGCTCATGGTGCGCATTTCCCTTTCCATCAGCTTTAATTCTGTCTCTGTACATACCTCTCTTATCTTTTTCCTGTTCTTCTTCCTCTCTGTATGGTCTTCTCAGCTCTCTTCCATTGACGTCCTTGCTGCTTCTCATTTTCCTCATTTAAAATTAACCATGTTTCATTGATAAATCTCTTACAGTCATTTGTCCTCTCAAGGATCTTTGTTTCTCTTCCCAGCTTCTCCACATTCTGCTTAAGGTTCTGAATTGTTAAATGTCTATCACAGATAGAGTCCTCTGTAAGTTTCTCAGTTTTCTCAGCTGTGTGCAAGTCACATCTCCAGCAACTGATGGCAGAACTCTACTCACTTCAGAATACCCTCTGTTTCATACAAGAGTGAACATTGATATGAACTGATGGACACTTCCTGCTAGCACAATACAATAATTTTACAGGAAATCATGCAAGTAAAAGAAAGCCATGTGAGTCTTTTGGTGATAAATTTGGAATGATTGGCACAATGTACAAAAAGTAAGGCACACTGTCCGTTTGCAGGTGAAGCTCTTTTGTGGATGCTCAGACAGTTTGAGAATGCCCAGATACAGAAAGAGCCTTTCCATGAAGCCTCACAATTAATGAAATAAGGAAGGTTTCAATTTCTGCATCTACACAAGCAACTCAAAGCCACCTACACTCCCTATGAAATCTGGTTGAGAGAAAACCTGGAAATCATGATCACCACCAAGAGGGCCAAATTAAATTATAAGATGTTAATAATTTTATTTATCTGAGTTTTGAAATGTCTGAAGTTGGACAAGCTTCTTTTTTTCCCCCTAGGGTCCTGCACTGACATAAATCATCACTTCTAGGAACAGTTGTTTAATATATGATAATGCTAAGATAAGTTGACAATTTTTTATCCATTTCTTCTGACTCAGTTGGAAGACTTCATGGTATCATAGCAGTGCGTGAAGATGTGTTGTTAAGATACATGAGCAGATAAAAAAAATTTAAAAAGTCATATTTTGCTGTATGCAATAGATAGTTACAGGGATGGTCAGTAAGTCAGCATTCAGATCCTCCCCCGGATTATTCACAGTTGTAATGGACAGTGCAAGTTTTAGTTCTGATTTTAGAAGTATCATTAATAAATAGCCTAATTCACTAAAACTCAACATTTATTCTCATTCTTGCCTTTCAATTTTTAAAGCAAATTTTAATCCCTGGCAGTACTGCACTTCTAATCCTGTGGTTATCAAGTTTCTTTACTAAATCTTATCAGACATTTTTTCCCAAGGTTGTCGAGGATCAAATGCCAATTTGCTTTACTTGTTCAAATTTTAATAAAGTGCTTATGATTTGTAATGATTTTTATTACAATTTAGATGGTTTAATTATGTTGCAGGCAAAATTAATTGCCTTATGGCTTTTTCATTGAAGAATACATAATTGCTATTAGTTATTTTTGTTTATTGGGGTATATTACATCAAGGGAATGTTCTTTATCCCTTCAGTCCATTTCTCATTCTATGATACTTGCCCGGCACTAAATCATGAAACATTGTACAAAGCAACTGGAATGTCAGTGAGAAGTGATGTGAAATATCAGAGAATGATGGTGTCAGACTCTTGGCCTGCCACCACCTAGGAAAAAAACACAGTATACAAATAGAAGTAGACTAATGTGGCAGATAATACTGAGATATCTGCAGCCTTTTAAATACAGACGTGTATGCTGCTACAACAAAACATCTTATTCAATTTCTGTTACTAAAGATGTTCCTGAATAATGAAGATTTTGACATGAAAAACAAGAATGATAGAACCTTGTGGAAAATAATTTGCTTTCTGTACTATTTATTTTTAAAGTAATTTCTCCCCTATGCAAGTTGTCCAACAATAGCACCTTGGAAAATTCTAACAACATATTTGGTCATAAGGCCTGTTTTCATTTTTATTCTTTTGAATGAGTATGCTGTGCCTGTTCTTCTGTTGCCAGAGGATGGAAATCATCTCAGATTCACACAGTCAAGAGAAATTCTAGAATGTTTATGTTCAAATAATTAAGATTCCTGAAAGAGAGAAATATAAATATTACACTTTCAAGGTGAAAGGGCTTATATACACAGTAGTCATCCATTGTTTCTTATAAATTATGATTCCTAACACTCCTGGTAGACAGAAAGATGGACTGGGCTGGCTTTTTGACTTTTGTGGAATTTTTTTTCATTTTCTTTCTGCCCTCTCTCTCTCTCTTCTCAAAGCTTTATTCTTTCACTCTTTCTTCATCACTTATCTTTTTTTCTCTCCTTCTCTCTGGCTCTTTCTCACTACTGCTCTCCTTTCTCTTCTCCTTCAATAGAGCCTATTTCAGGTATAATGCAATTCTTTTTATTTTCCCTATTGAAAATACTAAAAGACACCCAAACTCTCTTAAAGAAATTTTGGGAAAGGGCCTCTTTCACTGTGCCATAAGATCTAGAATTTACAGTGAAATCCTCCATATTTGCATTATTATATGAAAGTAACTTAATGGGTAAAAAGAACTAAATTTTGAACTATTTTCTTATTTACATTATATGCTATTTATATCAGGCTGAAATTAGGTTGGAAAACATTTCCTAGCTCATCGAATCCAAATTGCAGTACAGCTTGGTCATTGTGCATGTATGTGTCACAAAACCCATGTTCTCATAAAATTATGCACTAAAAGGACAAAAAATAATGTAAGAGGTGGAAGAATCATCATACTTATTTCACTAAAAATAAGGTCCTTGGATATATTTAAGTCAAGTCAAGTCAAGTCATGTAAGCACTGATTTCAAATTTCTACTGTTTAGTTATGCTTAAGACATTAGCAGCCTTTCCCTCTTTTGTCCCTGGATTTTGCTGGAGGACAAAGCCAATCAGTTTCTGAGAAAGTGGAGTCCAGACCTGCCATGAAGAACCCTGCACCATGACACCCTACATAATGCTGGGTCATAACCATAGCACAACACCAAGGAGTCATTTGTGAAATTTAGCTCTCTGTGTCCAAACAACTTTGGTGTTGGACAGGTTTGAGGTCTGGCTGACCAATACATTTCTTTATTATGAGAAATAACTTTTCCAAGATAAAACAGGAAGTTATTTTTAATTGGTTTATGCTTTCGATCAGACACCAGAGGTCCTTCATCTCTGCTTGATAGATATACTCACTTTGCACACACAAAATACTGAGGCACCAGTAGATTACAGTGAGACCTTCCTATCTAAACTTACGGCTTTGAAGAAGGGACTATGTTCTCACCAGGATAATTATCCATATTTGACTCTTCTGATTTGAAAGATCTTGCACTTCTAGAATTGGTCAAATTGCACTAGAATTTGACTGTAGGACTCTGTAGGGACTGCAGGAGTCTGACTTGGAGTGTGAAATACCCTCTGGTCTTGTAGGGACAGTGACTCCACAAAGAGCTAACCAGAGAAATTGCACCTGGCACAGAGCCACAAAACCCTAGTGAAACTCTCTCCTATGGACAAAGTAGAAAACTGTAAATAAGCCATTTGCAAGCTGGGGATTCAATTGCTTCTGTTAATATATAGTGTGATCTAGAATTAAAGCACCACCACCCAGTGCAGGTTTAATCCAGGAGATGCTGGAGTCTGCTGTCTTGGGTAATCTGTGAAATTTTGAAACTGCCTCTGTGAAACTGCATCCCATTTACAAAAACGACCGAAGGTTCACAGGTATTTGCAACACTCTGTTTTTTAGGTAAAAGAGGATTACTCTGAATAAAACAGAAGGGAAAACCTTACAGCAACTTGGGGAACAATCACCTGTCATCTTAAAACAGGGCATATAATAGACAATCTGCTTCAAGTCCTCTGTCACTTCCTCTGAATTTAAATTCAAAGGTAAAATATAACAGTGTTATTCCTTTTTACTGCATAAAGACTTCTTTTTATTCATAACAAAAATAAGAAAAGATGGCTATTACATACAGCACTTTGGCAGTTTTAATCTACACTTTCCCATTTTCCCTTCCACATCTAGAGGGCTATTGTATGTCCAGTGGTTTCAACGTACATACTACTGAACATATAAAGAAAGAAACATATATCGTGCTAAAATAATTTAGTTTTTTATTACAACTTTTTCCTTCCAATTTTCTACTTATAATGAGTGCATAAAAGACCCCTTTTCACCCTATTGTTTTTAGTCTAAAAGCCACTTTATTCTTAATAAAACGAATAATAAGTGCCAGTTGTAAAATACTCTGTCAATCACTCCAGCACTTACAATTGTGTAACACCTTTCTTTAGGACCTCTTAGAGTGCTTTAGAAAAGATAAAAACAAATAAAATAAAATTACAATTACATTTAAATGCAGAATTAGACTATCAGTTTTAGATCACTTGAATTTTGTTACTAAAGGTTGAAAAGAGACAATGTGCCTCTGAACACCCTGAAAGTAGCTGAAAGCTGCAGTAGCCTTGTCCATGCTGATCTTTGAATGAGCTATTTCACAAGACCCTCATTAAAAACAGCCTGAATTCTAACAGAAAACATCTTCTTTTGCCCTGATTCCCCATAGCTGATACTCTTCATCTTACATTATTTCCATTTTCCTGTTTTTCTGCTGCATATTGTTTCCTCTGTGTGCCCTGGTCATGATGGGAGAATTATTTCTTGAGATAAAAAGGTAAAATTTAGATTCCTCAATAAATCCTATATTCAGGTTAATTGGAAAGGGTGAGGAGCGAAAACTAGATGTGATGAAAGCTCAGTATGCTGGGACCAATACTTAGCTTGTGTATATGGATATTTAATTTAGGTTTTGAGATGAATGTAATTTACAAATTCAGTAAAAGAAAAAATGCGAGTCAGAATTGACAATATTCAGTGATTGAAAATGCTGGCTCTCCTCACAATTCTTACTAGTTAGATGTGTTTGAGACACTTAAATTAGATGTCTATAGGACATGTTCCCATATCTTTTCAAAAGAAGCAGTGCAGCTCTGGGTCCTCAGAAAGGCATGCCAGTAGTTATCATTCAGTTACCGTTTTTTGCAGTTATTTTTGGTAGCAGAGGTCTCATTACAAGATCATAATCCATGGGTTTATGAAACTACTTGTTAAAGGAAGGTAATGGGAATGTGACAAAGGTACTGTGCTTTTTTGTTTTATTTTGTTTTTGCTACCAGACGAATCAGCTCCTTGAGATATGCTGCTTTCTTCTCTAAGGGCCCCTTCAGATTAAAAAGAAATGATGATCATCTTAATTTAATTGTAAGAAACCTGGTGAAACAGATTATATCCATTTTCTTTCTCATGCCTTAAAGTTCAGCAAGTCTGAGGGGAATTTTTCAGTGCTTTTTCAATGAAATACATAAAACACTGATGAAGGCTATTAAAACTCACGCACTGTTGAAATGTAAGGAAACCATCTAGTAAAATCCCATGAGAAAGGCCATGCAACATCTATTGTATGGCAGATCATCTGCATTAACCATAAATAAATAGGGAGATGCTGATAAGAACTGACGATATTTGAAGAAGGAGTAAATGAAAACTGATCCCAACTCATAACCCACAAAAAATTAAACAAAGAGTCTAGATGACTTGGGGTTCATGACATCTGAGATGTCCTAGGACTTCCTGTCTGACCTCTACTCTTCAAAAAGGCACAGGTATTCCATAAGTTCGGTGGAGAATTTTCTGTCCCCAGGGAAAGATCTCAATGTACCTCCAAAAGCACCTAACCCATATACTTAGGCAATGGAATGGTGCTATTGCCTCGTGGGAGTTTCCACTTGCAGATATCTAATTTCAAAGTTCTGTTTAGGTGTTTTCATGCCACCTAGGGAGTTAAGTTCATCTGCATAAACAGAAATGACTAGCACACTTTGAGGATCCTCTGGCTGTCTGCAACACCTAGAGAAGGCTGATATGTGTGATATATCTTTCTGGAGCTGACTGGCAAAAACTGGATATGTTTGGCATTTTTGGATGACTTAGAGACCTGTATTTCAGCAACTGAATAAGATTCCTACACCTCTGAAGAGTATGACAGCAAGCTAGGAAGCTACAGTAATTTCACGAATATAAGCCGCACCTTTTTCATTGAAGAATCCAGCCTACTCCAGTAGTGCGGCTTATATTCAGGTGCGGCTTATTTATGGACAATTTCAGGAGAATTGCCAAGGTGGAAGTACAAGTTGCAAGGGGAACAGGCGTTCCCCGCCCCTCAGCTTCTGCTCCACCGCTGCTGCCACTCCCACTGCTCCCGGTGCTCGGCGCTGCTGCTGTTGCCGGCGCTGCTCCTGCTGCTGGCGCTCAGCGCCTCCTCCCGCCGCTGCCGGTGCTCAGCGTCGCTGCCACCCCCCTGCCACTGCCGGCGCTGGCGCCGCTCACGTGGCTGGCGCTCCCCACCTCCTGCTGCCCGCCGCTGCTCACACCGCTCCCCACCTCTGCCGGCGCTCGGCGCCGCTTGCTCGGCCGGCGCTCCCCCTCCTCCTGCTGCCTCCCGCTGCCAGCGCTCGGTGCCACTGCCGGCGCCGCTGCCGCTACTCCCCGCTGCTCATGTGGCTGGCGCTCCCCGCCTCCTGCTCCCCAGTGCTGCTGGCACTCCCTGCTGCTCCCCGCCTCCAGCTGCCCGCTGCTGCCGGAGCTGCTGCCTCCCACTGCTGGCTGGCCCCTCCTGGCGTGTCCCTGGCGCTGCCTGGCCCATCAGCAAAACCTCCACCCTGCCATGCAAAAAAAAAAAAAAAAATAAAAAGAAGAAAAACAAACAACAAAAAAAACCAGTGCAGATTATATTCAGGTGCGGCTTATATATGGACAAATCCCGTGGTCTTCCCGGCTACCCGGAAGTGTGGCTTATATTCAGATGTGGCTTATAATTGTGAAATTACTGTAAGTTCCATGCTTTAGGCACTGTATGCTGATTTATGTGCCAGAATCTCAAAAAAAAAACCCAAACCAAACAAAACCAAAGAAATAACTTCCAGTAGCAAAGACATACTATCAGGGAGAGAACAGTGTGCAGGAGGGACAGCCACATACAGTTTTCCAAGCCCTGGGATGTGACCCCCTAGGGCTTCCTTCAATAGCTTCTCCTCTCCTCAGCTGCACAATCTCCTTCCCTCCTTCCCACACCATAACCTCTGCTATGCCAGCAAAACCAGCTGAGGGCCTCTGAAGTAAATCAGAAGGGGAACTGATCCATTTCTGGTGGGTCATTTTTCACTGGTACCTGACTGTGTTCACCATGCAGCTGTACAAACAGTGGTGCCAGCACAGGCAAGGGAAGGAGGGAGGGAATGACTTGTGGACTGCAGGAACCAAGCCTAAGTAGGCTGAAGCAGATCTGCCAATGCATGTGTAACCACAGCTTCCACGGCTCTCTACTCACACCCCTTTCTCTGAATGTTTTCCTTTTGAAACTTTCCTTTTGCCTGTTTACCTCCTGAGACAGATCAGTCACTTGGCACTTGTGTTTGCTTCCTGTACTTCTGCTTTTATTTTTCCTCATGGTCAGTGACTGAGCTGCACGGTCACTTTGGCAGCAATAAAAAATTGTCATTGGAATTCCTCCAAAAAAGATCCAGTTGATGCTGTCAGTTTGGCATATATGGGGGGTTTGTTGTTGGTAGTTTTTAACTTTTTTTATTTCTTTCAGACAGTTGGTGCTTAAGGTAGCTGGTGCATGGGGAATGAACACTGTCCCCATTGTAAGATTCCAGCATAGGGATGAAATCAACATGCTTTCCATGTAAATGGGCTCATTATGCCATCATTTCATTTTCAATATTTCTTTTGGCTTTAAAAGAGACTAATTGTCCATATAGTCATAGTGAGTCTGTATGAGGATGCAAATTAATTTATGACTTACTGCAGTGAAACTCTTGAAAACATATGCAGGACTCTCAGAGCAGTTGTCAATGAGATTTAAAAGAAATGCCTAAAATGCTTTATAAACAGGTTATTAGTGAAAAACACTGATACCTGGTGTATATTCAGCACTAGTGTATTGAAATTTTAATGGTTTCAGATCCACTCTTTGCTGGGTGGACTGCTGGGCCTAGAGGGTAGTGGTGAACGGTATTGCGTCTAGTAGGCAGTCAGTCACTGGTGGTGTTCCCCAGGGATCAGTGTTGTGACCAGTCCTGTTCAATATCTTTACTGATTAGGGGATTGAGCCCACCATCAGCATGTTTGCAGATGACACTAAGCTAGGTGCAAGTGTTGATCTGTTTGAAGGTCGGAGGGCTCTGCAGAGGGACCTGAACAGGCTGGATTTACTGGCCAAATCCAATAATATGAGGTTTAACAAGACCAGGTGCCAGGTCCTACACTTTGGTACAATAACCCTCTCCAGTGCTACAGGCTAGGGACAGTGGTTGGGCAGTGGCCAGGCAGACAAGGCCCTGGGGGTACTGAGTCACAGCAGGATGAACACAAGCCAGTGTGTGCGCAGGTGGCCAAGAAGGCCGATGGCATCCTGGGCTGGATCAGAAATGGTGTGGTCAGCAGGACCAAGGAAGTGATTCCTGTCCTGCACTTGGCACTGGTGAGGCCCCTGTGGGTGCTGTGTCCAGCTCCGGGCCCCCCAGTTCAGGAGGGATGTTGAGATGCTGTGATTCTGTGATCTTTTTCATAGAAAATGTGATATCAAAACTTGACTCAAAACATAGTAAAGTATTCTAGATTTTGAGGACAAAATTCCCAGACAAACATTTTCTATTTTTAAAGCAAGGGAATAAAAAGCTCAACAAACTCTTCAACCAGACAAAGTTTAAATGAACCACTCTTTAAGAAAAGTTCATTAGCATGACAACATTCCTCTAAATTAATGTTTAGTTTTCCAAAAATACTTTAGAGTTGTCTATGTGCGTATCTTAAATTATTCAGTGTACAAGCTAATAGTCTGCTAATGTTTAAATAGCAAATGTGTCTATGTACAGCAAGTTTGACTCTGTATGAAACAAAAAGGTTAAAAGCTTATGAAAAAAGCAGACAGTAGAGAAGATAAGTACTTGAAAAAAAAGAAATAAAATACATAAGTTATATGGTTATTAAACAACCCAAAGTCAAATTCAACTTGTAGCTTTAAAGATGCATATCCACCGTGTTTAACACAGAGAAGTAAAAGATTATTTTCTTTTCAAAAAAATACTATATTATATTTGTAATTCTATACAGCTTCACAGTATTAAGTAAAATTTTTAAAACTTAAAACATGCCATTTTTATTAATGGTCCATTTTAAAGCCACCAAATATTTTTATGTCAATTACTAAAACAAGGTTTAACGCTGTCAAAAAGCATTACTGCTAAAAACAGTCATCTTCTCAGTGTTTTCATCTGCAAAGCATTACAGTTTATAAAACAATTTTAACTTGGAATACGTAAGTCTCTGTATGAAGGCTTCCATATGTTAAAAATTTTATTTGTGTGTTTGATTTTAAATTGCTTTGAAAAAACAGACAGTTGAGGTTTATAGAATGGAATCTTTCTTTTAGGAAATAAATGTCTCAAAAGTACAGGGCACCAGCAGTAAAAACATTCTTACCACAAATCAGAAACACATTGAGAAGTGTTCGTCAAGTACACCTTCTGCAACCAGAATTTGTTTCTATTTGCCGGAAAATTGAAAAATCTGTTGTATCTTGGCATGCTTGTTTGGCCCCATCCCAGTCTGTTCATGCAGTAGTGGCATTATTGTGCAATAAGGCTTTCAGGACTTATAAAGCTTTTAAGTTCCTTTTCCATTTAAAATGCAATGTATTTTGCCAATGGTTTGCATAGAACCCAATGACACTGTTTTACAAAGAGGAAGGCAAAAGTGTGTATTCCATTATATTTTATTTTTAATAAAATATGAGGTATTTTTAAGAAACAAAGACAATTAATCAGGGTCTCAGCTTCTGCGTGGCACTTCGCCAGAAGCCACCCAGCAGACAGTTGAAGTTTAGAGACTGTTTTTGCAAGGCTAATTTAAGGTGAACTTAGATGGATTCAAGATTTATAAGCACTACAAAGTCTTGACTGGAGCAAAGTTCAACTAAGTAATCCACAGCTTACTCTGCAGATGAAGTGCTGCAGCTGAAACTTCCCTGTGATTTAGTCTACACTCAATGAAAATTTTCAAAACAGGCAGAAGGGGTGATTTTCACTGTTTCACTTCAAAGGTCTTCTAATAACTGAGAGGATTAAACTCTTTTAACCAGTTAAGAAGGTTAGATGATTTTGAGTGAGTAGCTTTACATTTATCAATAATTCTTGGTTGAAAGTTTAAAGATGTCATAAGCATATATGTCCTTTAACTCCTTCAGGGTTGCAGAGCAAAAATGCACCTGTTTTGCAGCCACATCCAAACTGCTAAATACATGACTGCTGTTTTTAAGTTGTTCTGCTGAAGTGAAGTTATTAGTAAGAAGATTAATTAAATTGCTTCAGTGAAATTAAGAACCTTTACACCACTTCTAAGAGACTTCCTTCTTTCCCTGCTAAATAAATATATAATGTCTGTTTAAAATCATTCTAATATGAGCTGTGCAGACTTTGATGTTAGTACCTTTTACCTCTAGCATGCTAACACCATATGTATATTTTATCAAATTAGAAATAAGTTTCAAATGCTCAGTTCCAGTGACAAAGGTACCGCTGAAGTAAAAAAGCTAAGGATTGTCAAACTGAAATGAAAAAGGTACATGCAGGAAATGGCTATAAATTTCTTCTTTTTACAGGGGAAGATGGGAAATTATACATGATAATAGTAAAAGAACTATCCTTTATCATATCAAGTGATTCTTCTTAAGTTCTTTTTGCTCACGTTTACCATTATTAGTGCAGTCAGAGAGCCTGGTTAATAAAGAATTACTTCTACATTATATGATTGTACCTCAAATCTTTTGCAAAGAAGTCAGGATAACATATGCGCTGTGAATTCTGAAAGAATGGGTGACGATTTATTGTGAGTTTTATACAGCCGATTTTAGCATCAGTCCACAGAACTGCCCTAAAATAGTTTTTAAAAAACTCTCAAAAGACAGAGGAGGAATGAAGAAAAGGCCATCTAGGATTGCATATACTGGATCCAAAATCCCATTAATATTATTATTAACAATAAAAACAACCATCACATATGTAATGCCTGGGAGTCATAATACTTTTTGAAAAAAATATCAGAGACAATTGGGAAAAGTAATTACAATTTTGATTGCTAGAAGGACCACCCATATCTTCTATCTACCAAGCAAGGTATAATATGAATGGACTTAATTTCTCAAATTAAAAGTTGAAGGAGTGGGAAATGAATAAATTCTGTTATTATTGATTTTAGAAATGACAGAAAACAAATAACATTTCTCTTGGAATGTCTTAGACACAACTATATCCCGCTTCATAACATCACTTACTTTCTTTCTAACCCTAAATACAGGAAATATAGAAAAATGCATCTGAAAAAAGCATTTCTTAAAAAATCAGAATACTAAAAAATATCTGATAGAATATCTCATCAGCTCTTCTTTCCTAGCCATCCAAAAAGAATGGAAAGATGTTGATTTTTTTGTTTTCTTTGTAAATATAAGCTTTCAAAGCACTGACAATCTTAGTGATGTGTGATAGTGGAAAGCTAATAGATATTTGACTCAGAACTATGATCATATAGTAATTCATATAAAACTTAGGAAGGTCATAATGTCAATAGAAATTCCTCTTTCTATTTTTTAAGCACTCAGAGTTACCCTTTAGCTTCTATACAAAACACCTATCAGGAAGCTGAAAACAAGTTTTAACATTCTTAGTCAAAATAAGTGATTCTGCACTGTGACATGGCTCCAGATCAGAGCTGCATATTTGTGAGAGTTTTGATAGCAATTACATAAAACATGTTTCCAAGTATTTAAAATACCTTTTTGCAATTTGACGTAGTGAAGTCATGCTCTATTTTATTTGCGACCTTGCTTGCTCTATGAATCTTGCATTTTCAGCTCTGTGTCCCTAATTAAGCGCTCTATGGTGCTTTTGTGGATTTTGTCCTTAATTTTTCATTGCTCTCAAGTTTTCCATAATTTACCAAAGCATTGCTGAAATACCTATGTTAAAGATTGAGAGACACAATAGGTTGCAGTCTAAGTATTATGGGTAGACAGTAGCCCTGGTTGACTTCCACTGAATAGATAGAATTCAGTGTGATTAGGGAGATTTTTACCTGGTCTGATGTTTTGCAGAAGTGTCAGTTTTTCATCTTGAAGTGTACCTAGCATGCATTGAAACTTAGAGTATGTTCCTTGTGTCTGTCTTTTGGGGAATACATATCACTCTGGAGAAATTACTAATATTTTAAATATTTTGATAATTAGATATATCTCATTCCAGAACCCTTAAAGAGAATTTGAGATTTCATTTTCCTTAATGATGTGCATAAAAATAAACGAAGCTGTTAGATGGGTAAATGGGATCTATAGGGAAAAAAAAAAAAAAAGGAAAGAGGAAAACTGGGTGAGCAAATCTGAAAATGGTGACTTGATAAGCATACCTTAATGCATCTTAAGTGGCACTGGATGTGTTTGTTTAATTTCATTATTATTTTCCACATTGCTACTTATGTGGTTTTCAGTTTAACTGGAACAAGACCAGTACTTCATGGAGAAATCAGCTTCAAAGGCTGATTGTTGGTCAATGCTGGAATATCTCTTCAGCATAAGAGGCACAATGTGATCTGGCTCCTCAAGGGTGCACTTCAATCACTCAAAGAGAGGGTGGGTGAATGGGAGTCCCTGTGAGCAGCACTCATGCATTTTGCCGATCAGAAGAGTGGATAATGTGTTTTCTTGTCCGAGATTTCTTAGGCATTCTAAAATGTTACGTTTTTATCAGTAGGTGGTTGGTAGCGCAGCTGCCACATTAACCAATGCCTGGCCATGCCACACAACTGCTGGGGGTTTTGTATTATTGACACAGTCCTGCTCGGTGGCAAGCAAAACAGCCAGTGGAATTGGCATGCTCAGCACCTTCCAGTACTGAGCCCTAAATAATGGTCTCGATTTAAAGCAGGGTATTAAATTTCACAGTCGTTTTCATAATCAGTTAAGGGGAAAGGTCGTGATATATCCTATAATGCCTTGACCCTAGCAAAGCTACATCTATATGTATGAAAAACAAAATATGAGTTAAGAAATATACTTTAAAAATTGATCTAACCAATGCAAAACACTGAAAAGGCTTTATTATGGATTCTTTTGCGAAAGGGGTTCTAGAAGACTTAGAAGGTTAAGAAAAAAATGTATGTAATAATTTATCTATGGTATGTTAATATGGAATAAGCAAGTTTGTTATCTTTTTAGTACAAGGGAAACAGTCAATTTTTGGGAAATGAATGTTTTAATCTTTTCACAAGGAATTAGATAGTACTGTGGTAGCTATTTAGTGATAATGTCAATGTTCAAAGCAATGCTCTTTCCATTAGAAATATTTTTTTTCATATTTAGAATTAGCAAGTAGGAAAATAATTGCAGGCATACAGTAGGCACATTTCCCTAGTATTAATGTTACATTGGAATTTTTTTCTGATGAAACAGTAGACGGATTATTTTTTTCAGGCTATTAAGATTTAATTTTTTTTTCCGGACAATTTCTGACAATTTCTGAAAATCTGCAGTCCTTATGTAGGCAAAACTGTCAGTAAATCCAGTAAGTGTTTTCTAGAGAAAGATGTTACTGGGGCTGTGAATACAACTCTATATTTTTATCCCCTTAACATACCTCAGACCTTCTAGGGGATGTGTAGAGCTCTATTATACTGATTTAATCTGGAGCAAATTGCCCTTGCATAAGATAGAGTTGTTGACTGGGATCAAACATGGACTGAGGCATGGAGCAATTTGGCCCAATGTGTGTAATGAAGTACAGTCCTGACCAGCCACTCATGTGATCATTTCTAGTTGCTATCTGAGCTGCTGGAGTATTTTGAGCTCTTAAGCTCTTTTCCAAATTTAATACCAGATATTGGTCCTACTGAAATGGATGGGGAATGAAAAAAAGTATCAACTTACCACTTTAAAAAGCCCAATCTCAAGTCCTTTTATAATGTTCATCAACTTTCTTCATGGTGAACCATAAAAAAAAAGAAGAAAATCTTTAATAAGGGGCTTTTTCCACACAAAATAGAGTTGTTGAGAACTATGCAATATATTTGAAAACCTCAGAAATGCTATAAATATTTTTCTCTCCAGTTTTTATCTCTTTCAATTGTCTCAAGCACTGTGGCTGCATTATATCTGGTGGGGCTGGAGGGTTTACTGATGCTTGGGAGAGATGAGTATTTCATACCTGCCCATCTCTGCAAATAATCCACAAAAATTTAAACCAGAAAAAAAACCAGCTGCTGCCATTCAGCAAGAAGTCTATTACGAATCCCTAGGTGGCATGGAAAGCATTTAGACTCATTTCATTCACATGTCAGGTAAAGACTTTCATTTAGAAGTGAGATGAATGCTGAATAATGGGCCTTTTGAATAATGTAATTAAGAATTCAATAAAGCAGCCCTTAAAATAAAATCTCAAGAATTCAATGCATGTATATTTTCCCCCTCTAATGTACTAGATGATCAAATGAATGAATGGAACATAACATAATACTGATGTTTACAAAATTTTCGCATTTAAATTAGATGAACTCTCCATATAATACAATATACAATTTTTAATAGCTTCTAAGTAGGAACAATTAGGATTCTTGAAAGAGATTGGTGTCCTTGTTAGGAGGAAAATTAACGTATCCAGACTGGTGCTAATCTCTCAAGTCTGCCTTTTGCAATATACGTTTACTTGAAAAATCTTGATGCCACTGAACTCTATGGAAACTCCCACACCAATAGTTTTGTTTCCTTCAGTGTGTATGCAACATTTTGAGCAATAAAGAATAAAATTTCTGATATGGATCTGTGCACTACCTTGCTGGTTTTCAGGACAGCAGAATTCCTCTGTGAAATGTCCCCCAAGATGTTCTCTACTTTCCACCCAATCATTGAGAAGATTTTATCGTAATAGAAACCAAACAGGAAAATGCTCATGAGCTGGTATTCAAAAAGGCACTGAGTTATACACCCAGCATCCACCTAGGGTGGGATGTTACTGAGAAAATGAAGATGGTCTGTATGTTCTGGGGCATATTTCCAGTTTTGACAGTGGGAAATCTGGGATGAAAATTGTAGAGGGCAGGACCATTCTTAAAATCAGACTCCCCTGCATCACTCTCTGTCCACGAATAGGACAGCATCCAACAGCAGCAACATCAGAATTTTGAAGGGAAGCCTTGGATTTATTTTTTTTTTCATATTCTGTTTGAATGTGAAGGTGAACTTGAACTATTAGAGGGTAAAAGCTTGGTCCAATTTGCACACATGGATATGTGCAGAGGGACAGGGATGGTTTCATGGGACCTTGACCTCTGGCACAAAAGGGTAGGAATGTCAAGGAAGAGATCAACTTTTAAGGATTTAATGATGACAGAGGCCCTTGAATATGCATAAATGACTAAAATCTAAGCAAACAAGACATTTATGTCACTGTTGAAAGGCGTAGACTTCATTCCTAGGTTTTAAACAGACAAGGGTTAGTTAAGATGAATTTCATTTAGATTTGTCTTCAAAGGAGAAAAAAAAATGATGTTGAATTAATTGAGGAAGTTTTTATTTTCACAGAGCAGTAGTACCTCAAGATATACCGTGGAGTGAGAACTGCCTTGACTACATTTAAACTTATTAATGCAAACTGGTACCCAAACCACTTTCTGTTTTTTGGAAGAAAACATAGTTCATAAAAAGCTTAGATAGGACTAGAAGGATAGGATAGGACTTTAGAAGTCCTTACAATAAAGAGACCATTGACCTGCATTTTTAAGGGTGAAGTATGAAGGCCTGACAAAAGTTTTCACTTTTTCTCAGGCCTAGTTTTGGAAATCTATCTCCACTGGAGCACAATAAGTATATAATCACAATTATACAGGCTTCAGCTGATGTAGGTGGTGACATCTTTACTCCTTTTTCTCTTTACAGCAATGTGTTCAGAAATATGGAAGGCAAGTCCATCCTATTACCTGTTCTTGTAATGATGCTGAATGAAAAACCTGTCAGTTCAGCAACCTCTGACTGTATTGTCCATCATGTTTCTCAGACTTGAGAAGTCCCCATGTAGACAATACATAGATCACATAGGCAGCACAAATGGAAAAGAGAATGGAACACACCTCAATAGTTCACAGCCAAGTGCTTATTTTTAAAGAACAAAACAAAGAGAGATTTTATCACACTTCTTTCTGGAAAAAAACTGAAGTATTCAAAGTACACAAATCTTCTCCTAGACCTTCAGAAAAAGTAAAACCAACAAATAAAATCATAAAACCATCATAAGAAGGCATTATTACAGACTTCTTTTACCATATGTATCAATATGTGGCTTCCTAAATATTTTCAAAAGAATTTCTCAGTTGTTTACAAGGAAGACGATTTTCACTTTCACAGGATGCAGATCAATGGAAGTTCTAAGCTGATGTATGCGTGTGTGAAATCTCCTGAACCTTACTTTCCTCCAAACCTTTTGGGTTTCTGGCATGTATCAGAATGACTGTTTAGCATTGACACTCAAAATTTAACATAACCAATTTTATCCAGTTTGCAAGAGACTAGAATTCTTACAAAAGTGACAATTACACCTCAGAGGACATGTGGAAATTTCCAGCAATTTAAAAAAATTTCAACCTGGTATCTTTCAATTATGAATCCATATTTAGTTTTTCTGCCTGCAAAACCAGTCAGTGAACTCTTTTCCCCTGCTGCTCTCTGGGCTGAGCATGCTAGCACACTGCAATGCTAAGAGTGCTATGTTTCATAAAGCATCTTCCAAAGTTGCTCCGAGAGAAGATACAATAGAGGCAGAAAGTGTTCCTATTGTGACATCACTTGGTGGGCAGAACAATCGTGCACTGAGAAATTTAAGGTGAGGTGCAGAAGTGTCAGGAGGAAGGTAGATAGCTGTCAACATGCAACCATTTCCAAATTGCACTTGTAAGCAAAACAAAGCAAGTCATTTCTCTATGTCATTCATCTCACAGAGAAGTCTCTGTCATTGCTTCCTAAGAAGGTTATTACACTGCTACACAGGAACCTACAGAGCTCCAGCTCAGACCACATGGGCCTAATGGATGATTCTGCCCTGAAGGGGAGAGTCCATTGTTTCATTAGGAACTTAGGAAAAAGGCTGTATTTGATGATAGTCCCCCAATGTCACTTGTAGTTAATCAATTGCCATATGTGCCAATCAGGCTAGGTAGAGCTACAGGCAACTCTTTTTATTTGTGTCTGAGAGACTGGGAATAGCCTATGCAGCTGGGAAGCCGAGCAGACCAAAGGATTTTCCAGAAGCAAGCAGTCAAGGAGGCAATTTATTGAGGGAGAAACCCCAGAGCAAGAAATTAAAAAAAAATAAAATAAGGTAGTGATATGTTTTACATTACAGAATTTCTCTTGGTATGGGTATCAGCTTCTGAATATTTCAGCAATATGGCATCTCATCTCTCATCTACATATCCATTGAGAAGTTTTCAGCAGAAATTACTCTTTGTTCTGCAGCACAGAATTAAGCTGACTTACAACTCACTGCTATACTTGGGACCTGAAAAGTGAATACACTTAGCAATGATTTTAGAACACTTTAGTCTTTACTTTCGTCAAACTAAACTTCGGGATTATCATATGAAAATTTTTCAAATGTCCAAATTAATCACACACGACAATCAATCTTTTATTCTACCCAACAGGAATAATCTGTTTTGTGTATTTGTGGCTGTAAAGGGAGTTATTTAGTAATGGAATTCTATGATTTGTGACAATGCTATGAATTACACATCATCTTGTCCTGGGAAACCACTAAAAATAAGATGTCCCCTCCAGGGGCATCTTCTTCTGCCTTCCTCTTGTGTGTGTGTGTATATCTAAGTATGTAATTGTATTTTAATACATATCTATCATCTATCTATCTATCTATCTATCTAATTAAAGGGATCAATTCTTGCCTATTTACTCATCTAGGGAATAAGAAGGATGCAACACATTTGATATTGTTTTTATGTGATACAGTGTAAGTTGCAGCTAAATGCTCTTATCAAGAATGAAGCACTTCCACCCATTCATGTCTGCGGTCATATCAATGCACTGTCAGTGGAAAAATTTAAGGTACAGTAATTTCACAATTATAAGCCACACCTTTTTCACTGAAGAATCCAGCCTACCCCAGTAGTGTGGCTTATATTCAGCTGCAGCTTATCTATGGACAAATCCCAGTGAAATGCCAACCCAGAAGTGAGAGCGGCCAGGGAGGGCACCTGGGGCTGCCTTTAAAGGCTTCACTGGTCTATGAAAACTGTTGCAACTTGAGCACCTGACACCAAACCCAGCTGGCAGGGATTCTGTTACTAATTTGTTACTTTGTTACACATGGATCCTCGCTTTAAAAAAAAAAAAAAAAGTGCGGCTTATATTCAGGTGCAGCTTATATATGGACAAACCCCGTGGTCTACCCGGCTACTGAGAGGTGTGGCTTATAATCAAGTGTGGCTTATAATCGTGAAATTACTGTAAGAGCTGTTTGCATTTTAAACTGATCTTGCTCTAGAAATATAGATGACAGTTCTGAACATAAAATTGACAGGGCTCTGCATAGACACCATGTTCTTCATACACTGAGGACTGAATCTTTAACTTTTAGGTTTATGGTGATTTGAGTTTGCCAGATGTCCAAAGCTCACCAAAGCCATTCTATCTGCCCCTCCTCAGCTGGACAGGGAGGGGGATGAGTCAAGATATCTTAGTGGTTACCATCACAGATAAAATGAAAAAGAAAGTCTTGGGGCAGTTACTTGAAATTTTATTAATCAAAATCAGAGTAGGATAATGAGAAAGAAAAAAAAATCTGAAACACCTTCCCCCTACTCCTCTCTCCTTCCCAGGCCTAACTTTAGCACTGTTTCTCTACCTCCTCCTAACCAGGAGTGCAGAGAGATGGGGAATGGGGGTAAAAATCAGTTTATCTTGTAGTTTCTGCTGCTCCTTCCTCTTCAGGAAGAGGAGTCATTCCTTTGCCCCTTTTTCTCCCAAGAGGTGCAAAAATAATGGTGGGAACAGTTCAATATGTTTTGAAAAATTTGAATTCTCTGGTAGCAAAAATTATTTACAATTCCAGTCTGTTATGAGATAGGAGACTGTTTGGCCTGGACAAATCACACAGCCTGAACACCTCTGAAAAGAGACCAAGGATTGAGAATATTAGTATATTATACATTATGGAATTAGTCACTTCTATGTCTTGTTTGACTGGTAGTTAGATTTCTGTTTTTTCTTTATTTAAATATATGGTATGACACACCAAAGAAAAGAAACCTATACTCATCTTTAAATTGTTTTTTCTGTGAAGAAAAAAGGCTAGTTTAACCTTTTAACAACTATAAATCACTGAAAATTGTGACTCATGAAGTGCTAATCTCTATTTCATTTGCATAAGTAGCGATACTTTGAAATATTCAAACCAACATATCACTTCACTATGACTTCTCTTTAACTCATGTGAATAATCCCATCATAGGAACAAACTATTCCAGTGTTAATTGTCTTTGTAAATGCCACCAGTTCATGGTGACATAGAATACTGAATTACAATAGAGATTGTGGATAATTAGATATTTAGAACTTCCCTAAAATAATCTCAGCCACATTTAAGGCCACTTTGCTCTCATTCAGACAATAAAGTTTTAGTATAGAGAATGTGGATTATTGTAACAAGATCCCTAAAGAACGAATGAAGAAATACTTAAATATTTGCTGCAGTTCATATGAGTATGCTAAGGAAACAAAATGGTTATCCTTAGACAAGGGGCTGAAGTGAATCATTGTTTTCTCCTGATTTTTCCCCTGTAACCTCATTTTCTACCTCTTCTTTATTTCTCAGTTGTTGAAAGGAAAATACAAAAGAAATGTTCATATAGATAACCAGTAGGACACCAGAAAGGGCCTTTTCCAGTGAGAAATGATGTGTTGCCCTCTGGATAATCAATTGTCCCTGCAACACTTTAGGATTTTTCATGCACTGAGATGCAAACTGAGCAATTTCTTCTTTTTTTTCCCCCTATATAGTTTGTTAATACTGGAAAAGCAATTGGACAGTGGGGCCTCCTCATTCTTGGCACTATTTCAAAAGCAACTTGAAATGCCCTGACAGCAGTTCTTCTCACAAAGTAACGTGGAGGTTGTGACACGGACCAACAAAAGGCTGACACACTGTCGTTATCTCACCCTGTTGTGCTTAGGTAATGGTGGAGCCTCAGATCTGTGTGTGATGTTAGCACTATATGTTCTTCAATAACAAGGTGCCAGAAGATGAATTGAATGTAGAACGTCGTCTTTAACTTTGAATTTCTAAGTTTAGACTAGATCTTTCTGTAATATTAAAGACCGACTCTACGTTTATTATATGAACCCAATGATAATAAACAGATCAGTTCCTCAGAGATGGCCGGTATTTTTTGGCATAATATTTTCAAAATGAGTATGTTCTGCAAAAATGCAGCAATAAAGTTTCTGAACTGTTCTTTCACACAGTTATTCCAATGTATTAAAAATACCGGCCATAAGCTGACATCCACAAATTTCCCACCTGTCCAGCAGTGTTCAAAACTGGGATTTGTTCTAAATATATTTCTGGTTTTAACTAACCCAAACCCCATTAAAAATTGTTTCCCTTATAAATTTAATGGGGCAGTTTACCTAGATCTGAGATTCTGGGACTGAGTTCCATCAAAGCCGTGTTAAAACAATAAAAATAATTAGATGGAGTACAGCACAAGCAATACCGTCATATATTTGTAAAATTGGCTAATATCACTCGCTGCATAAACCACTCTTGCCTGTTAATGCTTAGCAGTTTCCAGTGTCTGTAAAAAGAGAACTCACATGATTCTCTGTTAAGCCAAAAAAAATTGGCTCCTCAAAGATAACAAATTCAGTATTTTTACACTCTCCTGTTACTTTAAATTGAGGCATTAACTGTGCTTCTCTTCTTACATTCACTGTGTTAGTGTGTTACGGTTTTTGGTTTCTATCCCTGAAATCTTTAACTATTATTTTTTTTATGTAATTATATAAACATGATCAAGAAGTGCATTTTTGCAAGATTTTAGCTGACCTGATTACTTTTGAGACTAGCATCATATATAGGCATATATGGATTACATCACGATAGCTAAACATAGAACATGAATGTATTGTTTTTCTAAAAGCAGAAGGATGCCATTCGTTTCACTGCCTGCTCTTAGGTGATTCAATAGTCATTTGAGGTCCTGTGTCTGAGAAGAAAATGCTCAGATCTTTCAGAAGCACTTCCTTAGAACCTTTCTTTATTCTTGTGTTAACATTACATTATGTGAATGAGGTACAAGCTTTAATTCCTGGAGCAGGTACTCATTGTTCAGAAAATTTACTGGCAGAACAAGTAAAATTTGCTTTGTGAGCTCTCTGTGGGAACCAAATGAGAAGTTCTGTCTTCTCCCCAAGAGGAAATATCCGGCATGGTATTATCCAGTTCCTGAGACAACATTTTTCACCCTTTTCTTTGATCTCTTTACCCCTTCCTCAGAAGTCTTGCCCAATCCATAGCAAGCATCTTTCATCTTTGACTCTTGATCCTAAAGCAATTGAGAATAAATGCTGTTAAAAAGCATATCACAGAGTATCCTAGAGGATTCGGTCCTTTAAGACAGGGTAATTCTGGGGGAGATAAGGGAATTTTCTGTTTCTCTGAGAATTAAGAAGTTAGGTTGGAATTTGACAAATATTGGCATCTGCATCTCTGCACATCTTCCTCTACAGTCAGTGGAGAAAAACTGGCACTTCTGGGGTGCAATTAATATCAGCCTTAGGTAGAAGTCTCAAGTAGGTAAAATGAATTCTCCCCTTCCATTTTTCCCTGGGATAAGTTCAGATTAATTCAGATCCCTGAAGTCAGGTGGATAATTTCCATCCCTAAAGTTATATAGTGTGCTCTAAAATCACCAGCATTAAGTAGGGACTTCTGAAGTAACCAGAGATGCAATTTTGTCAGAATTATTTTTTTCATGCAAGTAAACTTGAAGTAATATAAATTGCACCCTTTCAGAGTACCAGTATTCAAAAATATTTCATCACATAACTTGGCCCCCTCAGATAACTGAGACAGAATCAGACATGAATGTAGTGGCTAAAAGGGATATGAAGCATTGCACAGAAGTATGGGGAAAAGAAGGTTTTGGGAAAAAGAAAAAAAAAATAAAAAAATAAGAAATGTGGTCTCTATCATAATCATTGTTGCTTATAATCATCTCTGTTGAAGCACAGAGTCTTGCTTGTTTGTTTTAGAAATACCCTCTGGTTCACGCATAAGAAAATATATTAAATATTCCAAAAATTATTTCTTTTTTTCTCTGTGTAGCAGAGAGTCAGGGGTCAAATTTTCAGCCGCTGTAATCCCCACGGTATTTATTCGCATTCATTATTGAGATGGGCTAGATCCTGGGCTCAAACAGGCTGGCTTAGCCCTATGAAAGGCAGAGAGAATGTGTTGATTTTTTTAGTAGATGGAAACCTGGTCCTTAAAATCAGTAATTTTGACTAAGCTCAGTGCTCCAGATCAAATTATGCTCAGTATTTAGCAATATTTGGTATTTTTTATGAATGTACCTTATCAGCACTCCTTGTTTCCAAAAAGAAAAATCCCTGCAGTAGTGCTACAACGAGTGGCAAAATGACAGCCTCAGTGTCTGTTTTCACTCTTTACCAAAAAAGATTTATATATTAGTCTCCTTGAGGATGATGCTCCACCGTCCACATCACCTACTCTGTTTTTAGTATCTGTTGCAGAGTCCCTGGCACAATCTTTTTTGTAATCTTTTTTTAACATTTAAATGCACTATTGTGAGCAGATCACCTCAGTGGAATAATGCACTGGTGCAGAGGAGCACTAAATCAAATGATAAATTGAGTGTAACATCAATTATGTTAGCTATGCACAGAAATATATACATTTGATGGTCATTATGACACATGAATGTTCAAGACAAAAAGTGAAAAATACATTTCAAGTTCTGTACATATGAAAGACTGACAATGATCTGTAATTTGCGTCTAGCATAAAAATTCTATAAATCTGCTGGTGTTTTCAGCATTGAAAGCTTGATTCTAAATGGAAAGGTCATTATCATTATTAAGTTTTATAAGAAAATCAGTACGTGTACTAGTATCTATTTAATAACTGAGACATCATGAATGTCAGACTTAACACACTTTGCTGGGTGCTAATAACTCTTTAAGTGTACCCTTGACTCAAGTTGAAGGCAGTATTGGAATTTTTATGTTATCTGAACTGCCTGGTAGCATTTAAAATTACTTCCATAATAGCCAGGTAAAAATATAGTGACTTCACGCAACTTTACCTAATTTTGCTCCTGTTTCAAAGGTTAAGCTAAACTCCGTCTCCTGCCTTGTGAAAGAACTGGATGTGCAGGCAGGTGAGTCACAATGGACCTGTCCTACTTAACCATTCTCTTGTTTTTATTGGAGCATATTTTGCTTCCTGAGAAAAGGATGTGTCAGTAATGACAACAAATTGAAGTCTTTTGTACCCAAAATAAGTGCCCGGAAAAATACTATTTGCCTCAGTGTCAAAATTAATTTTTGAAATGTCTTGGTGGAACGGAGCTGTCTAAATATAAAATTCTTATTTATTCAGCATTTTTTAAAACTTTGGTAAATTCTGCATTATATTATCTTTAATTCAAGTCCAGTGGAAATTTAATACAGCTTGTTTCTTTTTCTATTATATATTTAAATTAAAAACTGGAAGATGCAATTCCTATTAATGAGTTTTTTAGGGGTCTTTTAGTATTATGTCCCTAGGCGAGTTTCATACTTCATATGAAGTCCTCATAAGAGGTGCTTGTGCACTTGATTAATTCATAAATGGCATTGAGGGCTACATATTTGCACAATTCTTGTTAAATCATGGTAGTCTGCAATTTCTCTCGCCAATGTATTGCCAGTTGTGGTGGCCATATTATGCGCCTAACCACATAGCTGTACAAGTCCCATATTTTCCGGGTATTCTCATCTATGAAACGTTCACCTCCTATGGAATAGGTCAAAGTCCCTTGGCAACATTTACATCAATTCTGGAGCGAAACAGAAGACTAAAGAAATATTCAAATTGCTGAAAAATAAGATCAGCAACAACAACAACAAGGTAGCTAGAACCATGATATTTCATAGTACCAAACAGAGATTCTAGCGTCTAATTCTGTACTAATCTACATAGGAGATGACAATAAAAATGTATTGATATGTTCATATATTTACTCAGTCTTTGGGATGGGAGGGAAGGGCCATCACAAATACCTATGCAGGCAGCAATACTCTTTCCTGACTTATAAAGGGAAGAAATACACAGGAAGAAAGACAAGCGAATACAAATTTGAGCATTTTTTCCAACTAATTCTTGTAGACTAAGAGCAGTGTTATTTTTTTTTAAGTGAATCCAGGAGCACAGAACACTTGCCAACATGAGCTGAGAATTTACCAGTATATGAGGGCTATAGTCAACAAACTGGTTTGCCTGGAATTTGGAGAATGGAGTGGAAATAGGCAAAACCACCTCTATAGCACACTCTCCTAAAAGCCACAGTCTTCTTGGCTACATATTGCAGTATAAAACTGGACCTTATTTATTTCCATGCAAAGAAAATGAGTTGCTAAAAAATTGTTTGGCTAAACATACCTCTCGTTTGAAAGACTCAACTTGTTCCATGTTGTTCCTGTTGAAATTATAGCAAGAGGTCTGTTGTACTGCATGCTTACAAAGGCAAAAGTTACATGGGCAATCTTTTTGTCCAAGGAAATACGACTTCAACTGTCTTTGCATTTGGAAGCAGAAGAAATTATCTGACTCTTTAATCTTGTGCCCAAAGACCTTTAACTCAGAGATAGATTCGTGAAGTTCTCACTTATCATCTGCAAAATACATTCAGTTTGCGTAAATATTTTCTTTTAAAAAAATGTATAAATTAATCTTGGGGCAGAAAGAGAAAGTTACTTTGCTCAATTAATTAGTTATTTCTCGTGTCTGGGGGGGAGGGTTTGCCATTCACTTCAGAGAGGGAATTGAACAAAATGTGGCAGCACTCCAGCAGTATTTAAATGAAAGACAGAAGTTATCATGGCCCAGACTTTGAGCCATTACATACTAAGTGATCAGACTACCTTACAAGTATATGTCCAGATAATGCCATTTCTCTTATTTTGTGGTTAAAATATTTAATTTTTGACTTGGCTTTCATCTGGGCTCAATTTCTTTTCATGGTCTAAATAAGTAGAGGATAATTTCACAAAAAGAGGCTTCTCTCCACTCCAGTTTTCAGCCACTTGTTAAACAATTGGATGCTGCATGTGGTCAACTTGGTTGTAAACTGTGCTACAAATTAAAAAATTCCTGGCATTAGCATCACTAAACTAAAAAAGCTGCATTAAATTCTTTGAAGATCTAAAATATAACAAAGATCAGTTAAAGAGAAAAAAGCCCCAATATATTAAGTTAAAATAGATCCAATTGCTCGTGTTGGAAAATGTGAAAGCCAACAAAATTTAGAGGTCATGATAGTATTAACTCTTAAGGATGGTACTAACTTTGAGCTCATGAGCAGCTGTTTTAGCTTGCGTGAGACCATAAAATTGCTCAAAGACCCAGGTGTGAATAAGGTACTTTACCAAATTAAAGCCGTTGTAAAAGAAGAATACAGTGTCACTGTATAACAACCACGTTTCCCAGGAAGGAACTTTTTTGTGTGAACAAGAAGTGGTGCTATTGAGGCTGTGTACAATCAGGCTAAAAAGTGTTCAGTGTTCTTTGTTTCACCCCACTAGGGTGCTGTCTTTTCCCATATTATTATTATTATTGCATGCTCTCTGGTAATAGAAGGCTAATAGTTCCCCTTAAATTGTAGCCTGCACACCATTACTAATAGTAACAGTACAGTGCAAAGTCTATTTGCACACTATACGTACTATAGTGGGCTTTTTTTTTAAATCAGAAAACATCAGAAGAAGGCTTTATGTCCACTGTCTCAGATGTACTGAGACAAGTTCAGCCCCTGAAGTATGCAAAGTAAAATCTCTGTGTGATTGATGGGTACTTCTGCTTATCAGTAATGAGGTACCAAATCTAGTCTATTGCATAAATAGCACCACAGATGCTGCAAAAAGGAACACAGTCCCTATTGTATCTGCTCTGTGCCACCCAAACTGCATGAAGACTACTCCTTTTCATAGGAGTAGTAGTACACAATGAGGTGTATCTGGCGCTACACTGAGAATTTTACATCTCCATCAGAAAACAGATTTCAAAAGAGGAAATAGGCAAAGATGCTGTTTTACTGACTTGACATTTTATTTCTTTACTTCTATTTCTTAGCACAACTGTAACACAATTTAGTTTTAAGGGCATATGTGGAAGGCTGTATTATGGTCTAAAGGGAGCTTGCAGTTTGTTGCACACATGGTACTCTGTGATTGCAGAACGCTCCAGTTATACATGTCCAAGCAGTGCAGCAGGGACATTCACTTTGGTTCTTCTGCTAATACCATCTGACACAGTGCCCTGGGGGGACCTGCTGGGAGCCTGTGTATTGCTGAACTCTTAAATGGTCAAGCTTCAGTTTTACATGTCACCATACGGATGGAAGATTAAGCAAAACGTAACAAGGCTTGTGCTTAGAAAAATAAAAAGGAGCTGACATCCTACTCAACTGCTTTCACAGAGATCCAAGAAAGAAGTGAGCACATATTAGAAACTTCTAGGACAAAAGCAAAACTATGCTCTTTACATTGACAGAATCAGGCCATAATCCTGCCCCAAATTTCCATCAAAACAGAAGAGTATGAGACTGTAACATTTAATGATTATTCGAGTTGCAGTATAGACCTGATGTGAACACCAAGCAATCAAGGCTGATAGTCCAAAGAAGTCTTTGATGGTTTCTTAGACCACTTGTCCAGGTGCTGTAATCTGGGATCAATACACTAAGAACCATAATTGAAATACTGTGAGTTTTTTCTTTAGAGCTTTGGAATTTACTATCTTATCTAATTGCAGTCTTAGCAAAAGAAAAAATGCATGACTTAACTTTCAGGGGTACTCCAGCCTATATTCCAGGTTAATTAAACAGCTGCACACTGAATGTCATAACAGTCCTGAAATGTCCTAGGAAAAACAGTCACATCATACCTCCTCTGGTTAGTTAGGCTGACATAGATAAACAGTTCTGCCACCCGTGCTTAGGGTGCATCTAAGTTATTAATTTAGTGTGCTGTAGAAAGCTTTCCTGGTTCCAATTTGCATTGTACTTGGAGACTTGCAGCATTTACTAGAGACCAACTGGCAGGCTCTGAGCAGTTACTTCCTGGTGGAACTCCAGCTGAAGACATGCCCAGGGCAGCCCTCTTACATGCCCATTGCAAAGGGGTCACAAGTGCCTCCAGTCTTCAGCTCTCTGCTCATGAACAGTGTTTACCTGGGCCAGGCATAAGCCCCAGACAGTCCTTGCTGTAAAGATATTTTTCAGGCATGGGGTCCCAGAGCCAGAAAATATTTTGTTAAATCAAAGCCTAGGCTTTTCCTCTTTACATTACACCATATGACAACACGAAGTCCATCAAGCCAGTTCAGGTTTCTCGGAACTTCAGTTTGCAGTGTAGGCAGCATGGTTTAGTAGGAGAATGGACTGACAATTGCCACTGCTGCTGTTGTGTTACCTCTACCTGCAGTTCCCTAGAGCTTCCTTTTGGGAGGTGCAAGTGGGGGAATCACATAGCCAGAAGCAAGTCTGTCATTGCCCATTCTCCCTGGTTACCTGCTGACCATTAAGACACAGGGGTTTAGTCTCAAACTCTTACAATATTTTTGAGCAAGACAATGTGGCTATATTAACATTAGCAAATATTGTGGAGCAAAAGGACCAGATCTCCAGAGTAAAGCATTTGATTTTGAGGAATTAAATTCTTTGCTGTCCATACTGATTTATTTTCTACTTCAGATTAGCCCTACTTTGTTTACATAAACCATAGATTGACTGCATTTCTGTGACTGAAGAACATTAGGTGTGTGCTAGAATTTTGCTCTATGGAAACTTTACTATCATTGCTGACACTGCTTTTGATTTGGATAAGAACAGTTGGGATAGGCAGCCTATAAATGCACAAAAATTCCTCCCCTCATCCAGAGCTCTGAGCACAGGAATCAGCACAAAAGGATGACCAGCGCTTAGTCTAGTTAGGAGATTATGATATAGGACATAGAGACTCTCATACAAATGATGCAGATAAAAGGAATAGTAATCATCTCTCAGACAAAATCCACAGATATCTCAGATCATTTGTTTTGACAACACCAAAAACTGGAAAAAAAAAAAACAAAACTGAGGATGGAAAAAAAATAAAACTGAGGAAATGAATGTTAAACCAAATATTTAAAGAACTGTGTTGCAGCTTCCCATGTATATTTTCCTCGCCTGCCAATCGCTGTCTGTTTTGCCTACCTACTGGCATCTCTTGGTTAACAGTACTGGACTACAGAAAATTTCATACAACATGAGTTGATAATACATCCCAAAATGCATGTTTTTTTTCCAGAAAGAGTGGAGATGGGCATGCTCATATGTCTGTTTGTCTCAGGTTATAACCTCTCAGTCTCTTACAGAGGAAGATTAATTAGATAAACTTTGAATTTGTCAAAGAGATATTTTAATTCTGAAGGTGAAGCAAGAGTAACAAAAATACAGCAGGAAAATGCTTGGCTTTCCTAAAGTCAGTGGGAGCTTTCAGAGGAGTCAGGACTTCATCCTTTATGTTTTGTTTTTCTTCAAATGTAGGTTACCTGCATGAAACATAAATATGGTGTGGTCAGAGAAGTGTACAGTGAATAGCTGAAACAGTTAACAAAATCAATAAGTGTAGAGAAAGTAGATGAAAACATAAACCAGACTGAGATATTTTTTCCAGACCAAGATTTTTAAGTCTTCTGTATTTTATCATTTGTTAAACCACAAATAGCTATAAACAGAGCTGCTGTTCAGAGAGTCTTTGTTTCTAACATAAACAAGGTATAGGGCATAGCTCTGTATGTCAGCCAAACACGACTATAAGTTACAAAAATGATATATATGTATAAAAGAAGTGTCAGACCATAATTGAAAAATTGTATTTGGACATGAATAAATGTAACGAACACACTTAACTCCAAAAAGACAGTAAGTATTTAACAGAAAATAACACAGATTAGATTAATACATATCTGTGAAATGATTTTAACTCAAGATACTGAAATCCAGAAGATGGGGAACTTTGCATCATTTAAGTATCACTATTCATCCTGGTGTTTCTGTCCGAGTTGAGAAAACTTATAAAAATGATCCTGAACATATGCAACTCCTAATTTAATTTCGTATCTAAGGGCAGAATAGCAGACTGGATCAAATTGGATTGAATATATTGCAGAATTTCTTTCTTTCTTTCTTTCTTTCTTTCTTTCTTTCTTTCTTTCTTTCTTTCCTTTTTTTTTTCTTTAGAGAGAAGCTTAACAGGAATAACACTTTTTAATCTAAAATGGCTGCATTTCTTAATTACCTGGTCATATCACAACTTTGCAGATCTGTAATGGTTCTATATAAATGTCTATTTTTTCACCTTGCTTTTTCCTAAACTAACATATTCTGAGCATCAAGAATTTTTTTTTTCCCAAATAATTACCTTAAATTATTTTACCTTTTGTTCTTTAGAACTAAGAAGAAATACAGCTTTCAGGTAAGCATGCTAGCCCTCAAGTGTTCTGGTGCTACATTTAGCTGCATAGGTCACAGCAGTCATTGCAGTAAACAATGTTCCAAACTTCCAAAGCCTGCAGAGGTCAGTATAGCAACATCAACAAGGAATTACGTGGCCTCACTGAATAGATTAGCAGTTAAAAATATTTATTGTTAAAACGCAAAAATGATGTATCATTCTGGCTGTTACCAGAACTGTGGGACTTCTGTGGCATGTGATGATTGTTCCTGCAATCTTCATACAATATTGCAGATGCTTAAAGCTTTAAAGCCGTATTTTTGTATTTCTCTTTGCTATTTATAAAAGGGTTAAATATATTTTTCTTGAGAGTATCTGAGAAAAGTTGGATGAGCATTATGGAAAATGTAAGCACACTCTTGTTCGGAAGCTGTCTTCTCCGAGTTGCCCTGTCAATGACCTCTGCTGTGACATTGAAGAAATACCCTCTGTGTGGGTGAGAAGTAATTTGCTTCAATAGCTCTTCTGCCCCAGTCATGTATCTAAAGGAGATTGTAAACATATACCCCACGTTTGCTTTGGCACTGACACCATCAAAGTCATTTACAGCAGAACTTTGAGCTGTTTGTGACAAACCAGATCAGAATGAATGACCGAAACAGTACATGTTAAGCTCCTAGTTCTATACAGTGAAATCTCAAAAACTGAAAGGAATGACAGATAAATAGTGCTAATCAGGTCTTTGAAAAAAAACAAAACTATATAAACTTTATTTGTTCTCTTGGCCAGACCTGTCTGCTGTTGGCACTAGATAGCAATTACATTAGTGTTTCACTGTACATTCTCAATTATATATTAAAGAATTAGAAGATATTCGGACATGACTCTGGGGTCTGCAGAGAAAGATTTTGAGAGACACTGACTGAGCTTAAACATATATTATTTGTTTTATTCAAAGCACTGCACTTAGGTAGGCAAAATACATTATAGCCACAACACAGTGGTCCCACTTCTAAAAAAACCTGGTTAAAACTAAAATATTTTTCTTTCAGAAGTCTGCATAAATTCAGGGCAAGCTCTGGTCTCATCAACACACAGTGTCTATTTTTGTCTCAGCTGTCCACCATAGCACTAGCTGTGGTTACTGAGGTATTGAAAGTGGTTCTGCATTCATTTTTTTGCTTTTGTTATAGACATTCACATAACATATTTCCTAATAATTCTTTGCCTTCACTGTTTCTGAAAATAAAATGTGGATTGCTCAAAACAGAGTAACTTTAATGTAAACATCTGAAATGGGGAAACTGTCCTGAATATGCTTGATGGGTCAAATGCTCTGCTGCTTCTATTTATGCATCCTTACTTGAACTTAAGGAAAATTGCACACAGATCTATGGGAGTGGGAGGATTACATTTGAACTTTCTTTGCTTTAAGAGACTCATTCTAAAGTGCATATTTCTCTCTCTATGCATACATGGAATTACATAGAAATGACATTGAGTTGATGCCTTTGTTAAGTCCAAGGTAGTAAAGTAAAATGACAAATGATGAAATATGCCTAATTTCACTTACTGTCCCTGCAAATCAATATTGTGTACTAGTAAGGATTCATGGAATTAGTAGCACTTGCATATATGTTAGCTGCCCTTGGGTTTTAGTTATGACATTTTTCTATATAAGAAAGTAATGGATTTGGGTATCCAAAGCATTGGGAAGATTTAACATAACCTCATCAACTTACAATAAAAACTATCCCTGAGAAGCTCATATGAGTCAGTTTCAAGAAATGTATTGGGTGGGAGAGAGGTCACACAAAATGTTTAAATGCACATTAAATCTCAACTTCTAATGAAACAGCTGGTTCCCTGTAGCAGTACTAACATGATACTGAACCAAGTATCTGGTTCACATGGTTCCTGCAAAACCAGGAGTCTAAGGATTTCTTATTCTGCTACACTCATAATTATCTTTCTGAGAAAGACAAAGAAACACTGTTCACAGCCTGCCTCCTGATAAGTATTGACATAGCATGTTTCCCCTACATATTTTCAAAGAATTGTATGTTGCCATGTAGAAGACGAGACAGGAATGTGTAAACTGTGTATTAGTGCTTAAAAAAAAACCCCAAAGCCAACCAAACAAAAATACCTCTCATACTTTTTGATTTAAATCCAGATATTTAAATAGAGGAAGCTTAAATCGACCAGCTCAAAGACTTTTGTTTTTTTGAGTAAAGTGAAAAGCAAAAACTTTTCTAAAATAAACATAAACCAGCTTCCTCTTTCACATTCTATTAATTCATGGTAGATCTCAGACCAATTAAAGCAACAGAACATCAGGGAGTTTTGGTTTGAACTTGGAATAAAGTACCTGAAATTCCAAATAGGAAGTTAAAGGTGAGCAGGCTAGAGCTGGTAATATAGATCTTCACAACCTTGCTTCTTATTCATTTATTTCCCCCTGTGCACAGTGGAGATGAAGGAGATCATCTAAGTAGAAGTGCTTCATCCTCACTTGTCACAGACATGCATGACTATTCCTTGCTCTAATTATTTGAACTCATTCTGGTAAAACAAATAAGACTTAAAACATTTGTAATTTCAGTAGGTTCAGAGTAACTGTAAAAGAGAACGTTGACACATTATTTCCCTATTCCTCATCATCACTGTATTTTTCACTCCAACAAAGGCTCGCATCAAACATCAGAGGACTGATAATTCCTGACAGAATTTGTTATTCAGGTTTTTTTCATTCCTATACATTAGCAGTAATATTGTAATTTTTAAGTCAGGCTCCAATTTTTGTTTACCTCTTCTCTGAAACTCAGAATTCATGGGAAGGGGACTGAAACTTCTAGAAAATCTACAACTTCAAGAGACCATTTTAATTTTGTTTAGAGCACAGAACATTTACTGAGAACTGTTGATAATTCAAGGCCAAAACAGATGCATTTAATTTTTTCAAGATATAATAGATCTACTCGAGCACACAGTGGCTGCCTACTACTGCATAAAATACTGCATTCAAGTTGTCCTCAAGAAGTCCATAGCAGAAATCTCACCATCTTCAGAAGAAGAAGGATGGAATGACATCAGGTTTTCTTCAGTTTGTGGAATTATCTTTTTTGGCAGAAGACAAAACCAAACTCAGCTTATAGCCTGACTTCTTCTTGACTTGCCAAAATAATCACCCCCTTCCCACACTTTCTCAATGCCAACAAAACACAGCAACAAGAACAGCTGCTGGAGGCAATAGTTCTCTTAATATCATCAACAGTCAAATCTATTCAGTACTTCTCAGTCTCTACACAAGTCACAGTGTGTGACCCCTGTGGACATTTGGCTAACTAGAATTGTCTAATAAAATCAAATACTTGTGCGATGGGTACAAGCAGCTGTATGTGTAGCACCCTGGGCCACACAGCAGAAATCAGCATACTCTCAGTATTATAGAAAAAGTGAACATCTACTGCACTGTGTAGAAGACATCCTCATTATATATAATTAGGGAACTTATTTTCCCTCTGCTGTCCTAATTTGTGGGGTTTTTCCTTAATTTTTAAAATTCTCCATTGGCTTTAATTAGCTTCTGTCTGAAACCACAAACCAGGTGAAATTAGAGCACTCTTTAGGATAAAAATGCAGCTGGTCTTTTTCAAACTTTTTTAAGTTGAGCTTTATTCCCTGAGGCCAAATCCTCCCTGCTCTTACTCATGAGAGTAGTTCTGTGCACTTCAGTGAGGGAGTTTTTCAGAGGAAGGCAGGGTTTGGCCCTAACGGGATATACCAAAGCTCTTCTAAATATGGATGTAAGATATATGAGACAAATCCTCTCTGAGGGAAATCAGCAGTGTTCTTAAATCAATGAAAGTAAAGCCATTTACATGCACTGAAGAGTTTTCCTTATGTTTTTAGACCTCACAAGTCTTCACCAAATATTTACCACATGGAAAATGATTTATTTTGCTAATGATGTTACTATTCCTTCATTTAAAATTTCATCATTTTATAATCAATACCAGTGACTCAGCTCTTGCTATTATGAGAGGAGCAAATTTTAATTAAGAGAAATAATTTTGTGGTCTACATGACGTGACATATCCTTAAATGTTTTGTTGTTAATTAAGAAATGAAAAAAAACAAACTGTTTAAGAAATACAACAAAAAATATGAGTGGCTTTGAAATAATGCATCTCTGAGCTTTAAAATGTTCTTTGGGTGCTCTGGAGCTGGAGATAGTCATGTCCTTGTGATATTTCAGTGACAATTTCTATTTTAAGTGTCAAAAACAACTCTGCTATCTGGAGCAAGTAGTGTAGTATTCTTTTAATATTCTAATCGTGAGGTGTAAAGTGAAATGGTTGCACAGTGTAATGGTGGTAAAGAAGCTGAGTGTCAATGAGACGGGAAAGGTGACAGACACGGAATGAGTCCCCAAGGTGCTCTCCAAGTGCATTGGATAAAGATTCCCCTGGGAAATTTTTCTCATTAGTTCTCAGACACAGTTCAGTAATTCAATAGCACCAGGTTACCATTAGTCACAAGACCAAAATATGTTACTTTCCATGCTTAGGCTCTTTGATTTGTATATGTCATTTTATGAGAGAAAATTATGAGATTATATATCATTCAAAGTGAGTTCGTATGTTGTTTACATACCTCAGGATGATCCATGACAAGAAGACTCCTATTACAAAGAGCATAAAAATTAAACAGAAAACAGACACCTTTTTGATATTTGAAACTGCATTAATGAGTGATTGCACTGTACAGACATGAGCAAGACATTGCAGATTGATTTTCTATATTAGTATCCAAAACATTTTGGATACAAACCTGACATTATCAACAATAAAAATGAAAAAAAAAATCACTCTAAATTTTTTCTGTGGATATTTCCAGGTAAAAATAATTCTTCCATGCTTAGGCATGAAATGTGTACATACACAGCTAATATGATTTCTAAAAGTAGCTAAAAAGTTTGATTGTAGCCAATTTTATGTATAATTACTCTGAGAAAATGTTAAGCTGAATAGGTTACCCTCAACATTTTTTTTCCTATGCAATAAAAGATGTTCTCACTTCTAAGCTATCAAAGTTAACTGCACTCCTACTCAGCACTTGAAGGAATAATGGCTGAAGGTGTTTTCTCTCTCATTACCCACCAGGATGGAAAGAAAGGAATGCCCATCCCTAGTTCTATTAAAAAAAATAAGGCTGACAAAGTCCAGAAAACACAAAAATTAGGCACATAAACACAGTAAGTTTTTGTGCTTTACCTGTACTGAGTATTAGTTTATCTTTTAATGTATCCAAGAGTGTGCTCCAGAATGTTTCAATTTAAGTTTTCACTCCTGATTAACGTATTTAGCACTCACCATTGCTCCATGCACTTATATAAAAGAGACAGAAGCTACAGGTAATTATTCTGCATAAACTAGTTCAGGAAAATAAAGTTATTTTAGCTTCTTTAAAAAAAAAAAAAAAAAGTGGGATGCATTCTCTGTAAGCTTTTAAATTTTATTTGGTTGTGATTTGTGGAATGTGTGTTGAGTTTTTTCGCCGTCTTTTCAACAATGTTGAACATTTAATATAAGAAACAAGCAAAAAAGTTTGCATATAAATGTATGTCTTGAACAAAAAATATTGAACTCTATCAGTCAATAGGTGCCTAATTTTCAACCTGTCAATCTTTTTTTGCAGTCAGATCAAAATCATGCACCCCAAGGTGTCTCATTTAGCCTAAAAAATCAACATATTAGTAGAATTCCTTAACAAGAGGAATTATATCCCCAACACAATTACTTGTGCAATAAATAGGGTTCACTGTTTTTTGATTAGATTCAGGTATGTTTATGGTTGCACTGCAGAAAGACCATATGTTTAGTGCTGTGGTATCTGTGCCAAGTAAATCACCGAGAACCAGTTTCTATTAATCTTATGTATCTTATTGCACTGGAGTTGGATGTTTTGCTCCCCTGATTAAGTTGAGAGAATGGCAGTTTTCTAGAAGTGTGAACTCACCTGTTTCATGTGTATTATATTCTTCAAAGCTGTGCACTGCAGTCTCCAAAGGAAGCTCTTCTAATTGAAAATGTTTCCATAACTCTTTAACACTAAGCTATCTTCCAACTAATGATCAGGCTCCAAATAAATATGCCAAATACTTATGGTATTATTTATGTGCTATACAGAAGCTCATCATTGACTTATGAATTCTAAATATTTATAAGTGGCTCATATTAAAGTAGTTGTCAACTGCAGTTACAGTACTTCACCTTCTGTCACTCCCAGGTATCAAGGGGGCTGATTCAATCACTCTCTTGTCAGACTACCTTTCTTCTCCTGAATACCCAAATCCCTAAACACAACAAAATATAAATGAATGAAAAGTGCTAATGATGCATCATTACCAAGAGGTATCAAGTTTTTTAGGGTCCTTTGCTGACTAAATTTTAAATTAGCACAATTATTCAGAGCATTCCCCAAGGCACCATTCATTATGCTTAGCCACTGAGTTGAGGCATGCTGCAAACGAAATATATTACTGTCCATAGCATACTGTCTGTCTGCCTTCCTGGAGTAGTTGTGCATTGAAATGCATGCAAGTGTGTGTGTATTTTAGAACTGATCATATATATCTGCATTTCAGTTACTGCTCTGTTACCTAAATAACAAGGACACACATATAGAGACTGAGATTTTTTTCAAAATGTTGTTTCATCTGCTTCCTAACATAGAAATTTTAATTCCCAGTGAAATGCAAAGACTGCTGAAGCCAGGAGCTAAAATGTCTCTGATACTGCCTAAGCTTTCCAGAAGCTTGCAATGCATAGTGGATTATATTTTCCTTTGGCCTTGTCATTGGCAAACAGGTCAGAGTGGACACTATGCTGCTAAATTAGTTGGGCAGCCTAGATATTATATCTTCCAGAATTCCCAATAGAAATGACCTGTATTACACCTACCTTGTATGTCAAAATTTGACTTTTTTCATGCACTAAATGAAGAGTCCAAAGCCCCTGTTCATAACAGTTCTCTGAAGAATAAGAAAGGTAGCTTTGCCATGACAGATCCTCCTTGGATTGTTCAGAAAGCAGATCAATTTGATGCATGCAGCGATAGGCATGGTGCTATTCCTTTCAAAGCACTAGTTGTATTTTTCACAAGAATAGCAAAACAAGCAGTTCTTATACACATGCTGTAGCTTAATTCAAAGAGGAAAAATGTGACTGTCTGCATGCAACATGGGCTCACCAAACTATACAGTCAACAGCTCTCCCAGTAAGAGGTGGTGTCCATTTATCCTCATACAGATGAAAATGAGTATATTCTTAGAGGAAAATTATTTCTGTATGTATCTGGCTGTAAAGTCCTGACTTGTTTTTTTAACCCAATGACATCACCACACACGAGTTGGGCCTCACAGCACAGATGTGCTTTCATGTGCAGTGATATCACTTTCACTAAAACACTAAAGGCATGACTTTCAAGCAGTTTTAAAATTCAGATCAGTTCTGCTCATATTTAATCCAGACATGTTGGTTTAACACCAAGCCAAGCCAGACCTTTTAATGTTCAGTGGCCATGATATAAAATTCTTCACTGTGTTGCACCAATAAATTCAGAAGTGCAGTGTAATTTGCTATAGTCACAGAGACTCTTGTGAAATTTAAGCAGGAGTGGAAAGCAACCCTTCATTTTTGTGCCTTACCACAGCACTTCAGCCCTTTGGAAAACATTTTTTTATCCCCCAAGAAATAACTAACTGTGTGAACAGGGTAATTTACTGCTGCTTGTTTTGGTCATGTTGAGATTAAATTAAAGGTAGGCTGTAAACCACCATCAGACTCTTCCTAAGTTAGGAACAGCGTCACTATGGCATTATTTAGGAGTTATTTAAAACAAACAATGGGAAGAAAGTGCCACTTGACACTGACAGCAAGTATCTCTGTTCATTTTGCATTGTCAATAGCTCCAGTGGTAGCACTATTCTTTTGACAGTTAAAAGCAGATGTGTGGGTTAAGTATGGGAGCAATTCAAATGTCCATAGTAAACTGCAGGGGGGCAGAGAGAGCTCAGAGAGCAGCAGCTTTAAAGTAATTGACTAATACAGTAAGGATATTAAAGTCATTTAGTGCCAAAAGGGAACACACTGATCCTTGACCCTGAGCCACTTTGGAGTAATCTAGTATTCAATCCAGCGTGTAATGACTGCCAGGCCTGTCAATCCTCCGGGCTCTCCAGTCAAATGCCTGTGGCTACTATTGGCTTATGGTAAAAGGACAAAAATGCAAGGAAATGCCTCTCAATCAGGCTATGATGTGATAATGTTATTGCTCCAATGTATTCTATATTGTCCCTGCATAGTTTAATCTGTTGAGATCCATGTCAAAAATTGCCCTTGTTCCCCAGAGGTCTTTACTCAACCTTTTAGTAATACAAGTGGATTTGAAAGGAGAGGGGTAACTCACTTGATGAATGGTTTCCAGTTAATATAAAAAATAAGAGGTCAACTGTGGCTTAAAGGCTAACCATGGAACGTATAAATTAGAATAAGCATGCTAGTAATCTGATTAGTAAGCCTTGCTCTTCATTTACCCCAGTGGGTAAAATATTTTCCAATAAATAATATTGACACAGAAATTTATTTACAAGAATGACATAATTCCTACAAAGTTTAGATATTGAGAGGACTTTCAGCTGTGAAGCAATAAGAACAAAAGGTTCACTTGCTTCTGTCACTTCTTGTCCTTAAAACTTGTGCAACTACTGGGAATCTCATATTTTAAATTAGGCACCTCACATTTGAAAAATATAATTATTGCTACAGGCTGAGTAGTCCACTTGAGCTTGAAAGAAGGAAATTGCCATTTTTTGTTATTTTGATTTTGCTAATTAAAACGGGGAAAACTGACCCACATAGATTCTCTAAAGTTAAAAAGTCAAAATAGGATAATAATTATGCAAATTTCTATGCATTGCTGTAAAAATGATTTTTATATTTCATTATATGGTCTCCACTATTTCCTGACCCCACTTTCCATGTGGTATAGGTAAACTTTGGGAAGGGTGAAGCTCTAGTGATAGTGGTGCTCCCACTATTTTTAAAGAACCATGAGGTTACATAACAGGCACTTTGCCTAATTTGATTCGCTGTGATTTCAAAAAGCACTCCACAGGGATGACACAACACAAAAAGGGAAAAAAAAGAGACAACCTCTCCTGAGAAATATCTTACTTATAACTTTGAAATAACTTCAGTGTCAAAACCAAATGACTTTCTCCAAAATTCTGCCTGTCCTCTCTCAGTTCAGTGCCCCAAAGTCATTATTCAGTGTAAGGTTCTATTTATAAACCCATTTTCCAGCCTGTACATACTTTTTTACACTTGAAAAATTACGATTTTGTGGACAGTTTTAGAGGATGAATCAGAGAAAGAGGAAAATTGTCCTTTTGTGCTCACTAAATTCCCTTGCCATGAGGGTAGAAGCACATGCAATGCAAACTGTGATCCCATCAGGCGGTGGATGGCTGTGTTCCAGCTAACTCCTCACAGGCACTTTTATCACAACCTGGTGTTTTCACGGGGAAAAAACAAAAAACAAACATCATAGAACCTTTACAAGCAAGCTAGCCTGAAGCAGGATATGACAAGTGTCCTCTTACTGCCCTGTGACAGGCAGTAAATGGCCATGTAAATGGCACAGTTTGGCAAAGAAGATGCTTTGCAGGAGCAAGTTCTCTCTTTGCTTGGGAAGTTCTTGACATGGTGATGATGGACCAAAAACTATTCACCTCACTCATGTCCTCTCTGAGAGCTCACATCACTTTTCCTCCCAGATCGTGGTGATTCTCTCTCTCTCGAGGGATAGTACTTAAATCAGCATGGGGACCTATGCAATGCTTCATCTGGGATAAATTCAGCTGGGTAATTACTCTTCTTTGCACCTCCAAAAGGAGGGTGCAATGTAAATCCATATGTTTTTTTTCCATTTCAGCAGTGCAAGTGGTGTCCCAGCAGCAGCTACCAGGTGGTATGGAAGGCACTTGAAGCAATGATCATCTGCCAGGAGGGAAGGGATCGTACACTCCCTTTCACCTGTCTGAGATGCAGGTGTCCCCGTTTTTTCCAGTTCAGTTTCCTCCTTCTTTTTGCCAATGGCAGCTGTAGCACACAATACAAGACACAGATGATTTGGGAGCAAAACGAGCAGAAGACACTGAAGTGTCCCCTGACACAAGTGCAGGATAGTCTCTTGTGACGTGGCACACTGACTGCCAGGCAGCTGTCTCCTTTCTGCCCTCTTCCCCTCTACAGAACCTGTGAGGGCTTGTACGTTTGTCCTTCTTCCATTTTCAGCAAAAGTGACATTTCCCCCTTTTTCATTGTTACTGATGGAGCAGAGATGGGTGACATATTCTCAGCCTGAGTGGGGATTGAGAAGATCTGCTCCCTTTGCAGTGTTTAATGAGGAAACTGAGGCAGCAGTAATTAGTTTCATGGTTCCTGCCTTCTTTTGCCCTCCAAAAGATCTATACATGGTTTCAACGTGAAACTGTAGGAAACTATTTTTAAAAAGTGTGAAGTTTTGCAAATGGGGAAGGAAACACTTATCAGAAAAAAATGCCAAGGACCTTTGCTCCAGCATTCACAGGGCAGCCAGGTATGAAACTCCTTTTAGGGAGAACCCTGTTCTTTGGTTACTTTCACTAGTGGCTCATCATCACACTTCGAAGGTGCTGATCTTCAGAGCAATGATATTTCATGATGTATGCTTTTAAATTACAAAAAGAGGGGGTAAACTTAAAAAATGCAAGAAAATTCTTGCTGCTCCTTAACCTACTTGAAGCCAGAAATGCCTTAAAGCTAATAGGTGGGCATTGCTGAGAAACCCACAAACTATTTCAAAAGGTATCTCAGCTCTAGTACATCTTCCTTTGTTTCTCTTCTAGGATGATTGTGTTTTTATTTAAATTACAGACTTTAAATTCAAGTTTAAAAGCCACCTGACCTCTAAGGGTCTGGATGTTTTTTGAGTGAATCTGTAGTCATATCCCCTGCTGTCTCCCTTTTGTTAAATTAGTGTAGTTTTGTAGCCTATGCAAAGGAAACTTGTTTTACACTCCCCTTTTATGAACATTTGAAACCATTAAAGCTATTTTTAAAACAAATTTCAAGATTATCTTTTTAAAACAAGGCTTCAAACACAGACACACAGACACAGACACACACAGATGTATGCATGCATGCATTCCACTTTTATGACTTTGGAATAAAAATGCAAATGAATTTATTAGCTTAAGCATGGCACCAAATAGAAATTTATGCACATACATTTAAAAAACAGACCCCTTGAAAATAACGCAGTTGCAACCTATTAATTTTCTTTTTTGACAGTTTTTAAAATTCCCCTAAAAAAATGAAACAGCATGAATACTGTCAATATATCACAACAGCCACATTAGGTTTTGTGATATACATCATAATATAAAGAGCACTATTAGAGCACAACCTGGGAACCATTAAATCATTCTAAATCACTGTTACATTCCATTAGTGTCAATGGTGAAACCACATAATAGGCTTTATTACAAACTTCACCTTGGTAGGCCATTGTCTCTAATAACCACTTCTCTATGATGTGGTATCATACCCAGAAATCCAGGGAGATAATAAAGGCTCCCTTATTTCTTTTTTATTGGATGGGTAAAGTTAAATTTAGCTGTAAGTAAAAAAAAAAAAAACAACAAAAAAAAAAAAAAAATCTTGAAGCTTTGTTCACTAACTGTGAGTTGCTGCTATTTGGACAAAAAAAAAATTAGGCAGACTTGGGAGAACAGTTTGAAATAAATTTAAATCCTGGTAAATGCTTGAGGCCAAGGTAAGATAGGCAGTCCTGCAATTATGATGTCATTTTTGAAATGCAGCTTAGTGCATTTATGGCCTTCTTTACACTTTTGTTCAGATACAAAGCATTGATTATAGAAACATTATAGGAATTAAATCTGTATTCTCATCTCTCCAACTCCTATTAAAAAGTATCCATTAGAAAATGAAGAAAAAGTTAGAGAAAGAAAGAAAGAAAGAAAGAAAGAAAGAGAGAGAAAGAAAAGAAAAGAAAGGAAGGAAGGAAGAAAAAGAAAGGAAAGAAGGTGTCTCTGCACAATAGTGTTTTCTTCCTTTCTGAATTTTTAGAAATGCTTTGGGGGAAAAATAGTGCACATAATTAGGGATTCTTTTTTCCATCTTACAGGGTTAAACCTGTCACACCATAATATATGTGATGACACAGCAGATTGTAGTGTGGTCATACAGGGTTAGCAGAAAGAACCTTCCTGTTTTGGGGAGCTGGGGATACTCAGTTCTACCTGTGGGTGAGTGTAGGCAAATGTGGAGGAATTAGAATCATTAGATTTTGGTTTTAACTGGAGCAGAGGCTCCAGCCTCAAGTTTTGAAACTTTTTTTTCACACAAGAGCCTTATATTTCCTGTAAGAAAATGGATGAATTTTGATAAATTAATGCCTCTATCATCACAGCTTTTCACTTAGTCACGTTGTAAAAGCCAACCTGTGAATTCAGTTTAAACAACACTGCAACCCCCACCATTATTATTCAGTTATTGGAGTGTCTGAAAACATTTCTTATGGTGATGCCTAATGTATAGTGCCTGTCTTTATAATTCTTTCATGTGAGTTCACTACAAGAGTTGGAGTAACTGGGAGGTAGATGTGAAGAGACAGGTGAGTACCCCAGCCTTGTACTGCAGCGGAGTTAATGAACTGTATCCTCTTGTCCACCTGACTGATTTCTAGGGCCTGATGGCATTTTATCCTTAAATTTTCCTGTAGGGGCTGATTAGGGATGGATGTAAATAAGAACTCTTCCTTAGATCATAAAAAATAACAGTCAAAGGTTTTTGCAGGGTCAAAAGTCCTTTCTGATTGGATCAATTGTTATCGAAAAGAAAATATATCCCCTTAAACGAGTAACAAGCAATACGATGAAATTCAACAAAAACAGCAATACCTTCTGTTAACTCCATAAAATAAAGGCATTTTTCTTTACTCCACCTATTCTAAAATTAAACAATTCTTCTGATCAAATCCTCCTTTGTCCATTTGTTCATTCTTTTTCTTTCCTGTATCCTGGGTTTTCTGCATCACTCTGAAATGTTCCTGCTTTAAAACAATGACCCAATTCCACATTTGCTGGTATGTTCCATATATTTGTGGCAATTTTGCACTTACCTTATTCCATCTAAATGGCAATGTTATGTAGCAGCTCAAAGAGATTGCAAGTCACTTGCATGTAAAGGGAACAGCAGACAAGGTTTATGTTGTCTTTCCTTACACACATTCCTTTAAAACTTCAGTTCAGTACTTTCAACATTAATTTCAACTTCCACTGATCAGAATAATATCTTGCTATGTATGAAATACTGTTTTAGAAGTATGAATCTGGTTTCTTCATCTGCACAGTATGAATTTACCAATCTCCTAGGCAACCTGTACTGCCAGATATAGAAATCCCGTATCTCCAGTATGTAAGATCTGAAGTTAGAATATAAAACTCACTCTGAACTTGGAATATCCCCAAAGGTAGCCAGATCAGTCACTGGAAACAAAGGAAAAACTGTAGGAGGAAGGGGGACTATAAAAGGATAAAAAGGTATGTCGAGGGAGATAAAAATGACAATAATTCTGGGTGGCACATAATGATGAATTACAGATTTACTAATAAACCATAGGGACTGGACTTGCATTCATTTACTTTGTTTAGGGTAACCTGAGACAAAGGTCATGTTCTTCAGCAGTGGATGAAGTCAGATGCAGTTCAAGAAAGACAGAAAGGTGTGGAGAGGAAGTGAAAGATGCCAGCAGATGAAAGAGCTGAGAAATACATCGAGTCTAAGCCTCCTTCAAAATTGCTAGTTTAGAGTTTGGCACGGCAGACACCAATCCTGTTTTCAAGGTCATATGTGTATACCCGCCCCTTCTTACTTCTGTTTCTCATAACTTGAAAAATGTTAGTGGGTTTTTTCAGTGTCTAAAATAAGCCATAAGAAAGGGTTAGAAAGACACACTACATTCTGTTGCAAGCAACACTCACATGAGCAACAATGGATAAAAATATGGGAAACACTATTTTGCCCAACAGACTCTGTAGGGGCTTAGAAAAGGGAACGAATGAACCTTGTTTAAATTTGGCCACACTTGAATAAAGCATTTAGCTAAAATACCCCTGAGCTTGTTTTCTATTTCCACTGTATATTGTAATTTTTTTTTAATTTACTATTGTTTACAATGTCACTGATGTTGACAAAGATCTGGGCAATTTCTGATGCCATTTAAACAAGCTAGTCTGTTAAACTTTAGCTCCTCCTTGAGCTTCTCAAATTTTTATTCCAGTTTTCCTTTCTGTCTTCTTTTTGGGGGGATGGAAACTAGTACATGTAGGTAGTTAAATATTTAGACATTCTAATTCTGGAATGTATGCAATATATGAAGCCAATACAAGGGCAATAGTGGCAGAGTGCTTAGCCTTGGCTTTAATATTACTGTGATGTTAACTTGGGACCTGAGGTAACTTTTTCCACTTGAGAAGTGTCAAAATACATCATGTATTAGTATAAAACATAAAATAAATTCATTGTTAATTTTAAGAAAGAGATGACTCAATATTTTAGATGATTAACAGGGAACAGCAGCTATACCTAGTTGCCATGTGCAACATCCAATTTAAACACCATGTCTAAACAAGAAGCCAAATAACATGAGGAGTTTCAATTTTATACATACTTCTATATTTTTTCCCTGATGCTATGATACAAAATGGTCCCTCAGATGGTTTCTTTCATTACTGGCATTAAAAGGTGGAGTGATGGACAGATTTACCCTCTCTAGTTTAGCTCATAGCCTACTTCCTTTGGCCTTCCCTCCCTCTCCTCCAAAATGTTGCTACTAATATGTGTGTATGATACTGAAATATTCGTCCCCACTCAGTACATGCAGAGGTGGCAAAGAATGATAACAAAACATCTGCAAGGTGCTTCCAGAGAGCAGATCCTGAGTATCTACTGACAAAATACTTATCCTCTGACTGAGCAAAATAAACATTTATTAATATCCTTAAATCTATGATCTTCTGTTTTTATGCAATTCGTGATGCAAAAAATAAAGTCTCTGGTTGAAATAGATTCACTCTTTGTTCTGTCATAATTTCTATTTTCTTTCTGCTGACTTACAGTGTTGCTCACAGAATAGCCTGTCTTCTGGGGACAAGTCTTGAATACAAGTTAATATTATTCTCAAATGTCATTTAAGTTAGCAAAATAGGCTGGACAAAAATGGATTCAGGACTGAAGGAGAACACAATAAAACTATTTGTATCCTTTCTCTGGCTAACCATTGAGCCACCAAGGCTGAGGATCCTTGCTCCTGCTCCTTATTTGCAGTTGCTAAAAAAACCCCATCACCTGCTGTCTGTTCTGTATCAAGCATGCTGGCCTGGCAGATTAAAAGGAAGTAAAAAAAAAAAAAAAAAAAAACCAACAAAAAAACCCCTGTTTTTTCAGAAATTAGTCCATGATGCTATGTCCATACAATGCAGCCCAGGAAAAGAAGCAATAAGATATCAATGATGGATCCTTTTACAGAAATATTTGAGAGCTTGGTGTATTATAAAATATATGCAAGCATTTGGTGCTTCATGGCTTATAATGCCCTGAAGCAAATTGTAAGCCATCAGCATCTGGAAAGATCAGAACTTTCCATTTGGGTTTTGATTAATCAAATATATTATGAAATCTTTGCTATGCCTTATTTTTCAGAACGTCTATTTTTGATTTTAATACGTCTCTCCAGATTAGATACAGATTAGATACAGATCAGTTGTTTCATGAAAATAATTCTCTTATCTTTTTTCTGTTGTACAAAATACTATGTTTTTTAAAAATAAAAACCATCAGATAAATATTTAAACACATATTTTCTTCATGTGGGTGTCTCTTCCATGCTATTTCACTTATAAGTCTTTTTACAAATGAGGCACTTTGAAATGTGGGACCTTTAATATTCTCTAACTTCTGAAACAATCACCAGAGGCCTGTAGACTGCTTCCTAGGAAGAGACAGCCAGTTGTATTTCATTCAGCATCTTTATGGCTGTGTGTCAGAAGCCTGAGTGTTAAACCACGAGTCTCATCCTATTAACCCAGTCATATAACCTTGAGCTATCCAGACTTGCAGATAACAACAGTACCTCTAACATGTATATCAGTCAGGGTGTGAGCTTTTTATCAGGTGCAATTAATGTTTAACAGCACTTGCATTAAACAGACAAGTATGCATATTTTGATTCAAAAACATCTAAAGTAAGTTTTCTAGTGTTAGAAAAGTAACATCAGTTATTATTCCAGTGCATTAAGGGTTTGTTGGTAATTATATCATAGCAACCTTTCAGACCTTTGGAAAATGCTAATGAACTTTTTTCTAATTTTGCTGAACTGGGTAAATTGATGTTTCAATATTTATATATGCTTATCAAAAAAGACTGTCAAAAAGTACATTTCTGGTCTCATGCTGTTCATGAGGGCTCAATAACTTATTTGTTTTAACCAAAACATTTGTGAACAAATGACAGCTTAGACAAAAACAGGATTCAAGATTTAATATTTTTAGTTGAGGAAGGGCACAGCTTTCTGTCTCGGAAAGTAGATTTCCTATAAAAGTGCAGTATTTTCCAGGCAAAATGGTAAAGCTCCTTACTACAGAGGGCTGAGGTCCAAACCTGTGAGCTGCTGAGCAGCCTGAGCTCTGGCTGGCAGGGACTCAGCACTTTCAGGATCAAGTCTATAAGGCAGAAGCACACCAGCTAGTCTGATACCAGTGACCTTAAACGTTTTGGTTCACAGGGTCAATGATCCATGAACTAAGAGAGATTTACAATGCACAAGTGACAGTAGTGGTTTAAGGAGAATAAGTAAAGAAGTTGTGTCAGCCTTCACTTTGACTCTCCTTGCTCACAATGCACACTTTAAGCCCTGGGTTTACCTATGTACTTCATGTCTGTTTTTGTCCATGGAGACCTTTTCTGTTTATTCGTCAAACTTCTTCACACCAAGTAATAAGTTCTGCTGAGTAAACAGAATAATTGGTAACCAGAATAATTGTACTGACAGGTTTACAAAATCACTACTTCACTCCCTACTGTGTGGATATTTATAAGAGCTGCATTAGGACATATATGTGGTCTGAGGTTCTGGACCAGCTGTGTGAGATGTCTCATAGCAGTGCATGCAGAGATCAGAGATCCAGGGAGAGCTGTTGGATGCCCCCAGTTCCTGGTCTGCAAGCTTGGCATGTGGCCCAGAAGGCACTAGACATACGGTTCTCTCCTTGTGCTACATTCATTTGGATGTTCTACATCTTAAAAGCTACATTTTGTATTTGATTTCAATATTTGTTTCCCTGAATTCTTCCCAGCAGCCATTTACACTGTCTGTTTGTGAGCAGAGAGCTTCATAAGCAAATGGATTTTTTTTTTTGGAGGCGGGGCTGGTCCATTTGATCACATGGGAGTGTTCAAGGGGGCTTTCACACCTGGAGCTATCTGGCCCCCTCTAAAGCAAGGTTTGAATTCAGCAGCATTTCTCTGTTGGCACTTCTTGCCACTCTGGGCTCAGTCCTACTGACTGCTGGGACCCCACACGGGGGTTTGGGAGGGGGAGCTGCTCAATGCAAAAGATATTTGGCCTCCTCCACACGCCATTCCCCTTAGCACCAGCCTGCTTTTTTGCTCCCCTACACATAAATACTGCACATGCCTGCGCATACATGCATTGCCATATAAATTACTGGATAGCCTGGAGGTAAATTACTGGTCTTAGAGCATTTTTTAAGATATTGATGGTTTCCAGTGTACACATTGTAAACCTATGCTTATGCAGGCAACAAATGCACCAATGCATATTCCTTTTCTGTGCTCTGAAAGAAAAGCAGATAATTTTGTGACAGAGTTGACAAGCAGATAAACAGTCACACTTTAAAAATACATAGGATGATGAATAGAGTTTCAGAAATGAACCATAGTTTATCTTGTTCTTTCTTACTGTGTCTGAGTAGTGATGAAAGAAACAGTGCCAGAACTCAAGGATATGATGAATAAGAAAGAGCAAAATGACAACCAAAGGCCCTGGTGACCAGAAAACAAGCTACAGTTTGTCCCCCAGAGAGAGGCAGTGATGGGTTGAACTTGCCATTAGAGGGAAGATTAAGTGTCCTTGGTTCCTCAGTTAGTTAATTATACACTCAAATCTTCCCAGTATATCACACGAGCGAGGCATTTTGCTTTTGAATATCTGTATACTGACTACTTGGATTGCTTATTGGTTATTTCTCTTGACAACTCAAACCTGAACATTAAATCCCATTGGCAACAACTATCTGTCAAGAGCTAAAAAAAAATAAGATTTGTGTATTTAGTTTTCATTATAGAAGTGCTTGTAGTTGAAAAAATATGTACCTGTCAAGTTTTCGACATCTCGCTGGGGATGCAAGCAATGCTGTTGTGATTTCAAAACCTGGCTGACAAATTCACGTTCCAGTAGTAAAGACAAATCAAGGGGGGTTTTTTCTCTTTTTTTTTCTTTTTTTTTTTTTTTTCTCTTTTTGCTTTTTTCACCGCTTTGACAGTCATACATAACAATTTGAGACCTAAGTGGCACTTTGATGCACTATTCCATTATTAAGTGGTATAGTCACTATAGAATAGATGACGGGCCTGTACTCAAGGCATTGTGAATTAAACAGCTTTCAACAATAGGGGAAATTGAATGGCCTAAAGAATTCTGAAACATAAAAAAATAATGATTAAAAATGTGTTTCAGAATCAGCAAGGCATATAATTTAAAATAATGTCAGGTACTGAAATTCAAACTGAAGAAAACAAAGTATGTTTTAGAAGAATCTTTAAAGTTCAGAGGAAACATGAAATAATTAGCAAACATCACCAAACCCACAATTACAAATATTAAATATGGTTCCTTGATGAATCTTGGAAAATCAACATGACATAAAAAAAATCCTACCTAAAATTTAAAATGTGAAGACATAAAGCCTTTTCTCATTCAACTGTACTTTGATAGTATATTAATTGACTAGTTTTGTACTGGCATTTCCTTGTGTCTAAAGGTAAAGTTTTCAACTAAAGAAACATTGACTTAAAGTACTTAAATTAATTCTTTTGTCAATAACTATACAGCTAATCAATACACCTGGAATTAAACAACAGTTTTTGGCCAGAAGGCATGCTAATCCCTGCTCTCTTTTTGTTGCAATTCATTAATCATTCAGCCCTTCCCAATTAAGACTTCCCTGTCTGAATTGGAAAGTTTGAGACCCCAAACATCCCATCATGGAAAATAGATTAAAGAAACTCAAAGAAAGGTTTCCAAAAATTAGTTTTTTCCTGGGAAAATAAAAAATTCAACAGCTACATTGATAACAATTCATGCTATATTTTTAGTTAATAAAATGTAAGTAGATATTTTTTCCTATTAAGATAAAAACCAAAAATGCAGTTCTTCTTATACCCCAGAGCATAATTGGTCATATATTATCTTTTGTTTTTAAGATTATTAGAGGCTGAAAAATTACTTTTCAAACATTGATCCAGTGAGATTACTGTTTAAAAAAAGACACCAAGCAATGAAAATTCTATTAATCCACAAAGTTCCTAAAATATTTGCTACAATACTTATCTTTCTGCAGTCCTGAAAAGTATATCAAACTGATCTATATCTCTGAATAGGATGTGTATTACAGTTTCAGTGCTTCGTACGCAGAATCTTTTTTTTCTCTTATTCTGCATTAGAAAGAAAAAAAAAATGAATTTTCCTTTATCTTTTTTAATTGATAATCCTACAAAGCATGTAAAGCCACATTAGAAATGTAGTGCACTTTGCAAGATGGCATAGGATATGACTCATATCTGCAAACAAAGGCCCCCAAAACCAGAGAAAAAAACCCCAAATTCCCAGTTTAGGTATGATATCTTAAAAGATAAAGGTGATTTGAGTGAGTAACTGAAAAATATTTCATCAATATCCTATTTTTACTTTCCGAGGCGCTAAGGGAGATAAAAAGAAATGTAATTATGAGAAATAAAATACGGATTTTCTTAGTTACGATTCCTGGCCTTTCACTGATTGCAGTAAATTATAAATTATGCAGTCAATGTAGGCCAACAAAAGAAGACATCTTCAAATCTCAGTCAAAGGTAATTACTTAAGTCGGCTGAATGTTCCCTTTTCATAGAGTGTGATCTCTCTTTGACAGCTCACACTGACAGATGACCTTCTCAGCGACGTTCTTATCCTTCGGATCATGAGCAGTGTGCCTCTCTCCCTGAATATCTCTATATATTTGTGACACTAAGCTTTCAAATACAGCTATTGACAAATCAGAACATCAGTCTAAGTGCTGGTCTTCCTATCACTCACAATAAAGTAGCTATCACTTGTGGTGTTGTAGAGCAAGCACATCTCTGAAAAATGAGTTCTCACCAAGTGCTAATTTGACACAGCTCGCTTGCCTTCCCATAATTGCTCTGTCATTGTCAGTTGGCAGTTCGGGCTCATTCCTGGAAGCTGTGCCGTACAATTGGATACAATTACTCCCATTTACCACCACTATTATGCCACTGATGTTGCCCAGTTCGCATATTGACATGCCTCATTAAACCTGGATGCAGGCCATTAATGAACATTGTTAGCATTTCTCTTAAACTTTTTGCCTCTAATAAACAGTCAGTGTTCCATGAAGGAGCACTGCCATCCTTGTGATATGATATTTATTATCTTATGGGGGAAGGGGACTCTGCAAATGGAAACTATCCAGATGCTGTGAGAGAGATGTATGGTTAGATAGTGGGGAATAGCCCTGATCAGGAGGACCTTTTCTATCAGGGGCATCCTGCCATTAACCAAGTGACCTCGCCTATCCTAGAGAAGACAGGAAGGATAAACACGATAACCTCGGGGTGGCCCAGTCGCTGCAGGTTTCTCAAGGTTGCCCCAGCTCCTGTGGCTCCCCTCAGCCCCCTCCTACCCCCAGGTGGTGCTGCGGGATGCAGCAAAGAGCATTTTGCCCTGGGTCCTCAATCCATTATGTCCAGCTACTCCGATGTGCATTTTTATTCAGAGATAATTATGTGTTGATCAGAGAAGTCAGCGGCTGTCACCCATATGGCAGGCACACCTGCAGTGTGACATAGGTGGTAACGATGGCATGCTCTTGAGCTGTCATGACAGGGACAGGGACTTTATTATGTATATGTCACCATTTCTCTTAGGAAAATTATCCTTTTCCGCACAATGACAATAATGAATCTTACAACACTTTCATAAACCCTGTTTCCAGGCCCTTTCCTTGACCTTCATTAAAACTCTGCCTAGCAAATTTACTGCTCTATGAACAAAATGCAAACTTTCTCAGCAAATGCAACTGAGCTTTTGGAGCTTCTTTTTAGTCACAAAATGGCTTCAGTCAGTGGCCCTACAGAGCAGATCCTGCTCCTTCAAGGGCAATGACAATGCATGGAAGGTTCAGGACGAGGATTAACTGGCTTTTAAGTGCTAGAAATTTGTCTGGGACACATAGAGAGCACTGCACTTAAACTGAGTTTATAGGAGATTTTTTTTTTTCTGTGAGTGATGTAAATAACACTACTGTTCAACAGAGAGTAGGAACCTACAATGATCATCTAGTTCAACTCCCTGACCACTTCACGGATGAAAAATTTAAACCTTGTTACCAAGTGCATTGTCCAAATGTTTCTTAAATACTGATGGACTCGGGACATCCGCTGCTGCCACTCTAAGAAGCCCATTCCTGTGTAATATACTATAGAATTTTTATATCCCAGAATTATTCTCCCTCTCTTCTTGGCTTTCTTTTCTTGATTCTTCACATATTTCCTTCTGGTGTTTGGTTCATGGCACAACAGTAAGTCTCTGTGGAACCGAAACCCTAAAAGAACACACAGAAAGGCATTTTGTATCCAGGGAGAAGGAAGAAAAGGAAAAAGAGAAGCAAGATTTTGCTATTTATCTCAGGCATCTGCAGAAGTTGTATCTAAATATCAAAAGGAGAAACTGAAAAACTCCCATAATATTGTCTATTATTTAGGTGGATTCTTTTTTACTGTGGACCATTCTAAATACAGTGTTCTCAGTTAAAAATTAAAGATTGAGGTGATAGAAAAAATGCAAAGAAAATCGATGTTGTCACTGTCTTTTTTACAGATAACATTTTTATTTTAAAATCTTCAGAAGTTTGAATATGCAGTTTCAGTTGACATTCTTTAACTCTGGGTTATCTTTATACAGATACTTGCATGAGAGTACAAGTGTGTAATATGCCTGCTTGCTGAGGTTGTGCTTAACATATTTCTCCCATTTTGATATATACAAATCTACTTTCTGCAATATTCTTTCAATAGCAATAGAGTACTTCAGAGTAAAAGTAATTTCTTACATGTGAATGCTGTCTATCTGTCTAGGGAGAATTAAGGGACCAGGGAATTTAGCATGAAATTTACATTTCAACTTTAAATAACTTTAGCAGAAGTTGCTAGCAGAAAAAAGTGCAAAATTTGGGACAGTTACAAACTTGTGAACTTTCTTAGTCTGTTTTAAATGTAAATATTATCCTGTTGAATGTGCTTGTGGGACATGTATGTGAATTCTGGAATAACAAGCCCTTTGGTTCCACTCTGGTCTAAATAACCATGGAGAATGCAGAAGTATATCAAAAGTATCTGAAAACTTTAACTGAATAACCCAATTTTATACTTGGTAGCTTACTATTTTGCTCACATTGATTTGAATTATTGTCTCCATAATGACTTCTAATTACTTTGACAAATATTAAGGCTATGATATTAATTTAAAGTTCTCAGTTGAATTTCTAAGCTGTTATAATTTATTTAATCAGTTCACTGCCACAATTACAAATAATAATATCATGGTGCAACATTTGAAAATGGAAACATTGAATACCTCAGCGACCACTAAAGTCTTTACACTTACTGTTCATATCCGGGTCAGTTTCGGAAGAGGCTACAGAAATACAGCACTTCACTGGAGACAAAAAATGAATATAACAGACAAATAAAAATTCACTGAAATGAATAATTACCAGAGCTAAAAGTGCTCAGGATACAAAAGCTAGCTGTTCTGAGGAACAAAAACAAGAGTAGTCAAATCTCCATTTTTACCCAGAAAGAGCATCACAAATAGCCTAGTGGTATCAACCTGTGCTATATAGCTCAACATATATATATCACTGTCAAATGAATGTATAGAGGATTTTCAGATCAGGTTAAGGTGATACATAAATTTTCTTGAGTATCTTGAATATCTTATGGATTCAGTATTAAAAACAGGAGTTAAGCAATAATGTAACAAATGCTTTTTTGCCATTTTTTTTGAGGTGGGAGTAGAATATTTGCTTTCTGAAAGGTAGAGGTTCTATCATTGAGGTTATATCAAGTTATCATTGATACAATTTTTCCTTTTCTGCACCTAGTCACTGTTCTTCAGTTTTCATGAGAGGAAAAAACCCTCATTTATCTATCATGGGCTAGAATGTCACACAGGAATCGGAGAATACCACGATGGAAAGAGATCTCAATGCAAAATCTATATTTAGGTAAGGCTGAACCATAATAAAAAATGAAATACTGTATTTTTCTTCTCTTCCTATCTTAACAAGAATGTATGGTATGACAAGAACCATATGAGTCACAGGATAATATCCTGCATGTAGAAGAGCATGATACAAGTAATTCAAGACAACGTCTACTTCCACTGTGAGCCACACAGTGTCTATCTCCTGACCACATATGCGCGGAGCAAAAAAATATCCAAATACCTCAAAACTCCAGAGCATAAAATGAGAAGAGTAAAATTCATAAAAGAAAACATTACTGCCTTTGATTCCTGAAATGGTAAGTAATTTCTTGAGGTTCTACACAGTAAATCTAAATAAGAAACTGCTGGATATGCATTTCAATATTAATGATGTTCTATGACAGTAGTGGGATAACTTTGTCTAAATAGCTGATGAAGTTTGATCTTACGTGTATCCATTCATTAAATTGCAGAGGACTAACCTGATGGCAAGAGTTAAAGTAAATGAGCCAAGACTTTTTTTAAAACTATTGTCTCCCATTATTTGTTGCACATTATTGTCTCACAATATTTTTGGGGTTTTTTTAAAGTTCCTCTGGCATCAGTGGAAGCTCTGAAAAGTCTAACATTACAGAGTAAGATGAGTAAAAGTGGGGTTAAAGGCTTAAGCAAATACAGCCTATAAATTAGTAGGGATTGACCTAACAGAAATAAATTATTTTAAAAATAATAAAATGCTACAACTATGTTTTCTGGTGTGAGAGTGAGCAGACAAGCATAAGGTATTGTGCTACTGAGATACTTCTGACACAAACCAACATTGAGAATGAAAAACCATCAGGAAGTACATGTACCTTCTTCCAGATGCTTTCTGTTGTCTGTTCCACCCAGGCAGTCTCTTGTTTCTTTTCCAGAAAAAGTCTATTCAGGGACAGAAATTCTCAACTAATTCAACTAATGTGTTGCACACTTCATTAGGAACTTCTAAATCAGACAAGAGGAAGGCTGGGGGGAAAACATTGGCCAGTTACCACAGGAAAGGGAAAAGAACTGCTCTTAGAAGTGTCCTTGAGAAATAAATGCGGGCAGAACCAGGGTCCGGCTCTTTGAAAGCTGCTATAACTTGACAGTGGATGCTGAAACTAGCTAACAGAGTTTCAATTCCTACTGCAACAGCTGCTATGTGCTACTATAGGGTGGACTATCAACAAGATGCAAACTTATGACTAGGGGGAACAAATCACAGAGTTCTGTAAATTTGTGTAATTATAGGTATACATAGCCTGGGTTTGCTTCGTACACTCCTCCAGATCCAGCAGAAATATACTCCTAAAAGCAGGAAGTTTACCAGAACGAGCTGTACATTATGCAGTCACTTCATTTTGCAAACCAATGTGACAAACTTAACTCTCATTTTAGCTCTCCTCAAAGTGGTTGAATATTATGGTGATGAACCCAGCACAGCATTTAGGTTAGGCAAAGCTAGGCTAGGTTAGGCTAGGAATTTTCTACACAAGGATTTGGTAAAGCCCAGTAGAAACCATTCTGAAGGACTGGAAGGAAGATGATGGGTGAGGGAGGAACTGTGATAAAGGAAAGGTTTTCAGCAGATGTGCAGAGAGCTTCTACGTGGAAAGACAGAGTACATTTGCACTGTAAGAGGGAGGTGTCAGTTCATGGCTGTATGCATATGCATAAAGAAATTAGATGGGCGGAGGGTGGACTCAGATGGCCTGAACTGGCAGCTTTTGTGAAGGGATGGTTTGGAAAAGTTAGCTGTTTTTTTGGTGGAAAGAATGAATATGTGAAGAAAATAAAATGTCTGCCAGCAAGGAGTCACAGACTGAGTGATAGAAACTTGTGAGTAAGAAAGTATATAATTTGAAAAGGAAGAGGGAGAAGATGAAGAAGCAGGGAGAGATAGAAATGAAGATCAGAGGAAGTAAAGAGGAAAGTTTTGATCCACCCTTCTTGTTATTTTAAAGTGGATTCTCGTTCTCCATTATGCAAGGGCAAAGCTGATGGGTCAAGACCATTTTCTTCTTCCTCATTCATCATCCATCTCTGGAATTTAGCTTTGATCCCCACACATTATGGAAATAAGCATACTATAAAAATTGAAATAGATAGACAAGTGCTTTTCAAGATTTTGGCTTTGAAATCTAGGTAGATTTCATGAGAATGGTGAATGACATGCTAGGGAATGTTTGCGAACCCATCACTTGAGTGAAGCACCATCTACCAGAATTCACACATAGCATTGACTTCAGAATCCTACTCTACGAGTGCTACTACTTGAACTGTCAGAGTAAAAATGTGAAAATATAAAATATCAATAATATGCAGAACATGCCCTTCCCAGTATCAATCAATAAAATATAACCTGAAATATGCATTTAAATAGTTTACTATTTGAAGTTAAAAAAAAATAAAAATATTCTGTTACATTTTTACTAACTTTAAAAATTTCAAGGGGGAAAGAGCCCATAAAATGTGTGGATGCATGTTACCTTATGGTGAGAAATATTTCCTCAAAGAAGTTAATGTTTTTTGTCCTGGCTTTCATGTGTAAGCCGTGAGGCTATTACTTGTGTTAAATAAATAATATTTGCATTTAATGTTATTAGTGTGCATGTAATATACATTTGCATATTGTAAATACAGTTGTATTTTTCACTATGCTTTATAATTTTAGCAAATTCTTGTAAAACAACATAGATTCCCCATAAGTGAGTACCCAAGGCCATCAGGAGGATCAATTGACCTATGTGCACATGAATTCACAGCGTCTCTCTGCAAGAATGGGCACCTAGGATAGTTCTCTCAAAGTATGAACTGTATCTCTCTTTTTCACAAGAGGTGATAGTTTAGGAACTTTATATCCAATAAGTCTTTAATGAAAACTCAGAGAGAGTCATAGTCTCAGTTCAGCCTTTTGGTACTTTTCCCTGTGCATTGTCTTTCAAGTCTTAGCCCAAATTTTACTTGTTTGGTAGTTACGGTTTTAATTTATGCTGTTAATGGCAAGACTTGAGGGCTTTGAATTTTTAAAAGCTGGAGATTTTGAAAAATAAAAACACAACCCAACATATCAGGATGTTTATTAAAGCATAAAAATATTTATTTTTTCCTCCTGTTCGAAAGAGTGCACAAGTGTTAGCTGAGATATATTGGAGGAAATATATCAGGGAAACATTCTATCCAAATTTGATAACTTTATCATTTGTTTCAATGATTGAAAAGAATGGTCACGTGCTTATAGTTTGACAATACAGTAAATCATTTATTAATCTGATCTTTAAAATATTATAAGAAAAAAATGTACGTAACAGCCATATGAAGGGATTATTTTTCAAATTAAAATCGGAGTATACTGAATCAAAAAATTACCTGAGATGGAAGGGATCCTCAAGGATCATCAAGTCCAGCTCCCTTCCCTGCACAGAAGATCCTCAAGGGTGACACCATGTCCCTGACAGCATTGTCCAAATGCTTCTTGAACTCTTTCAGGCTGGTGCTGTGGCCATTCTCTGGGGAAACTGTTCCAGTGCCCAAACACCCGCTGGGTGAAGAACCTTTTTAAAATATCAACATAAATGCCTCCTGACACAACTTCAGGCCAATCCCTCACATCCTGTCACTGGCCACCAAAGAGAAGAGATCAGTGTCTGTCCCTCTACTTCCCTTCACAAAGAAGTTGTAGACTGTGATTTTTCAAAGAATGACATCAGCAGTAAATTAATGTCCTAAAGTTACAACCTTACCCATAAATATAGGCCATACTAATGGCATTGAGATTCCGTGAAACTGCAGGATCCTGAGTACAAACTGGCAGAGAAGTATTCATTTACACTGGCTGATTAGTCAGATCAAAACTGATAAACCAAAAGAGCTGATCAAGTTTCCAAGTGTGATTCCAAGCAATACTGCTTCATCATGACATGGAGACAATTGTATGAGTGCCTGAGGTAAGATGGATTTGGATTGGAGATCCACAGGAGGATGTACAAGGTTGTGCTGCTTTCCAGCCTCATGCCAGACACAGGCTAAATTTACAAGACTGTGGGCATCCTGCATCCAGCCCTAAACTGGCTCCTATCCAGCAATGAGCCATTCTGACCCATACTTTTCCAGTCTTGTGGCCTCTCTCTGAAGGGAGAGTTGGAGGGTCTGTATGACACAACTCTTTGGTGGGTCTTCTGTGCGTGAAGCTCACAGCAGTTTCAGTGCCTCAAGGACAGAGACAGCTGACTCACCAGCAGCGACTGTGTAGGGATTATTCTGCAGTTTTCCTCAACAGTAAAGAAAAATAAATAAAATCCCTAAATAATTTAGGTTTGATGGCATGGCAGTCTGATCTCCATGTTTCTTTACTACACTGGATAATTTTACTAGGTATTTTTCATATATACGCAAATAGATATAAATTCATTTATTGTCATGTGGAGTTAGAAGTCCAACTTGATGTGTTTTATGAATTGTTTCATTTGCAATTTAGTGTATTCATATATTTATTTTCAAACAGAATTCAGAACCTTATTTTAAAAGGCTGTAATTTTGTTGCAATGGTGGATTGTTCCGCAGTGAATAACTGCAACTGCCACCAATATCTATTTAAAATATCCAACCTAAAGAAATGGACTCATGCATTTTTGTTTCCAAGCAAAAAAATTTTGCTAAAGGTAGCAGTAATACTGCATTATTTATTACATGTGTGCTGTCATATTTGATGACACTCTAACCCTTTGGATATATTACAAATTAAATGAACTCTGCTGAAGAAAAAATAAAACAATAGATGAAGACTCTTGGAGCCTGAAGCCACGAGATGTTCATCAGCAAAGTCTGAGTCAACAGTTTCCTAGTTAACTTTCAGAAGCACAGTGTCCTTCTAGGTACATGTACCCTACTGATCTTAAACAGAGCTCCTATTCATAAGCAAAATAACTGCACAGGGCAGGGAAGTTTCTCTTGTATTTGAGTTTCAATATAGGAATGCTGCTATCTGATAATAAATGTAATAGAAGTTCTTTGTTTCTGCGGAGACTGCAAATTATGAAGGTCTCAGTTACTGATCTGCTCAGTGTTATTGTTTAGAGATCTAAAAAGCACCTTGACTAGTCTTTAATGGCTTCTGTATTTACATTTCCCTGAAGATTCATTTACTTGGCAATTGTAGACATTTGTGCCTGATGTTGCATAATTTTTGCTTTTCTGACATAAACTGCCCTGCTCATTTTTGTGAAACAAGTGTTCCTTGTCTGAGTCTCCAGAATGAAACATTTACTTTACATCAGTCTGCTAGATTGCCATACTCAGAGACAGTACATAATGAAGGATGACCATTTGGGTTTTCCACCAGTCTAGCTGCCTAAAATGCTTTCCACTTGCCAGAAACCTATGGTAACTCTGCATGGACTAAATTATATATATCTTACAGAAGGGCTAAGGAGACAAAACTCAAGCCTATAGATAAAAGAGTTATCCTTGCAAATGATCAATGGCAGTAATGAGGACATAGCTTCCAGTCTTTGCATGGATAAGACCCTCTTTCAGTTGAGTGATTAGACTCCCAAAGCACTGTCATCTACAAATTGCTTTAATGGCAATTTAAGGATTCCTTTGAATTTTCCATCTTACTGTTGCCCCTCCAGAACCCACAGGACTCCTATCAGACTTGTTCCACTACTGCTACCACCACATGGGTGTTTCAGAGCCACTGTAACACCTATCCATAGTTTCTCTGAAGCTGAACTAATGACTTAAACACCTATTCATGGTCAGAGGAAGGAAACTGAAATAAATGCTGTTATGTTGTTATCCATTGTCCTATTGCATACACCTACTCTAGGACAGCAGAGCAACACTCTGAAAGAACTTTAATTTCCATTGATTTCATTGTGAATTATTTGGTTGACCTATTCTGGTGATAACAACATCTGGGACAGGTGAGTCCCACAGCCTACTCCTGGCACTCTCCTAAAAGGTGTTACCATTACTGAGAATACCTACATCATAACCAACACTCTTGGTTTCAGAAGTCTTGACCTCTGTTATGTCATGATCCCTTTTGGGTTTCAAAAAGAGTGGTGCTAATACTGGGCTCAGGCCTAAACTCTGTGGTGTATAATCAATGCACTTTCATACTTTTAACTTAATACTCTGAATAGAACAGAATACTACATGTATTTTTTTATTTTCATGCTAATCACTAATGATTGCAAGGGTATATGCCACATTCCATTAATTTTTTGCAGACTTTCTTTGCACATTTATCTGTAGTAGGAAAATAAAGAATTCCTTCTTGTCTAGCCCACCAAGTGCTACTAATATATTTATATAACAATAATCTTACTGTACATGAATGTTTCATACTTCTCTGTAAGAATGCAGTGACCAGCACTCTGATTTGACAAACCAGATAAGTGGGATGCCACAAAAGTCTCAGAGTTTGGAGCAGCTCCTACATTTTTTTATGATAGACTGAAATGTAAACCACTTTATACTGCATTTCCAAAATATCTGCCAGTAATATGTGTTTGACTAAGCTGTCTACAAGTACTGTTTCAGACTTAGATCAACATTGCCCTTGTGGGGCAGAAATTTCAGCTCCTCATTGCTATCTTCTGAGCAGCTGCAAACTACAGAACAAACGTACATTGTTTCTTTCTCTGGAGAGCCATCTTTCTGATGGATAATAGCTCATGTCTGCTACTTGTCAGCCTGGTGGCCAAAATCTATGCCATGAGTTGGAAGATGCTATCTTCATAACCCAGTGAAAAGTTGAGCAGAAGAAATAAATGTACTCACAATTAGACCATATTAAAATTTGTAAATATAAAGAGTTAGAACAGAATTTCCTGGTAGCATTGTTTCTGATACCTCACTGATTTTAAGTGTTTAATTTGAATGTCAATTTAATCCTGGTTTTGTGGTTATGTATGTGTGGATGCAAAGCTCCCACTCACAACAATCTTTTTCCTGCAAATGTTGCCAATTACTATGGCCCTGAATACCTCTGAGCTGTCTATAATTATTGCACATATTTGCTCAACATTTTGTTAATTGTTAAATTGTCCAGATTAAGATTTGTATTGTTCTGTTAGTATCATAGCACTCAGCACATCTAAACTGTAAAATATCAAAAGTTCTCCAATATAAGCAATATATAAGCAATATGAATGAAAATAATTATTTTCATTCATTTTAGTTTCATGGCAAAGAGTGTTGTTTTCCAAAATAATATGAACATTATCAACACCAGATGTCTTTCTTTCATAATGCTTTAATTCTATTCTATTATTTTTTTCAAATCCAAAATTTTGTTATGACTCTACTACTGTGCAGTACAGTGCTTCAGGATGGGAGTTGTAATATCATAATGATGTTCATAAGTACTTATTATGCAATCACTGTAGACTGAATAGTTTTTGAATAAAGAATTCTCTCTGTGCAACAGTTAGAAAAATCAAGATTGTTGTTTAGGTGCAGACTTGGGATGTTCCCATAAAGCAGGTATAGAATACTATTATTGATGGTGTTGTCAAACTGAAAGGTAAAGTAAGACATCTTTCTTCTCCATACATTTTTCCAATTAAAAACACAATGAGCCTGTATTTTACAAATACTCTGTTATTTCAAAAGATTTTCTGATTTCTCAGTGCAAGATACAGAGAACTTCATGCCAGAGAGATTTTTAAGTTCGAGTCTTACAATGAGTCACAAGTTAACATCTTTTTAATGATGAATTAATGGCCAGTGAAAGCATTGCAATTCCAATATATAGAGAACCTTGTGTTTAAAGACACAGATTCAGTGAGAGTGGCTCTGTGACCTTTGTGGTACCAGCAAAGGTTGGGTTCACTTCAGGCAATGTCCAATCAGTCTTTCAAGGTTAACTACACATGCCAAGCTGGGAAATGAAACAATTACTAACACATTTTATAGGTATATTTTGTCAAATTTAAAAGGCAATAAGAAGTCTAAATTAAAATATGCCTGAGGAAAGTACCAAAAAAATACAAATGAAATTAGGAAATTTTGGTGGTTTTTTGGCTGCTTTTGTTACTTCTTCCTTAAGTTGTCATTCTGAACCAGGCCCTGAAAATATTGGTGGAACTAAAAAAGGTATGTGGGAGACACCATATACTGTTAGAGGGAAAAGCCCACAATATAGAAGGCAGGAGTGCTCAGAAAGGATGACATCAGTCATCATGTGATCAACATTGGCACAGTGAGCCTGAATGATTAATTATATTGCAATTAAATTTTAATTAGCTTTACATTGCTTTTCTAAGTTTAGAAAGTTAAATAAACTTCATTTTTTGGTATTCGATACACCAATGAGCAGAGTCTAGAATTCTGCTCTAATTAAAGTCAGCAATATGACAAAACTCTGTGAAAAATGTAAGGAAGAAATGTTTCTTTGCAACTGAAGTAGTTTCTTATATTTTGTATCACTTTTATATTTTTTAACTGCTTCCCATTAGTGACAGTACATTGAAATCTCAAAAAATATTATATCCTAATCTTGCATATTTCAGGCAAAACAGCAAAGATTTTTTTAATAATTAAATGATTTCCCAAAACTCCTAGTCAAATTTCTCCCTCATGTAACTGGAAACACACTCAAAGAAATAATAATAGCCAGAGCAGGAAGTTGAAAAGAGCAGATATAAGCTGCTGTTTAAAGGGTTTGAATTGGGAGTAGAAATATCTGATACTGGAAAAATACATTTCAATGTGTTTGTGGCCTGATTCTCAGTCAGTGAATTTCACCCAGTGGATCCTTTCAGATTTTTTAAAACTGTGTTTCCATGTGGTAGCATAAAGCTAGATTCTAAAATTTATATCTTGTAATTTTGGAGTAAGCAGAATGTTGCCATTGGCTTCAACTCTAGGTGGACAGAGATAGAAGCTATTAAAACATGCTTTTTCTTCCACTTTGATAAAATTGATTTTAATAGAAATCAAATTTCTTTAACAAAATATATTCCATTTTGAAAATGTCACTGAATAACTGTATACAGAATGTAGCTCCCAAAGAGAAATTGAGACCAGCCTCTAGTCTGCAATCAAGGAAATTAACTCTGCTTTAACTTCTTTAGCTTTCCTGAAAGAGCTCCCCAACAATTACACCTGTAGAGTATCAGCTGACCCATAGCAGAATGCGTTCAGACAGAAGGTGGAACACAGACATTGGGGAGAGAAAGAAATCCTTGCTGATGTCAAAGTCCTTGGTTTTCAATTCTCTAGCAAGGAAAATAGAAGGTTGTGATATGTCAAAAAAGCCCGAAAACCACAAGTTGTTGATTACCTGCTGCTTATTATTTCAACATATTCGCTTACTATCAGCTAATAGCGGATGGGAAAAACACAACTTGACAAATGAATATAAAAGTTCAACCTGACATGCATTCAGTTATGACTTTTGCAACAACATAACATCGCAAATGCTACCCCAAATGTAAGGGTTTTTTTAAAATTTAAAACATTATTGAAAACTGTTATGCCTTTCTATACAACTACCTGTACATTCCTTTGTCTCCCTAGGGATGTCAATTGAATTTCAATTTATCAGCCCTGCATTTCTTTTTGTATTACTCTGATGTATAGATTAACCTGTCAGACTTAACCCCAAGTCTTTGACCTCTACTCTCCGTTAGATACTTCAAGATTTTTTCCTGCAATGGTAAATACACAAAACCTGTGGTAGAGAGGTTGTGGTACAGTTAGGGGGAGCTAATTATAATTAATTAATCAATTTATTAATGCTTTGGAACATTCAAGTTCTATGATGGCTCCCTAAGTAACCTCATTATCTTATTCTCATTACCTTCCTCTTGTCTATTCCCTTCTTTATTTTTTTGTCAGATCTGCTTGCTGCATCTAGTTTCAAATTAGATTCTTCAGGGCAGGGACAATGTCAAACCTTGTTTGTACAGTAGCCAGTGTGTTTAGGCCTTATCTTGACTGGAACTTTTGGATACAACTGTAATTAATTATCATTTAATGCTGAGACGTAGGAATGTTAAATGCCTTATTCAGGGTGTCAAAGCAAGTCAGCAGCGCAGCTGAAAATGAAACCCAGATGGCATCTTTCTTTACTCCAACTGCAAAACCACTGGTGTTCTGAGGGACTTCTGCACTGAAATAAATGTTCTTAAATATTACAAAATATTCTCAAGAAGGTTGGTGGTTGTTTTTATTTCCACAGACTTCTCAGAGAAAAAGCTTCAGATACCTCTTATGTTAAAATACAGGTATTTTTTTAAATCTATGATTACAGAAGCCTCTGGTTGCCATAAAACAACTTCTTGCCTATTCTCAAAAAAATCTTTGTTTCTTCTATCGAAAGCATTTTCAGTATGATGTAGAGATACAAAAGATTTCGAAGATTCAGATAATGTGACATAACAATTTAGCTCTGAAGGGAGGACTGGCAGTTGCTGGGGTAGAGATGATGTACTGTAGGGGCATCACAGGTAGGAGTGGCTGCTCTTAGATGTACTTTTGCAACATTTAAGCCTATAAACACTCATACATCACATGTCTAATTCAGGAATTTATTCTCATCTGTTAGTAATTTAGTTCTACGCCTTCAGGAACTTAAAACCAAGATGATAAATATTTGGCCAAAGATAAAAATCCTTCATACTGCAACTTTGAATTCACTGAATTATGTAATTGAATCAATTCAGCTGAAGCCTTTCTAAATCATAAGCTACAGACTGCCATAATCAGATCTTTTCTATTGTTTCTACCATCAACAACAAACTTCAGAGAGCGACATGGCTGTAGTGTTCTTACTAATTAGTTGGAAAGAGAGACTTGTCAAAGGCTTAAAAACAAATAAAAATATACATAAGAATTACTGAGTTTATGTGCATCTGCACAAATGACTGTCATGTAGTGTGCTTTATCAGGGATGGGGCAGAAGTGTTCTTTGATCAAATCAGTTCTGGAAAAGAAACATTATTTAAAACAAAGCTTTCAAGTCAGATTTAGGAAAACCATAAAGATTTTTAAAGAATTTTTAAGGATCTGTGGATCTTAGATTATAAAACAATAAAAAGACTGTATAAACCACCCTGAAATATGTGAAGAAATTAATTGGGAATTTAAACTTCAGATACAGAGAGTATATCTAACACCTACAGTGGCAATGAAAAAAATATATGCATTCAAATCTGCATCTGAAAAAACAGAACAAAAACCCCAAGAACCCTTTCTTAGAAAATTGCAGATAGTAATTTGCAGATATCTAAACTCACCAGGTGATTCCTTCAGTGTTTCAAAGCTCCCTAGATTGCAGTGTTTCTTCAGTGGGCATGCCAGGGCACTCTGTCCTGCAACTGAGAACCTCCTGCCTCTCCTCTGTGTTGGTCTACCTTATTCAGCATGACGTATCCCAGTGCTAACCCACCTGAAAGTTCGATATGAAAGGCAGATATCTAAGTACAGTAATTTCATGACTATAAGGCGCACCCTTTTGATTAAAATTTTGATCAAAACCTGGAAGTTCGCCATATAATCCAGTGCGCCTTATATATGGACAAAGTTCGGAAATTTGTCAACTCGGAAGTGTGAGCCCAGAGCACCGGCAACCGTGGCAGCCATGGAGCCGAGCCGTACCAGCCAGCGGCGGGCGGAAGTCCTGGGGCCCGCGGCACGGGGTGGGCACCTGGGGCTGTGTTTAAAGGCTATGCCGATCCTTGAAAACTGATTGCAAATTGAGCATCTGACAGAAAACCGCCCAATCGTGCTATTTTGTTACTAATTCGTTACTTTGTTGCATATGGATCCTCATTAGGAAAAAAAAAAGTGTGCCTTATAATCCGGTGCGCCTTACAGTTGTGAAATTACTGTATTTTAGTCTCAAATGAGAGTGTTTCTTTGAATATAATCTGACAGTTATCTTAACACAGAACAGTTCGTTTGGCATCATGGCTTTGATGCATGTGAATTTCATTCCATTCAAATGAAAATAAATTGGCATATATGGTCTAGGAGTGCACCAAGATTGATGCATCTGAAGTTAGAGGAAACTAATGGTTGGTAAGCTACAGTTTACTCTTACCTCATTAGCCAGGAGTAGGCTCACTTGAATGCTGAGATCCATGCATGCTTTATTTGATCCTAATCTGACTCTCTCCATATTCTCTGACATGGCCAGGCTGCTAAAAATTTCACTTTTCCAAAAAAAAGTGCTACTGACTGTATCCTTTGTTAATACATAGTTCTGCTTTGGTTTTCTGTTTGAGGTTTGTTGGTTTGTTTTTCCTATGATAGCTCAGATAACTTATTCCAGAAACTAGAGTATCTACTTTTAGGTAATTAGAGGAATAACATACTTGTAAGCAGATTCTCTTCCTGAAACCAGATGGAATTTACCCTGGCTACATCATGGCAATGAACACTTTTATAGTTCCAAACAATTATTTTCTGCTGAAAAAAATCCTGTCTGTCTAATACTCAGCCCTATCGAATATACTCTACAGCTTAACACAGATTTTTAACTTTAGTGCTAGAAACCACCAGGTCTTACAGCCTTCTCAGTAGTGTCTCTCTCCTTGCTCCTGTATCACAGGACCATTTCATGCATGAACATATTTTGTTTTCCTAATTCCTTAGATAATCTCTTCTTGCAGAATCTGAAACACAAGACAACTTTTCTTTTACTGATCACAGCCTTTTACTAATATTCTGCTAAACATATTCCATCTTATTTTTTGGTCATTTTCTTTATCCTTCTTATTTCTCTAGGTTGTGGCTACTTACACCCCTTCTTTATAATCTTTCTTTGAAGGTATTTATAGACTCGTATCATGTCCTGCATTAATCTTTCCTATTCTCAAGTATATAAAATTAGATGCCTCACCTCTCTGCTTACATCTTTTTTTCCAGTGTGGAGCTCTTTTTTTCACTGCCATTTATTTGCATTTCACATATAAATTTGCTTTTATATAAAAATTTCTGGGAAATTTACTCTTGTGTTGAGTTGCCCCTGGCTAGATGCCAAGTGCCCACCAAAGCCCCTCTTTTCCTCACCTCCTCAACTAGACGGGAAGAGAAAATACAGTGAAAGGCTCATGGGTTGGAATGAGGACAGGGAATCTTAACTCATCGATTAACATCCTGGTAAAAAGGGGCAAAATAGATTTGATTGGGGAAATTGAATTTTTTACCAATCAAATCAGAGCAGGATAATAAAGAAGAAAAACAAATCATGAAGTGCCTCCTCCCCACTCCTCCCTCCTTCTCAGGCTCAACTTTGCTTCCAATGTTCTCTATCTCCTGCAGCACTCTTGCCCTACTGCTTCTCCCATGAGAGACAGACCTTCATGAATTTGTAGTTTTACATTGAGTGTTCCAGTATGGATCCCTTCCACAGGGTGCAGCCTTTCACTAACCAACTACTCCAGTGTAGGTTCCTCCATAGGACCACAGGTCCTGCCAAGAGCTTGCTCCAGCATGGGCTTCTCACAGGACCACAGCCTTCTCCAGGTACCCACCTGCTCCAGCATGGGCTTCTCATCGGATCACATCCTTCTCCAGGTACCCACCTGCTCCAACATGGGCTTCTCATCGGATCACAGCCTTCTCCAGGTACCCACCTGCTCCAGCATGGGCTTCTCATCGGATCACATCCTTCTCCAGGTACCCACCTGCTCCAGCATGGGCTTCTCATCGGATCACAGCCTTCTCCAGGTACCCACCTGCTCCAGCATGGGCTTCTCATCGGATCACAGCCTTCTCCAGGTACCCACCTGCTCCAGCATGGGCTTCTCATCGGATCACAGCCTTCTCCAGGTATCCACCTGCTCCAGCATGGCTTCCTCATAGGACCACAGCCTTCTCCAGGTATCCACCTGCTCCTGCATGGGGTCTCCCACAGCTGCAAATGGATGTCTGCTCCCCCATGGATCTCCATGGACTGCAAGGGGAGAATGCTTCATCAGAGTCTTCATCATGTGCTGCCTGGTAAACTTCCTCTCCCTCCTTTTTCATTGGTCTGCAAAGTTGTTTCTCTCACATAGTGTCACTCACTCCTCTCTTTCCTGCAGCTGCTGTGCAGTTTTTGCCCCTCATCTTTCTTAGCTGCGTTATCCCAGAGGTGCTACCACTGTCACTGCTGGGCTTAGCCTTGGCCAGGGGTGGGTCTGTCTTGGAGGTGCCTGGCATTGACTCCATCAGACTTGGGGAAAACCTCTGGCAGTTTCTCACAGACCTATCCTTATACTTACTTCTGCCCTTACTACCAAAACCTTGCACTGCAAACCCAATACACCTTTCAACCTTTTGAAAAAAGATTAAATAATTTTGAATCTCAGTACAGCTAACATTCCATCTCTCAGGCTAATCCTTATCTGAAAGACCACAGGGAGAGGGAATACCTAGATAGTATTTATATAATATCCTTTCAATCCTTAAATGATTTCTAGACATTTATAAACAGGTAAATCTGTCCATAGATTATGGTAATTTGAGTCTAGTATTTTTTTACCTGTATTTCTGAGGAATGGATATTATTCAATCAGGTTCCACATGTCTGCACTCCTTTGTCTGTCTGCTCCTCTCCAGTAATTCTCTAATCTGCTGGCAATTTTAGTTCCAGACACATTTGAGAGAGGAGTAGAATCATAAGTATGTTATTTCTTTAAGATTAATAAAAAACAAGTGATTGGGTAGAAAAGATGGAGAAATTTACTAACTTTATCTTAATAAAGAAGAGAGGTTTGCAGCAAGATAGCACAGTTTTATCAGACACCAGAGAGTCTAGTTTGCATTGATAGTTTCTGTCTCACATAGTTTCTCTTATTCAGTAATGCAAAATCCCTAAACGAAGTTTCCCAATCCTAATTTTCTAAACTACAGCTGTTCCCTGTGGATTTTCTATGCTGTAAAAATGTAAAAGGGCATGAGTTTATTCTGAAATCTGGTATAATTCAGTTAAGAATTATCAGTCAACCACAAAACACAAATCTATTTGCAATCAAGCTATTTATTATTTCTTGTGATGCTTGTTGCATATATTTGTCACCCTTGCTGTTTTTCGGATTTGCTATTTTTTAAATAGCTGTCATCTACCCTTTTATTTTGTAATCTCCTTTGATTGACAATTATGTTGACTCTCCCCTCAAATGAAACTTTGTTTTAGACATCTTGTCCCCACATTTTTGCTGTTATGCTGGCCTTTGGAACAGATGTCAACCATTTCCTCCTGTTCGATATTGTGTCTGCTCCAGCTCCTCCATTCATGCCTCACTCAATCCACACTAATTAACCCAAGAAATGGAAGAGGTGTTTGCTTTGTAAAGAAGTTGAACAATTCCACTTTGAACCTGATTCTTGCTCACCTTCTGCCCTTAGTTTCCCACTTTGGGTGTGTTATATATAATGTAAACCCTGATTGCAAGCATATATAACCCTCCTGTTTTTTATGGAATCCAATTTTTGCATGGTGGAAACTGCAACAGAATTAACAACCAAAATGTCTGCATTGCATGACAAAATAGTAATGTTCTAGCCCATGCTCCTTCCCTTGGGCATAGCACTGTGCACCTATGCCATATCTATCTTTACGAAGTGATTTCCTAAGTCCACACTTGGTGCTTGACTTTACAGTCAGATGCAATAAATATCCACAACTACAGGACTGCTGAAGAAGACAAGGATCAAGAAACAGCAGGGGACCAAAACTAAGCCAGCTAATAGGAAATATGGTTGTATCTGGAGTGTCACCCACCTTCTCAGTTTAAGCACTGATTCACAGAGCTTACGTGAGATTGGCAGTCAGAGCCTTAAGTTCTCCTGCTGCCCCAAAGGTGGTTTGCCATTGAATTGTAAACTTAGTAATTTCTTGTGAGAGCAGGCCTAGAGATGGCAACAAAACTATTAGACTTATATGTAGTCTTCCTTGTGCTTATGGCACCATTTAGTGCTTTTCTGTTCTCCTCTTGCTCCACCCATAATTTACATAGGAAATTTAGATAGTCACTGCAGTTTGTTATGACAAAAAGTTTTCAATGATTTATTTGAATTTGGATGAAAAGGAGTGTGTGGGACTCAGATTTGTTATTTATTCACTAGTTTTGAATTTTAGGTTAGAGTTATAGATCTTTATATTGAGCCTGCCCAAGTGGATCTCAATTCTAAAAGTGGGAAATTATAGTACTTAGGCTATAAACATGAGCTTTCTGACTATAACATAGAGGTTCAAAAATTTTCAGAGGTAATATTTTTAATAGTACTCACTTTGGGTGCAAATGCCTAAATTCTTCAAAAACTGTACTTCAGATGCTTGTCTCTTTTTTAATATCTATGTGCTTCAGAAACCTGATAGTCCTCTCTTACTTGTATTGCCAAGAGCCAATAACTTGCTTTTAAATATGTACTGTACTGTCCAACATTTCTGTATTCCAGTACCTAGTCATCTCCTTAGGAATTTCAGAGATACCAGGCTGTAAGCAGAGTCAGAACATATCCTCAGTATTAGGTCCAAAAGGACACTCCTATATTTAAAAAAATCCTACTGAGTTTCCTGTATTTAAAATTGAAATAGTGGTTCAATCAAATTGTTAGCCAGCATCAGTACTTTGAATACAGAAACACAGAATCAATACTTTGAAAATCCTCTTGGCAGGAGTAACTTTGGTACTGCAACAGTGGTAGTTAGGGAGAAGGATTGGTTGGCATGTCACCTGTAGCTTTGGAACTATCTTTTGTATCTGCATAATGGACATGACTACTCCCTTTAATCTCTTCAAAATTTTGCCTTTGTTGCCCAAGCACAATTAGTGAATCTTCTCTACTTTCCATGACTGAGATAACAAAGTTGTCATTAGAAATAAGATGGATTCCAGTAGTGACCACAGTGATGCTGCCTGGCACTCCTAGATAATGCTTTCCCCTGAGAAGCCTTACCCTAGTAATTACTTTCTTCTCCCTTTTGTCAACCTATTTGAAATCTATCACTTTTAATGAGTATTTATCTCCAAGTCAGCAAATCTGTATTAGGTAGCACTTTGTATAATATCTTATTTTAGTCCATTATCCATGGTACTCTATCCTGTCTACACAGGCTTCATTTCTACAATTTGCTCCATGTTGACCAAACCCTTTGTTCATGCAGAGCCCCTTGGATTCCACCATCATTCCATATGGACTTAAGACTCCATCTGCATGGATAAGTGTTGAGATCTGGGTCAGTAATTACAACATAGAAAGTGATTAGATTTTTTTAAAGAATTGACTATTTTTAATAAGCTTACTTTTAATTATTAATTGGAATCCCCCTAAATATTCGCATATTGATTCCCTTGTATGCCTGAATATTATGCCTAGAATCTATGAAAAATTAATTGGCCAGATTTTTCCCAGTTCTTTTTTCCTGACATGTAGGGTTATTTTTGGTCTCTGAATCCCTAGCTTGATTAATATTATCCGCAAAAGTTCAAAAAGTCCTTTGGATAGTTCCTTAAAATATTCAGGTGCACCATTTTTAAATGTTCAGATGCATCTTAATTTTGTGCAATAGTAGTTAGTAAGCAGAGAAATTATTACAGGGCATATTAAGAGAGATAATCATCAAAGATGTTCAAGTCAGTGAACTGCAACTTGCAGGGTCAAGTACTGGCCCTACAATTAGAATCTGCATATTTTTCTTAGTATTAACAAAGCTCATGACTGCTTTTATCCTTTGAACTATTTAGCCCTAGTCAGGACAAAGGCCTTGTTGTTCTTGGCAAAATATAGATGAGCTCATCATGGAAGTTGTATGTGGCTAAATCATTCATTTGATAGATGTTATAGATAGGGAAGCATTAGAGTCAAGAAAAGGGCTTTCTCCTTAGGAAAAAAGCTCTGACTGAAACAAGGTAGAAACTTTGGGACAGTGGCCAAACCTTTTAATTTGTTGGCAAGACTATCTTAGCTGCTCCCAACACAAATGGAGCTCACTACTGCTTTCAGTCTGCAAGGAAGATAGTCATCTCAGGTGGTGACAAATGGAATCCATGAAGGAATTCTGCAGAAACCACTGTGAGACATGTATGCTCCCCTCTGCAAAGAATGGACGGACAAAGATCAAAACTTCTGTAGAGCAACAGCAGACACTGCAATCCCCTTTGGTGTGAGAAGAAGACAAATATGGAGGGCAATGGTTTTTCATTCTTAATTGCTTTGAGCATATTTGGGAAAGGTCCATGTAAGGAAGATCATCTTCTCTTCTTTGCCATGGTCCACACATGGATGCAATTGTATGCACACAGCAGGTTGCAAGACCAAGCCTGTAAATACATTTAGTAAGTTACCGGCAGATGTAAACTAAAACCATGTGTATTTGCTTTTGAGGCAATCAGCTTCAGTAGCGTTGTCAGCACGTCTGAGAGCTCGCCTCAGGTGTAGATGAGCTTATTCACTATAAACACATTCAGTGAAATAATTCTGATGTTATCCATTTATGAGGATGTTAAGAGGCATGGCACTATCCAGTTCTTAGGTGTTTACTGAGGAATTTTTGGAACCTGATTACACAGAAAGGGCTTTCACTGGAAAATCTTGAAGCATTTTTTCTAGGATAAGTTTTTGTGCTGTTAATAAATGAAGATTTATTCATGAAGACACATATTCAGCTAAAAGCAGTAAGCAAGTGTAAAAATGTTTCCCTGCTTCAGATGTCAGACTAAAGCCTTATTAGGACAGGCACTGGCTTCTGGATGGCAGGACACTTGATCTTGGAAAAATCAGATCTATGAACTAGTAATCGAGACTCAAAGCCTAAAAAGTAGTTCTGGCATCATAAAAGTCCATAGACTTCCTATTAGTCCCACTGAGAAAGATTTAAGTTTTTAGGTTCATGAAGCAGTCAAGGGAATGTTTCATTTCACCAAGAACATAAACATCTAAATTTATCAAAATATTCCACAAGATCTTGTCCTACTGATGTAGGATATTTATAACTGTCTAACAGGGCATGTGGGTTTTTTAGCAATTGTTTTTAAGCATGTAATATTCTGTGATTGTAAATAGCCTAAAGGAATTCAAGCCTTTTCTGTACTAAATGTCTTGATAACTTACAAATTGATCACATATTTCATGTAGAAGATCACTCCCTTTTGAAAAGGGGAAAGATTGACCTTTTTTGTCCTCTTACTGTGGACTCGCCTTCACCACATAAATATGTCATTACTCTTTGTCACAGGCAAAATGGTTCCTGACTCTCAGCATTTTAATAATTAATTAATTAAACTTATTGACTAGAAGCACAAACATTGTGTTATTGAATTCAGTAAACATCATTTTAATTGTATATTAGGTAAACATCTTCCCTTTCCTTTCAGCAGGTTCGCCCTCAGTCAAACAGCCCCACTCTTCCCTTACCAGCCTCAGATCTTCTTTTTTCTTTGTATGGACAACTCAGTCTATCCCAGTTCCTTTGGTGAGGTGTGGTGGGGCAGAAGTGGCAGAAGCTCCCCCTCAACGATTGCATCTTGAGCTATGCCTCCAACAATGTCTCCTCCTGTATGTTCTCCATTTCTTCTTCCCCACAGCAGCATATGGTACTTTTGAAACCTATTTTAGAGAGGACTCATGCACTTCTGTGACCTGCTGAATTTTTACCACATGATGGAGTGCTAACACTGGTTTCAGGGCAGCTGAGTCCAGCATAAGAGAGTTTTCAGCATATTCCCCCAGAAGTCACTCTGCAGCATCTTGACAAAACCCTTCAATTTCTGCCCTATGAAGCATTCATATGAAGAAGTTTTGCTTTTTTTAATCTTTTTTTAAAGAAAAATCCAAATAAGTTAGAAAAACTTGAAGAAAATGGGTCAGACAAGACATTTGAAAAAATTAGAGAAATCAAGGCTTCAAGGAATGAGGGTGTGAACAAGAGTGTTGAAGATCAGGATGTCATGTAAGTACCTAAAAGAAGTTCCAGTTTGGTAAGCAGAAGACCTAAACCACAGACACAGCTCAAATGATGAGTTGAGGACAGAGAAACATGAAACTAAGATTCAATGGTTCATTAGCAAGGAAGCTGAAGTTTTTTGAAATTATGGTGTGCCAAACCATTATTATCTCCTGCCTTCCTCTTGCTATGCATTTCACACCACAGGTAAAGGGTTAAATTGTGAAAAAGGGCTCTACACTATGACTTCTGATTTTAAAGCAAACTTCCAAACAGTTGGCTTTCCTTATTCACCAGCCCACAGTACACTATATCTCAATGGAAGACAACTGAACCAGATGATAGATGCTAGAAATCAGTGAGAAGAGTGGTACAGCTGATGGGATTTTCCCTTTATATAAGATGTTTGTGGTGAACTTTCCTTTTCAGAAAGAGTTAAAAGAATACTGACAAAATGCATGTATTTCTTGTTGGTGAGGGCATCTGGCCAAGAGACCTCTTCTCAAAACCCTCTTTTATCTATGTTTACATTCTTCATGAAATATAGCCATAGACAGACATATAACCACAAGTCTATCTGTAAGTCAGAAGTTCACATCTCACTCTATCATGGGTATTTGCTGATATATTAAAAATACCAAGGTGAGGGATTAAATAAGCATGATTAAAAAGTGAATATCATCCCTGGATCAGGGTGCTCTTCCACTGCAGAAAAGATCTCATGTTAAACCACAGCTGGAAGAAGGTAAAGGAGGAAGAAGAATTTTATATATAATCCTGATTTGAACCTACACTTTTCAGTCTCTCGTTGAAGGGGAGGGAAAACCTCTCTGCCTTTTAATGGATAGGCATGCTCTGCAAATTATTATTGTGATGGATCTGTCAAGCAAAAAAAAGTGGAGGAACACATGATTTGTGAATCTTTTGTGAACCTAAGCATGAATTGGAGCTTCAAGAAATTCAGCACTGACTAGGCAAGAGACATTTTGCTCATATAACCTATCAAAACTTGGATATCTAAAAGATTTCGCTGGAGAAAACTGAGCCTGTCATAGACATTGGATAAATTGAAGAAATTTTGAGTGCTAATGAGAAGTATTAAACTGCATGCTCAGAGACTTATTAAAGCCTCTAAATGACTCTTGAAAACCTACCACAAAGTTGTAGGTACAACAGCCAGCCATAAGATACAAGTAGAATAGAGTTTTTAAGTGACATAGTGTATAGACAGAGAAGGGATTACTTACTGAAGAAGACAGATGGAGTGAACAATTGAATGACATTTATAAAACAGGAGAGGAAAGCAATAGGGAAAAGGGACAGCTGTAACGAACCCATACATGTAGAGTGGTGTGCTAGATTTAAAGGACATCTGGTGTAAGGGACAGCTGAAGTGTATGAGTGACATGCCCTAGATACACAGTTGGAAGTTCTGTGCTGAGTGACAGCTGGCTTAGCTATCATGGGTGACATGTCCTCCACAGAGGAATACAGTGCCGGATGCAAGTGACAGCTAGTGTGTACTTTATGAGTGAAATATCCTTTTTACAGCAGGAAAATATGAGGAAAAATTATCTGAGGTGGCTGAGCAACATGTTCCTCACCAAAGAAGGAAGAGTTAGACACAACACAAAGGTGCAATGCATAGGTAACATGACCTAGAAGGGGAAAAGAGCAGTTAGGGGACAAGTGCAATAGGACCAGATTGGATTAAAGAATTCTGGTTTGAGGGAGATTTCCCATGTGTAAAGTATGACAGGAGTGTGCAATTGTTGCACAGCTGGCTGATAGTACTGTCAGTGGCCAAAGTTGATAGAGTTGGCAGCTGGCT
>VRYO01001878.1:1250037-1255037 GCA_009812075.1 Sialia sialis
TCAAAGCATTTGAGTGGGTCTTGAGCATAAGTAAAACCATCCTGCACCGTATTTCATTTTTTAAATGGGAGCATCACCTTTTGAAAAGCTAGAGTGTCTCAGTCATCAGACGAACTGTGGTTGTTAAGGGATGCAGGCCCTTATCCAGATATTTTAAAGTAAATATTTTATCTAGGGAAAAGTATGGAATTCATAATTTGATGGCGTAAAAGGCCAATAATATGTGACAGCATGATCTCATTAGAAAAAGGAATTTTAGCCCAGTGTGATCTGAGTGACTAGTTCCAAAATGTGCAGTGAATTTTATAGTTCGTCTGGCTGGCAGAGTTCCATGCTCCTGCATTCCCCAATGGTAAATATTTGCAACAGATTTCACATTGTAACACAAGGGCTCCTTTCACAGAGCAGGTCATGTAACACTGCAAAAAAATCAAGGCCAGGGCAAATAAACAAAAAGTCATGCCAAGTTCACCACTCCCAAAGATTCCTAAGCCTGGCTGTGCATACAAACTTCACTTGCTACTCATCAACATCAGCAGTTTATGGCCAGATGGTTATAAATTTACATTCTATAAAATTTTAGAGGATGTTATTTTTTCCACTCAGTTTGTTAATTAAGTTTTGGTCTTTTTATTTCCTCAAACATAACAGTTCAATTTTTTATTAATGATACAGTATCATATTCTTTCCTGTCTCTTAGTACACTTACTCGGCAGTACTAAGAAAACTTTCATTAAATGAAAGTAAAGCTTTTGCAGACACCCAATCTAGAAAACTTGTGGGTTTTGATCTTTCTTTTGCACTCCCAAGGCAAACTAGCAATGGATAGGGAATTGCTCGTAGAAAACATATACTGGAATAAAATTTCCCCTTCAACAGTTATTTTTAAAACCTTTCCCTTTCCATTTTGAAAAAACACTGTGTGCTGTGCTTAATGTGCTGCAGCTTGCTTCCATTCAGAAAAAGTGTCTCGCTCACTCTCATCATTCTTATCCTGTAATTAACAGTACCAAGAAAGCTAACATTAAAATCTCGAAGAATCTAGCTCTGCTCAATTAGAGAAATTCACAGTCTTGCAAAGAATTTCCTAAGTGGAAGAAAATTCAAGAAGTAATAACCTAAACCCCCAGATATTTCTGTAAATTTGGCAAATAAAATTCTGCTGTGTGACTTTCATAAAATGATACTGACAACATTTTTTAAGCATTTACAATAATACTAAATACACTGAATATGTGCTATGAAGCTTGATATATTTTAAACTGAATAATTTAACAAGAAATTTCAAATGTATTTAATTCAAGCAGCACTCTGTAATACTGAGGCCACTTCACTTTACAATATTTCAGATTAATACCTTTACTGAAGTCTATGTTTTATGTAGGTAATGTGTCTTGAATAACAGGTCCAATATCTAGATATAAAAATATAGGCAAAAAAGGTATCGAGGAATCTGTGCATATTTTCCCCTTTAGGACTTTAATGTAAGCAGCAAGCTTTAAGATTTCAGTAAATACATAGGGTTAAATTTTTCTCAGCACAAATTCAACTTTATTGACTTCTGAGGAGTTTCATGGGGATATGAGACATCAAGATTTGATTTGCCATGTGAATAAGGCAATGTCAATAATCCTTAATAACATCTAGCTGTTGGTAAGTTTATGTAACTGTCTTTATTTTAGTTAGGGTTAATTGTTACTTCATACATAGAGAGTTCAGAGTAAAATGTCAACCTAAATATTTAGTGTTGGGGTGGATTTTGTATTTTCTCTCCCTGTTTGGAACTTGGGACTTCTTCCCTAATGGAATAAGTACTATGCAGGGCTTTTCCTGTAGAATTGTGCACCATCATATTTCCTTTTATAACTTGATGATGGGAGCTAACCACAATCATGACGTGAAATGTTTACAGTGGCGACAATGCTTCACACAAATAAAGTAAAAAAACCACCAACATTTATAGGAAAATGCAGTATTTGTTGAGCCAGGCCATTCAGGTAATGATACAAAGAACTGGAATATATGTACCGTGCTCCCTTCCATTTAATGTACTAACGCTGGCACCATTATCAGGATGCAGCAATTTCAGTGCAGTCAGAAGGTGGCTCTAGTGCTTTAATTTTGCTGTGCTGCCGACAATAAGATCCAAGAAATAGAAATTACTTTTGTGCTACATTTTTTTCAATCAATTTAACTGATGTTCCAACTGGAACACAACATTTGATTTTATATATCAAACAACTTCACACTCATGAACATGTGCACACTCATGAATTTTCTTCTTTTTAATGTTCAGCTGACCAAGTGACAAAGAACAACAAAGCAAACCAAACCAAAAAAATTAAAATATTAAAGTTACATCTGACACCTCTGAAACAATTCCCATCAACATATCGAGACATATGCAATCCCTTTCACTGAGATGCCATGAAGAAATCAGAATTTCCCTCCTCTACTTTGGCAATTTGCTACCAATGCAGCAGTCTCAGAGAATTTCTGGTTATTGGGGCGATTCTTCTGGGCTAAGAATTCACATGTATAAAGGCAGATTAATCAGCCTTTATGCAGGTGAAACACAGAGGGGACATACCGAGGGGAGACAGTCATGCCTGGACAGATTAGAAAGATTCTGGTTGCCCTTTTTCCCATCACACTGGCTGTTCCTCCTGAAGGCTCACAGCCATTAGATGCTCATCAGCACAGGCCCTCCCCAGCCCTATTACTGGTTGCTGGCCCTCCACAGCCTGTATTCTGGTTTTGTGTCCCTAGTCCTGATGGTCTCCTCCAACATGGCCCTGGGAGCTTGCCTGCCTGCTCTCAACTAATTCCAGATGTAAGACAGCTGTGACAGTCTCATGCACTATGGGAAGCTTTGCATTATTCTTAGAATTTTTTCCTCTTTTATTATCGCTATCATTATTGTTCTGAGAGCATCCTCTAAATGGAGATTTATAAGGCTGTTTAAATGTGCAAAATGCTGTCCCTGCCTTGACATATTTGCAGTCCTCAGAAAGTATTCACAGTTCCACTGGCCTATACAGGAAATATTCTTTTTGACAGGATGGCTCAAATGAGTCAAACAAGCTAGGGACAAATCTTTGGCTACTTCAACTATAGAAATACACTTTTACTGGTCTGATTTTTAATTTTTTTTACTAAATGCTTCTTATTTAAATAAGCTGATACAACCTGCACCTGTCTTTGGTATCACCAGTGCTAATTGTCCAGCTTCTTTAAGAGCTCAAAGTAGGCCTTGAAGAGATATTTGAAGGAAATAGAAGAGGTCAAACTGCCAAAACAACTGAATTCTGCAGTACGGACAGGGTATGAGGATACCTTCAAATGGCTTTTCTTATTTCAATGAAAAATAGTTGCAGGAAAAGCTTCCCTTCATTTTTAATGAGTGTTCTCCATAAGTAAGAAATTAACATTGAAGTCCTTTCACATCCCTTCTAATCGAGCATAATTAACATTTGTTGATCAAAATAAGTCAAACTAGCCAAGCAAAGATGAAATGGTTTAAAAAATACTTCATTATAATAGGTCTGATTTATAAAATTTATTACCCAACTAGTGACTTTTAGAGGTCAGTCACTTGCTAGTTGAGTACATTAAAAAAATTATGTGGGATTTTGTGATTAACATTGAAAGCTTCAAGAAAGAATATGGAATTCATTAGACATAGTGTGTGGATCTGTTTTAATGCTGTACAGTAGTTTAATTTATTTCATATAACATGCAACATTTTCCAATAAAACATTTCTAAAGGTATACTTGTTTTGTGTTGTAAGGCTGTTTTAATAAAAATGAATTGTGTTTCTTTCAAATCAATCCAAATGAAATACTGTACTTTACAGAATTTAAGTGGCTTTTCTTCCCCCTCTGCTTCTTTTTGTCCACCCTCCCCCACACTGCTCCCCACCCCCTCTTCATTTAATGTTGCTGCTGGTTTTGGCACAGTTTTAAAATGTGCCCTTTCAATGAAAAACAGACCAGCAAACAAATGAAACTTATTAATAATGTTTTTTAAATATCTTCCACTAGAAAAAGAAAATAAAATTAAATAAAATAAAACAAAACAAAACAAAACAAAACAAAATAAAATAAAATGTGTTTTTCCAACCTCTGTCTAACCTCATTTTGAAATAAACAGTAAGAAATAATTGAAACCATTGTCAGTCACGGTATTTCAATGATGTATCTTTTCTCTGCTTTCCTTCAAAAGAATAAAAACAGCAGAATTTTAATACAAACAGCTTAGACCTGTCTATTTAAATCAGAGCATTCTCACCTCCATTTACATCTTATATATAAGTCTTATATTTCACCAAAAATATATTTTCTCCCCTTTGCTTTCAATTGCCCGTTACCTGACTGCAAACTGCCTAAGAAATTTTATTTGGGGAAAATGTATTAAACCCAATAATATAAATAATCGAGTTGGAGCCCTGCTGTATTCAAAATACGAACTTGTTGCTTTTGGAAAGGGGAAAAATTAGCAGCATTTTGTAGGACAGTGGAGTTAAATGAAGGAGGGTGATTCTTTCATTTCTGCTCTATAGAATGATGTGCGCTAATCAGCAGGCAATGCCCTGTCAGTGAGCTAATTCAACTCCCTGCTAAAAGAAGTGTAGATTAATGGATAAAGGAGGTCTGTGGTAGGGTCACACTGATATGGATTCAACGTGTACAGCAGCTTGTCAGATGCCTGCTTGGATTAAATCTAACCTTTCTTGTTGAAGGTTGCCATTTACCCTATTCTTTAGTGCCTCAATTTATTTTCCTCCCAGAATTTCCACATAAAAAAATTATCATCTATTTGCTTTTCAGAGCAAATTTAGAGAACCAATTTCATTATCTGTAAGAAACCTGGAGGCATTACATACAGAAAAACATAGGGAATATTTAAGAGACATCATACCTGATTTATTCTAATTCTCAATGAGAAGGAGAGCTAATTTTACAAAGAAAAGGCCAGAATTGTTATGTAAAATTATTTC
>VRYO01001878.1:1257537-1280037 GCA_009812075.1 Sialia sialis
GAAAAAATATTCACAGAAAAAAATGAAAATAAATGGGACAGTAAATTGGAATGCAGACACACATCAAAGATCTCAAAGATTGTATTAACGCAGACATGCCAAACTGGGCAGATGCAGTATCAGAGCAAAGGTAGCTTGGGCTGCCGATACACCATTACACATGTGTAAGCTGACCTCTGCCTCTTTAGGAAATCCTAAAAAGCAGCTATGGCTTCTAGAAGTTACAGACTGAATTAATGCCATTCAGAGAAATCACTACTTTATCGATGGAAAAACTGGACCATATGGCCTGGCTTTGATGTCCTTGCCTAGAAGTAAAATATATACACAGCAACCCAGCTCTTCCCCATCACAATATCCATTGCCAATGCTGTACAGGGTGATACAGCATAGTATCTTGCACCGGAAAATATAATTAATATCAGAAAAACTTCCTTCGCTCAATGCAAGTGAGATCTCTCATGGTTGGTGCTTCACCTGACAAGAAGGAAGAATTACATTGGCTCAGAGGAGATTTGACAAGACAAGAAAATAGAAGAAAGTCATCTACACCCTCCCCTAGCAAAAATAACAAAATATTAAGATTTTAAAAACTAAAATCTGTCTTCAATGTGTAAGGAAATGCAGACTAAGAGAAGAGACCACATTACTGAATGAGGAATAGGGGTAAAAGGCAAGTTGAAAGGAGTTTCATGTGCTATGACTTGTAAGAGTGTTGGTATGCAACAGGGAGGAAGGAATTTAACAGTACTGATGGATAATTTTTGCTCACAAATCCTGAAGTATCCTGCTTCCAGCTTACTGCTGACATGCAGAAGAGAGATCCATGTCAAAGCCAGGAAGAGAGTTTAGACAGTCTTCTCTTTCCTAGTATACAAGGCACTAATACAAAATATCTGCCTGGAGCTTGTCACAACAACAACAAAATAAGGCAATGAAATGTGACTGTAAATGTAAACATCTAAGCATCTAAAATATCAGAGAAATATATTACAAGTGGAAATGAGCTTGGTCATGTGTTTCAGAATTTCAGTGCTTTGCCTGTCCTGTCAGACTCATTCCCACTGGCCAACAAAAGAGAGAAAAGTGAAACAAGGGTCAAAGAATTATGTGAAAAGAATAGGATAACTGAAAAGGAGAACAAAGCAGGGAAATAACAACAGGGTAAGAAGGAAACAGGAAAGAAATGTTTCAGGGAGTGTTGAGTTTGAAAAAGAGGATTGAGAGGATTAAGAGTAAAAAAGAAGAGAATTCTAATGTCCTGGAAGGTAAGAAAAGAGAACAAAATTTTTACAATTAATTCTAATTACGTGATAGTATAGGATTTTCTGTATTGAATCACACCACAAATCCATCAAGTTGTGTATCCTACTGTAGTAGCAGAATGAGGGATTAAATAAGTAACAAAACAATGATAATGCATATATCCAACCAATAAAAAAACCAAAATTATTTCCCTAGCCTTGTAGGAATCAACTTGCATGCCAAAGCACAAGACTGAGTTAGTGTTAGGAAATGTTATTAACGACCACAAAATTATATGGGGTTTTCATTTGCTCTTAAATGAACACAGCCATTTCGCTTGGCTAGATTAACCCTTGCATCAGTGAATCCCTTGAGCTAACTGTACTAATAGTTGCACTAAGTAGCCTTTCTTCTCTTAGAGGGTAACTGCAGAAGGAGGAAACAGTCTGTATTTTACAGTAGGTACCACAACAGTAAGGCTTTTATATCCATTTCCCTACTTCCCTGTCTGTTTTTGCTTATGATAGTTTGGATTTTTAATTTTTTTTAATGGACCACCATCAGCAAAAATTTCCTCTTTGGAGAAAAACATCCTTTTGAATTCTGTCTGGGTGTTTAAATTGCTTCAAGCTCTGCCTGATGACGATCCTGAGCCTGGGACGACACTTTAATTTTTTCACTTCTGAGCAGTTATCTGCAGGACACAAAAACATTCAAAATAGTCCAATGTGGCCTTTGCCAAAATAACTTATTTGCTGGTTCTTGGTGGGCAGTTGAGAATGAAAACAAAACTTGAGACCAAGTGTCCTAGTCAAGGAGAGAAGTGAGACGTCCAAAAGATATTTTGCAGCATGGCTGACAAAAGAAAACACCTAGTTTTTTTCACCTGGGAAGCATGGATATGAATTTGTTACTGAAAATAGGAATTATCTCAGTAACAAACATAAAAATATCCAGGCTGGACAGAAGGCTATGTGAGCTGCTCAAAATGGAAAACAAAAATGATGTTTCTAAGAGAGCAATTATCTTGCAGCCTGAGGATTCACAAAGGGTGTTACCAAGGAGGACTGTGGCAAACTCTTATGAATCCCCTTCTCTCCAAGAACACCAGCTAGAATGATATTCTCTGTCTACTGCTTTCACCTACCTTGTCTGCTGCTGGTCATTAAATATAGACTTCTTTTGGCAATACACATGTTCTGGCCTTTTTTAAGTGATATGTTGCATTACTACCTCAGCAATTTTATCACACTCTCTATCATGGAGACCAACACAGCTGCCTTCCTACCAGAGTCTTTTCAGTGAGACCATGAAAGAGAGTGTCAATCTCTTTAGAGTGTGGCTGCATTACCATACAAGTGCAAATGTCTTAACAAACCCCAGAAGAAGTAGGCATAGCTTCTCAAATGCTCTGAAAATTAATGAAAGGCAACAAAATCAAAGTAAAAAGTAACTCTCTCTTTGATGTTCTCAGTATCTAAAGCAAAACTAAGCAAAAGCATGTTGTTTATTTATTTATTTTAAAATCCGAGATTCTGAGCTGCCATAGCATCATCAAATTCATTCATGTTCAGTTCTCTCCTCCCACTCTGATTGTCCTGGTTTGTTTTGGTACTTAGGGTTAGAGGAGTAAATTATGTGAGATAGCACTGGATTTTTTGTAATGAGAAAAGGTTCCTGTTACCTTTACTCTCACTTTACTGGTGGTGGAAGAACAGCTTCATGTCACAGGCATGGTTTTGTAACAGGAAGATATATAGAGTGAGGAAGACAGAGTGTAATTGAGAGATGGAAGAGGAAAGGAAAGAAAGCAAAAGGATTAGAGTAAATACCTCTATTGTGTTTTGGCAAAATGTTCTGGCTTCTGAAGTGTTCTGTAGCTTTGGTTTTACAAATAGCGAGAGAAAAATGCTTATGAATAGTGAAAATCATATTTTTGCCAGAAAACCTAATTTTTACTTTTCCAATTTAAAGTTGGAGACTGTGAACATTTTGTGAACTAGGCTCAAAACTTTTTAGTTTTTCAGACTCAAAACAGAAGTGTCTTTTAAGATTTATGGGTTTGGGCATCTTTTAAAGTGTAAATTACTTTTTTTGCTAATATCAAAATGACAGCCTCAGGAGCTTTTCTAAAAGATGGGACTGCAGCAAATAACATGCAAGCTTCCCACACTGTGCTGTCAGAAGGCCTCCATGACATCTTACAACACCCTTGCTATTTCTGTCCTGATCCTCCTTCTCGCAGGAGCTGACAATCCTGCTAAATCATGTGATAGGTTAGTGATGTGGGAAAATGTCAGCATGTGATTACAGTAAATCTCCAAACTCTGTTTCACTTTATGTGACCCATTCAGGATTCAAATTTAGAAGTACATTGAGGTGAAGATGGAGGAGACGTGCAGATTACACATTCCTGGGTCAGCCTGACACATTAACACAGGAGTTCACTCATGGAATGCTCTTTCCCTCTGGCTTTTCCATCAGGAATGGAAGGAAAGAAAAGACAAACTTCCATTTGTAGCAAGGGCTTCAAGGAAGTCCACCGGAAGAAGCTGAATTAAGAAGTCCAATCTGCCTTGAATGCTTGTTTGATCAGCAAATCCCATTTGAAGGGCAACTTCAAAAGTTGCTTCTGGTAGTACTGGGGGTTGCCGGCACTATCCCTTCCCCAAAGGAATTTTCCCTTTGGAAATCCTCTGATTTCCTGATTTCTTCTTAATTTTCCATAGGTATATAAGCAAATTACACAAATAATTTTTAAGTTCCCTACTGGATTTCACTGAATTTTCTTTGTTGTAAGAAGATTTGCTTAGAAGATCTTTTAATTAAGTCATTAGTATGTGTGTTATGGATATATACTTAGATAACTGTGAAAGCTGCCCATGTTGGGAAGACTGTGAGATATTACATAGTTTGAATTTTCAGGTATAATATGTTCGGCAAAATTGTCTCAAGCGTCTTCCACTTCTCAGGCATTTTAAGCTAATTTATGCAATTTGTGGACCCCCAGAAATCTGGAAATATGTGGAGTTGGTCATTCTGTATGTTGTTAGTATAAATCCTGAAATCAGTATTTTCCATTTAGTAAAATATACTGTAGAGAGATTAGGAAATATAGGAAAAAAATTAATGAGTGGGTAATTTTTTCTTTATCCTCTCTGGTTACCAGGACCATAACCCAAGAGAATGGCATGAAGCTGTGTCAGGGGAGATTTAATCTGGATATTAGGCAAAGGTTTTTCACCTGTTGTGTGGCTGGGCCCTGGAACAGGCTCCCCAGGGAATTGATGATGGGACCAAGTCTGCCAGAGTTCAAGGAGCATTTGGAAAATGCTCTTAGACACAAGATGGTATTCTTGGGGTTGTCCTGTGCAGGACAAGGATCTGGACTCAATGATCCTTTTGGGTCCCTTCTAGCCAAGGATATTTTATCATTCTATCTGATTCTATGAAGGCAGACGTGGTCAAAAGCAAAGCTAGTGTCATATAGCAATGGTTAAAGACCAGAAGTAAGGTTTTAAGCCAGCACAGGAGCAGCAAGGTAAGCAGCCTGGGAGCCTTGAGAGGATGGAAGCAAAATGGAAACAGCCAGAGAGTAGGAATTTAAGGACCATCTAGGTGGTGGTGGTGAGTACACCAGTCACTTGTATCACCTCAGAAGAGAGAAAAGGGTTTCCCAGTAGAAAACAGGTGAAAAAAACCCTTCCTTACCTCACCCATGCTAAGTTGTATTTGTGTTTGTGCTCCTACAGGCTTTGGAGAATAAGAGGCATATCACATAGCATATTACCTTCCGTCCCAATTTATATGTTTTGCAAGTATTTTTCTAATTCAGTTTCAGGTCTGTTCAGGAAGGGAATAGTGTGTTTTGTTTTTAAACCTAGAAGCTACATGCTATAAAACATAAAATAAAATATTGCACCACAGGGAGCCCAGCTGCCACATAGAAAGTTGATCTCTCTAAAACCCTTTGGCCAGAAAGAAAAAAATTAGTTTAGACATTTTTATAGGATTTCTTTGGCTAAAGCCCACCTTCAAATCCCACTTAACTTAGTATGTTTACATGTGTCAAATTTTCATTATGTAATAAACAAGAACATGTGTACAAATATGAAGAAACTAAAATCAGATGGCTGGTGGACTGTAGGGAGCTGTGATTATTCAATTCCTTTCTGATTTCTTCCCATAATGTCACATCCAGCTGCAAATTTTTGCAGCCTATAGCCATTTCATCATCCTCAAACACCTCTTTGTATTGCACAAAATTGCCTTTTATTATGCAAAAATAGACATTCCATGTATTTTTAGTACTGGGTAGCTCTAAAAGACCAATACCATTTTGAAATATGACTGGATTTCGCAGTAAGATTTTATTTTTCTGTACTATTGTAGAAGAAACTTACCCTTACTGAACTTCTCCATTACAGTAATATCAAATTAACTGGTGCTCTAATTATACTGATTCTTTTTCACATACTATTACTAGAAATGGTCACAACTTCTGTGAGTCTGGATGTATGGGTCCAACATGTACCTCACCATCCACAAGGGATGAAGAACATACAAATGGCCAAGTGAAAATAATAGACAGCTTCTGTCTCCAAATGAAAACAGAGAACCAGCAGCTGGGACTGCTAAACTGGGGGAAAAGGGTGGGGAGGACTAAAGAAATGAGAGGTATAAGAGGACTTTGGGCAGCAGAAAGGACTCGCCTCATCCTCCAGCAGAGGAAGCCTGTTCTGCATTGGTAGGGTACCAAAAATGAAAGTATTGACAAGACCAGGCTTAACATATCTCAGACATAAATCACTCTTATTATTAATATAGGTCAGTGGATAATGTCTAGCCCAAAAGATATAAAACCAGCAAATATCACAAGTCCAAAAATCACCCAGGCACCACAAATAATACATAAACAGAAAAATTAAGCTGCTATTAGACTGTCTCACTACAAAGACCATTGTGGTAGATTCCTTTTCCAAAATAGGGAATTTCAGCATCTCAGCACATTTTTGAGAACTTGGTACAAACAATGGGGAAGCTCAACAGCACCAAAGTTAATTCTGTGGATGACAGTAGGGTCCACTAGACCTCTTATTCAGTTACTGCTGCCGTAGAATATGTGTGTTCTGCATGTAAACACAGATCTGTGTCAGACCTGTTCTCTGCAAGGACTCTCTGGAAATATGGGAAGATACTTTTGCCTCTGTTCTTTGAAATAGAGACCAAAAACTTCACTTGCACAGTTGCCCTGCAGTCAGGGTAACTTAGGGCTTATTCACAGTTCTGATCAGGTCTTATCCCCTTGGAAATATTAGAGATAGTAAGACTTTATTTTTTTCCTGAATTCTATCTTCAAAAAGCACTTTCCTTCTCAGAGGGTGCCTGTTTACAATAGGCTGACAGGAACACAAAGCAGCAATAGCAATGATTCATGTCAAACGTACCGCGGTAAAGTAAAACTTTCCTTGCAGCATTTTTTCCCCTGTCTAAAACCACTGATGTGCTGCCAAAATTATCCTGTACCCAATGTACGAGATCTTGGTGAGCAGACTGTGATGAGGCAAAACAGTCAGAGATTTGGCTAAAAATGGAAATGTTCTAGAACTCCTTGATCACCTCATCAAGACCCTGGGCAGAGCATAGCTGGTGGAGCTGCCTGCACAGGGCTGTCAAAATCTCTCTGACAAAAATCTTCCTCAAAAGAATATTAACAAAAATAAGCAGCCATTGGTAAACTCAACTACACTGACATAGATTATAATTCAAAAGACAGAAAACAAAGCAAAAACAATGTATGAAATTTCAGCATCACGGATAGTTAATGTTTAGGTATCTCAAGTTCCCTGATTGGGCAAGTGATGCTGATAGTATAAAAAAAGAGAAGTAAATTGAGTATAATCAAAAAAGAGATAACAGTTTATCATTTCAGATAAGTGCCCTGCATTTAGATAAACATGCACAAAATTTTTAATTCATGTTTACATGTAGGGTAAGACAGACCACAGTTGCTAACCTCTGCCTGCAGCAATAACTAAGCCATTTCATTTGCGTGTAGAGATTTAATTTAGGTTCTATAAACAATACTGTAGATTAGAAAGACTGAAAAACACACTGCTTTATCTGCTGAATTTCCTCAGGGCCAGAGAGATGATTTCCACAAATCATCCGCAAAGAATCTTATTTTCCTGGAACAATATAGTGCTATGCACGATTTTACAATACTTAATGAAATCCCTAAGCTCTTGTTGCAATCCTTCTCACATGAGGAGAAGGACCTGATAGTCTTATAGTTCTTGCAGGGTTTTATCCTCTTTGCAGTCAAATGCAGTGTGTTGTGAAGGTGCTCAGTACCAGGCAGGAAGAAGCAGCTTCACTGCTAATAATGATATTTTCTTCGGGACAATGATACATCCATAAATTCTTCCAGCCAGAAAATCTAGCAGCCACTCAGGGACAAACTATAGGACAATTGCAAGGGCCTCACCAGCTTTGAGGCAGTGAGAGTCCTTCACAAAACCAACTGTTCAGGAGCAAATCCCATCACCTCTCCACCTCCCCCTCATCACTGCCTTACACACACAAGCAGCAATCAATCGGCCCCCAGCTGGCAGACACACTATTTTTTCTATTTAACAACCTCCAGGGTGGTCTCTTTCACTAATCCCCCAGGCTGTACGACTGAGCTGGATCTGAAGTAGCTTCTGCAGTCAGCTGTTGGGAGGTACATAAAATATAGCAGCATTGCTCATTGGCAGCAAGGCATTCCTGTATGTATTTTCCCCATGGCCCCCTCTCAAGCATACCTTTACACTTTCCTTGAATATTGTGCATTTGTTGCTTAGCCTTTCTGAGATTAGAAAAATTAAATTTAAAAGATGGATCAGGGCAATGAAAATAACATTGAACTGTAATACTGTTTTAACTCTGAAAGTTTCTGGTGCAAATCAAAGTTGAAAATGGAGAAAAAGACAACAGTTTTTTAAATAAACCAATTTGAAATATGACAGTACGAAATGTGAGCCCATGAATTCTCCAGGTGAAGCCCTCCTCGCAGTGCCAAGCCGCTCTCGGGGCGCGTAGGAGCAGGTCACCCGTGTGATGGCTCTTTGCGCCTGTCCCCTGGAGCTGCCCAGGCTGGGCTCAGCTCAGCGCCCACCGAGGGCTCCCCTCCGGCAGTCCTGGGAAGCACGCTTTCCTAAGTGCTCCCTTTATTGGACTTGAGCAAACGCACAAAACTGACCTTTAAATCCTGGATATATTCACCAGGCCAGCTTCTCACTGAGCAGCTTCAGTGCTACGTGACATTAGCATCCTGCAGGTTCGGTGGTAGCTCGGAGACACATTGTCCCCAAGCAGAACTCCCACAGATCCTCCACCCTCAGAGCTGAATATCATGGGCTACATTCTCTGATAGCCAAGCTAATACCACAACCTTGCTTTACAGTATTTCATACGTGCTGTGGTCCTGGCTTTTTTTTTCAGCTTTATTCCCGAATCACTTGTGTAAGCAGTGTCAGAATTTGGTCCTGGGAACAAATAATATCTGTTGAAAATAGATTGCTGGAAGATGAGGTAGAAATGTTTGATGCTGGTGAACCTTAAAAAAGGATTTAAGCTAGCTAAGCTGATTGGAAGGAAAACCAGCTAAAATCCTGATAGTAACATCAGTGCATAAAACAGAACATTCTTAAAATAAAATTAAAATAGGTCAGAAGTTTTCAAACTAATACTTTCATTCATTCTGTCTGCTGGAACAGGTTTTGTGGAATCACTCATCATTTTAATGCCCTTAATTCATCCTGTTTAAGAACCAAATATTACATAAATTATTATCAAAGTTTTCTTGTAGCACTTATTTTTAACAGCTAAAGAATTATTACCAAATATATACACCACACACATTAAAATGTGCAGAGACCACAAAACATTTAGATTAATACTAATGAGATAATCCACCTGCCTATTTCCCTGCACAACAGCTGCACAGATTTAAAAGGGTTCAATTAAACTTTATTCAGTGCATAGATAATTGATCCAATGTGGAGAATGATGTCACTGGTAGGTTAAAAAATATCTTTTACCTTTTAAAATAAAATTACTCCATTAGAAAAACTAGAAATATAAACCTGACACATAAATCGTTCTTAACTTTGTTTTATTCAGAAACAAAAAGAAGGAAAATCAAGCAAAATCACAGCAGATACATCACACAGATGCCCATTATTTTGTGTCCTCTCAAAAAGTGGAAATAGAAATCTAAATGAGACATCACTGTTGCTCTCATTCCATATGGGAAGTACAATTACTCTTTTTTATTTTACTGTATTTGTTGTTTGTTTTTTTTTTCTGACAGCTTCCATTTTCTTAAAGGTTTTTCCTTTCTACTCTCCACAGCAATGAAACACCTCTGTTTTCCTATTTTAATTACTAATTTTAGATGGCATCAAAGTTGTGCAATATTCTTTTTTAATAAATAGAGAGGAATTAATCTTTAAAGATCCATCCTGCCCACAGTACGCCTGTGGCACTCTAAGGTTGCTGTGGGAGCGTTTGGTGGACCAGGAGAACATATTCAGGACTCCACTCCAGGCTGCTGAAGATGAAAGCACAGCTTCTTGCCAATTTTGTATTTCTCTGTATTTATGGTAGTGGATTGCAAAATACATAATTTCTTGATACAAGGTGGCATTGTTTTTGACACTGCTGGTGGCAATAATAGTGTCACTAATCTGCCATTCTACCCACTTCATGTCAAGATACTACAAATATTGTTAGAGAGAAAGGGCAGAATATAATAATCATCTATCCACAGAGACATTACTGTAGTTTGGACCCTTATAACATTGCAGTAGTTATTTAGAGCTGGTATTAACTTTAATCTGAGACAGTCAAAGTGATTTCAGAGAGAAACTGAGGAAAAGGCATATAATAAAAATATCAGGTTTCTCCATCACAAGAGGAACTTTAAAAAAACTTCTCACTCACCAGCACGTTGTACGGTCACCAGTATGAAGGAACTACCTGCTCCCTGCTTTGTCCAGGGCCCCAATAACTTCTGAGCATGAAGTGTAGCTGTTGGATGCACTTGCAGCAGCAGAGCCAGATATCCACAGTCCTCACTCCTGCCAGAGACAGGATGATCTGCAGTGCTACTGGTGCACCCTAAAGTGATGGGGACTTTGGACCCAATTCCTTGAGTCACTTGATAAATATATTTCAGAAAATAATGTTAGGAGACAAATTTTATCAAGCTGGGTTAACCATTCAATCGTGATAATCTTTAGTAGCTGGGGTGTGATATGTCACAGTGTCTATTTTCTTCTTTGTTCTGCCTCCAAACAAGAAAAAACATGCTTGAAAAAGAACTCCTAAAAGAATGTATTTCCTTTTTCTGTGTATAGCACTTTAGATAAATTTCTGGTGAGTGAAATAGAGCAAACAGTGCATGCCAACATCATGTGCTGAGGTGAACATACCTAGAGAGTAAATCACAGTCCAGAGGGTTGAAGTAGACCTTACTGAGATTCCCTTTCTTATCTACAATTGTTGCTTCTTGAAATTTGGTGTAATTAAAGTTACTATAGACATATTCCAGACAGACAGATATACACACTTATTAATATACATACACATACTACAATTCATTGTTCTTGTCTGTGAGGGCATATGACTATTGACACTGTCAATTTTTATCTCATTACTCATCACTGCTTACTCTGAGCGCTAATAGTATATTTCCACAGAGTTTGTGTGTGCTGCAATGTAAATTCTGACATTCCTAGTGTCAGTCACTAATCTAACTCATTCAGTTCATGTCAAGATGATACATCACAATGCTCACCAACTGTCACTCCTGCTTTAAATAGATCTACATTTTTCTCAACTTTACAATTAAACACACCTACATATATGTATCTTTGGTTCCACATCAAGTTCTACTTTAAAAATATGACCATGAAAGTCACCAAAATATTTTTCAAAGCAATTACTAGATGGAGTGGGGGTTATAATGGATTACATTAGTTTGATTTTTTCAAAACCCTTTTGAATGCTAAAAGCAAACTGAAAATATCCAGACGCATTTAAAGTTGTTTGTAGGTCCACATTTTTCTCCCCCAAACAAAAAGCACATTTCTGTCACCAAATTTTCATTTATGTGTGCCTACTAGCACTGGTTTTTAGTGTGTCAAAATTTATGTTTAAAACACATCTGTTAAAAAATGTTTACTAATATCAAGAGATAACTGGAGTGTTTAAATTAATTAAGATCACTTTGGTTTTGAACATAATTTTAAAGGAAAATCTAAGCTTGGTACATTTTAATGTTTCTTGGAGTTATTCCTCTGCATCTCTGTTTCTGTGCTGTACTTATAACGTTATTTCTTGAAGAATGCCCCAATTACCCTTATTCTTTCCTCTGCTTCCAAAATATTACTGTATGTTTTGTTACAGAGCTCCTGATGGTATACTCTATTCTTCCTTTCCCTATGTTTAGCATCCCCTTTGTGGAATGGTAACATTCCTGCTGTGCTCTAAAATAAACGTGCTTCTTTCTCTTGCCCTGGTCTGCCCAGGGGTGGCACAGAGTGGAATGTGGTGCTGTTTGGACAATGGAGCACATCCTTGTTTTGGCCTCACAAGCTGAGCACTCCCCTGAGAGCCAGGGCCAGGTTTATGTAAAACACCCCAAGGACAGCCCCTGTTCCTGCCTGTAAACTGGTCTGTGTTTGCATCAATAAGGCACAAGAACCTGTAGAGCTGTTGGGCTTTCCTTTGTACCTGACACGTGCCAAGGGAAATCCTTCAGAGGACTCTGGCAAGTACATTACATACTGAACCTATAAAAGTGATACAGCACTGCCACTACATATACACTTCTGGTGAAACGGGGTTCCCAGCCAAACTATCTGCTTTAATATGTTCCTTAAAAAAAGGGTACTTACATTTCTTATCCTTTGCAGTTCTAAAAGGCAAGTTTCTGTAATACAGAGAGAGCAGAAAAATATGTGTTTTTAGCAAGAAGGAAAGAAGTTTTTTGAACATGACAAAATAGTTTTCTCTTTTCAATTTTTCCTATTCACATTCAATCCATGGTTAAGTCCTCAGCAAGACTAGAACCTTGAATGTTTTAAAGAAATGAGATTTGAAACAGAGAAGCTTTAAATAAGAGACATGTAAGTGCAGCAACATTACTATATAAATAGTACCTCTCCTTTTAGCAGATGATGAAGCTGCATTGATCTGGATGCAAATAGACTTAAGCATAGGAATAACTTTGGTACCCATGAAATGGTTTTGGTTGAATCTATTCCAATTATTTCATTGATTATGTGCATTTTTTTCTCCACTGTATGAACTTGCACATGTATGAGGATTTCAAAGAAATACATCCAGCGCCTAGCAAGATTTTCAAAATAATGCAGCCTCTTAAAAACCTATTGGGAGCCTGTCTGTTTTTTAATGCCTAAACATCTTTTAAAACCTGGCCATCTGCAATCGTAATTTTGCCCTCTTATAAGAACATGCAACACCATTTTTGAATCTTTCTCCAATTTTTGTGACGGCCTGACAGTACATTTTATGCCTAATAAAATAAACACAGGGGGAAAGGGAACTTCAGTCTTGTTTTCATACTGATTTATAGAAAAATGCATTAAAGCATACAAGTTATTTATGTGAAGTAAGCAGGAAAAAAGGCAACAACCTGATCTGTATTTTTGCTTATTTTGCATAATTGAAACAATGATAAGAAGGAACAATGGTGATTTAGTCCATTGATCTAAGAATTTAATGCCTTTTTACAATGGGCTGAGCAATATCACAGATGAACTTTTAGGGAGAGCAGCAATACTCTTGTAGGTAGCATAAGAAAGACTAAATAAGTTTGTTTATATTAATGAAATTACTTAAATTCACCGAATCACTAAAACAAACCTGATTTTACACAGTGCAACTGAGAACAGTACTTAACCCATAAAATAATTTAATTTTATGGATGAGCATACACAACACACAGATAATAATGAAAAATGAAGAATTCATATTTCCCACGGTAAACATAACTCCTCTCAATTGCAGAGATGTAGATTATATGAATGATTAAAATGTAACTGTAGTAAAAAATACTACCTGTGCACTTGGAGATCAAATTTTAATTCCTGCGGGAACTATAACTTTGAAATTTCTGATGTGTGTATTTAAATTTTCAGACGTAATGTTGGTTTTCATGTTGAATGTAATTTAGCTTTTGGAATCACACATACCATTCCCACACTCAGTAAAGCATAGTTTTGAAGTAAGAGTGTTTAATACGACAGCCCTGCCACACCTCTGATTAATGGAGCTCCTTTCTGGGAGTTATGCACACCACTTGATACCTAAAAGTCTGACCTGCTTTGAGTTAGGACTTCATCATCACTACTCATTCCCCTAATGACAGTGTTATGGATTCAGGAAAGGTTTCAGATGCAAGCATGGTAGGCTGCACGGCTAAGACATACATATATCCTTTATTTAAGATGACAAAAAATTTAAACATATCTTTCAGTACTGTCTCATGCAAACAGAGTACATCACTAGCCTGGACACCAAGTTATTTAAAGCTATTATTAAGTACTGTAATAAGTAGCAATTTAAATACAAGGTAAAATCATTACATTGTCTTGTTTACTACTGATGTTAATGTCAAGCTGACGTGTAATGCTCCAAAAAAAGGCAGCCTATGATTTGTTATCATTAAACTGTCAGTTCTGTCGTGTTAGGCATAGATTCATACTATATTTCTTTCAGCATATCCCTTTATTTTCTATCAGTCAAAAACTGAAGTGTTTTAATTGTGTCTCTGCTATTTTTCTATTAACTGTTTCGTGCATTTTTTCTCTGGCCTTTTAATTGCAGTTTAATAGTGGTCATTAACACATTAAGGGGTGTTAGAAGAACATTTGAAGTCCTCTTGACTTCTACCAAAGTTGACACTTCAATGCTAGAGTAATTTCAGCTATTCATTTATTTAATAGTGACCTATGCAAATGTGGAACCATGTCATTTTACAAATTGACTGTAATAATTAACTAGAAAGGCAGACTAAAATGAAACAGGTTATAATTAGAATAAAACTGCTACAGTATTACGTCAGCTAGAATAAAATAATCTCAAATGATTAAATTGGTTTCAATTATTAAGAATCAGTTTAATGTACCCACTGTTCTGATTTTTTTACATTTCTCTTTTTGTGTGCATTAGATGTCACCTCATACAATTTATGCATTTTATTCATCTTGGTAAAACAGGCATTACAAAAGTTTAATTAAGTAGTAAAAGACTTCATATTATTCCGTTGAATTCTAAATTAATTGCAGAAAGAAATGATAGTGCATAGTACATACCATTCACACACATTTTGATTAGATGCATCTATTGTTAGCTAATATTTCTCTATCCCAGTGTAGAGATAGAGGTACTGATCTAGAGGAATATGTAGGTATACACAGAGAAATAATGGTTCTGGCTCTCACAGCATGTTTTTAACATGCATGAACAATATCATTTTCAACTATGCTACCTAGGTCTTTATCTACAGGGCACTCATGTCACTATTCATAATAAATATGGAATTTTAAAATTACATTTTTCTCAAGAATTTCACCTTGCTTATTCAGCTCATTTTGCAGATTGTGCATATGCAGACAAATAATTATTCTTGTAGATGCACATAAGCCTGAGATAGACATATTTGATAATAGACAGCATATACAAAGGTACATGTTGAAGATGACAAGAAAACATTATTTTGATCTCAATTTTCAACATAGTGTTTTTTTGGTAAGTCTGTTTTCTTGGGCTCTACTTGCCATTTGTTAACTCAGCTTTGAGCATGCTGCAAAATAAAGCTACACATTATATGAGCATTAGGGTGGACAGCTTCTAATTTAAAGCCGCTGTATTTAAGATTGAGTTTCTTCTTTCTGCATATACAGTTTAAAATTATTGCTGAATAAAATTAGACTTTTTTTTTTACTTGAACAAATCTTATGGTATTGCTTGGTTGACTGGCCAAGTACCTGCAAAAATTATGCTTCACTGTTCTGCAGTGAGGCTACAATCTCTGATACGTAGGTTCATGACTATATAACAGACTGTAGAATCACTGGAAAAAGTAACTATTTTAAGACATGTTTCCCATTGCTCCCATGTGTTTGGTTCCAGCAAGGGCACTTAAACCAATAACAGCAGAGTGTTTGCATGCTGTATTCATTATGGCCTTGACAGGACTTTTACAGTCCCCTTTATGCAGTGATAAAGAGCAATGTGAGTGATCTCAGGAACATTATTTATGCACGTGTCTCCATCAGTAGACAGATTTTTTTTAAAAAATATTCTTGAGTGCAAAAATGTTGGTGATCTGAGGTATCATCAGCAGAACAGTATTTGGAAGAAAGAAACCTTACTGGTAAGGTGATGACAGATTCAGCATGACAAGCTTAAGAGAACAGAACACTGTGAGCAACATACATGTCCTGCACATTTAAATGTAATGAAATTGAATGTGATCCATGGCATCTCAAGATCAGTGGAAATCCTGAGGCCCCAGATAATTAGCCTCTTCTCCAGCTTCTCAGGAAATGGTTTTGGCAACCCACAACCTATGATCACAGCCCACCAGACAAGCTGTTTAAAATCTCAGAGCGTTCACCTTCCACGTCTTTCATGATGCAAGATGCTGACTGTGGATGCAGTCAGTATTCCAGGCTGTGTAGGAGCTCTACCCGTCACACCCTTACCTTTCTTAGTGGTCCTATGAATTTGCCAAGATCACTTCAACACTTTCCAAATGGAATTAGACTTCTTTTTATTGTACTGTAATTAATGTTATGCAGTTAAAATAATTTATTTATTATTAATTACATTTTCCAAATGTAATTAAATTTCTTTGCATGGAACAAAGACAATCAGTAGATCACAGTTAACTGTATTCATTCCACAAAATATAATTAATAGAGCAGATTATGGTAGCTCAGTACAAATAACCCATTCCTGAATGTCTTACACCTGTTAAATATGGATAATTTACACAAATAGTTACTTCATCCTAGAACAATTTGTGATTCATTTAATGGAAACCTGTTTTTTGGAGCACTTCCTATCATATTTCAGCAAACATCAAATGGCCCAAAGATGGCATGTGTAAGAATTTGAAAAACACATCTCAACTTCTCAAAGAAATATACAAAAAGAAATACTGGTGTGTGCAAACTATACAATAGTGTACACAGAACTTTACAATAAAATATTCTAAATACAGTTTGTCACTCTTTGTATAAAAGATTGAGGAAGCTACGGCTATTGTGGGACTGATGTACAGCAGGAATGTCCAGTGGCTATAGCAGAAAGTTGAGAGTTGGCTGAATAAGACCCATACATGTTGAAAGGAAAAATATTAAAATAAACTTATTTGACCAGCTTTTTACTTTTCTTTCTGATTACTTTAAGGGTGAGAAGGTGAAAAAAAAAGGTAGGTTATGAAATCCCCCATGCAGGGGAAAAGAAACAAGAAAACAGGGATCCCATAAAACAATACTACTGCTGCAGCTCACCCATGAGTTCTAGTAATCTTCAGTCTACTCCACATCAGTCCTCTGCTTTCACCCTAACAGAATGCTGTCATCAGTTATGTTACCCCCTCACTCAAAGCTTTTATGTTCTTCCCTCTAGTACAGTGACCTGCAGTAATCATGCTAAAGTCAAGAAGTAACCATCATATTAAGCAAAATCAAAACCTCTATTTACAAAAGTCTTTATTTTATATAACTGAATCAACAGGAACAGTTACTTATAAAAACAGAGAAAGAAAAAGAAAATAATAGAGAAACATTCTTTATCCCATGATGACTCAAACAACTATTTCCAAGCTAGTTGAAGCACTTGACTGACAGAAGTTAATTAATCATTCTTTGTTTTGTCAATTTTTTTTCGGAATAACAAGAGAGGTCTTCCAGCTTTACCTGTCTAGCAACAATCATTTTGAATTCTTTGAGCAATCTAGCTTTGATGATCCATCATGTTTACATGCCTTCGCACAATTTTTCATAGTCTTTTACAGTCAGCAATAAATACAAAAATCTCCTAACTCTTTTCGCTTTTCAAAAATCCTATTATGCATATCTTTAATAGTGACAATGTCTCCCCTATACCATGTCTAGGAGTGGAGTCACCAAGTTCAGCAGTATCTGTTGCTGGACTAAGGGGTAGTCTGCAGAATAGTGGAGAGATACCAGCTGGGCTATAAGCTGAGGTTTCCACAGATGGAAGAAAAGAACATGGAGTGTGATACAGAATCACCTTCCCTTTTTTCCACTTTGCATGGTCTTTTAGTCACTAATAGCTCTGTACCTGCAAAGAGCAATTTGCCATTGAACGAAAAGGTTCTTATAAGCTTGACTTGGACTGAAGTAGGAAAGTTTGTACAAGCAGAGTTGGAATGTTTAGATTTATAACACAGTCATGGCACAATAGGAGTCCATGGCATTTATGTGGAAGGGTCGGGTTTTCTCCTGGCATGTGTTATTCTGCATGTGAGGTTTTTTTCTTCCTATAAGAACTTGTATGTTATATAAAACTACTTATATCTTCAGAAACAGTAGTGACATCAGTGATGGGTGACATCATAGATTATCCCTCTAGTAAAAATTTACTTGGTGAAGCGAAAAAAGTTGTTTGTAGCTACAGGACTGATTGTGGCTACTAGCTTTTTCCTTTTGTAATTCTCATTTCTCAACTTCATATGAGATTGACACTAAGCTTTGTCACTGACAGCTTGCCTATTTCAGTGAGATTCACACAAAGAAAATGTGTGAAAAACTGAAATGAGAAGGTTCTGTTTGTAGATTGTTGTAAGGCAGGAAAATAATATATGTGTTGAATGTGACTAGGCAGAACTTGAGAAACAAAAATCCCATTACTTCTTTCCTTTTTGCTAAAGGCATATTTGACTTTGCTGTCAATAGCACTTGTAAATGGTAAAACAGAAAGAAAGTGTACACCCATATTACTAAACTTCTACTAGTGGCTCAATGTATCAGTGCACATTTTGGATATGAATGCTTTTTTTTTTTTTGGAAATAAATGTACAACAGGACTGATAATCACAGTGAAGATAGATATATTCAACATTTAAACTTGCTTCCAAAATTTGCATCAATTTTTTCACAGTTAAAATGCCAGCTCTGGATATGAACATCCACAGATTCAGTCTGATATACAGTATGACTCTAGATGTACTCGTCTTTATGATTTACTTCTGTGTTGCTATCTTCAAGTCTCCTTGATTCTTTTTTTGATTTGCACATAGTATTAGTCTGCCATTTAACTTTAATTTTTTAAGCCAACTAGAAAGAAGGGGCTGAACAAATATTGGAAACATTTTCTTTGAGTATCCATTTGAATTAAACAGCCAGGTAACATTTGACCATGTTTGTGACCCTTTCATGTTTGCTTTTCATGAATTTTCAAGTGTTTGATCTCTGTTAGGGAATGGATTAGCAAAAAGCAAATTTGTAATTCAAATGCTGGAAACTACACCAGCACCAATTTAAAATTGTATATTCAGATATTATATTTGAAATTTGAAATTCACATTGATTTGATTAATGAAGTGAGTTACAGCCAGCTCATATGTCTCTGTATGCCTGCTATTTCACCTGGGGAGGAAAGTGATAAGGTCTTTTCAACAATCTGTATACCTAAATGTAGTCCTGTTTTTTCAATTCTGCCTGAGTCCTGGTGTGATTTAGTGCAGCCTCTGGGCTAACTTCTATCAATTGTGAAAATCACCAACACTCTTACCATTTTGGGCTGATGAGCAGATCAAATTGGCAAGGCTGATATCTGGGAAAAAACCCTGAAGCCAGTGAAGAAGATGTCTGTCTTAATTATTTGCAATTTTGGTATGGAGTGTACCAGCAAAATGTATATTGATTATAATAATTCTTACCTATTTTTAAAATGTACAGTTCCATGAACAGTATGGGAACATTCAAAAGTGACATTTTAAGTCTAAATTATTAGTTGCAAATTATTCCCTGAGTTCCGACAACATAGATAAAACTGGATGCTCCTTTCATCTCTGTTGTCTTGCAAGGACAAGTGCCAACTGTGTGCTGTCATTTGGAAGAAAGAGAAGATGCACCAAAAACACGTTCCCAGTGAAATACAAATGCTGCAGTCATATTTGCTCTGTTCTGTATACATGACTATTTAAGAAGTAAAACATGCAATGTGATACTACCTAAAAAAACATTTCTGAAGATGAGAAGTCCAACAGGCAATTTTTAATTTTTTTTTTCAGGACGGGTTTTTGATGCATCTTCTCTTACCACCCATTCTGCCCCTGGGGCAATCAGTTAGCCAATATCCATGTGGTGAAATGATCCTTCTTATTATTCACAATAACTTCACGAAACTTCAAAGATATTTCATACACATTAAGATAAGTTCTAATTTATTTTGTTCTCCTTCAATACAGGCAAAACTCCTTCATCTCTACATTATTCTATCAAATTCACAGTCTGTCCCCTATTTTTTTCTCTCTTTATTTTTAACTCTTTTCCAATGGATGCCTTTACTAAAGGACCAACATATTAAGGAGCATGTTATCTATGGACAGTGGTGGATGTCAGAAGAAACTGACTGTTATAAAAAGGGCTGTTTTCTGTCCTATATACACTCTTTATTATTCATACAAATTGATTTTCCTTGGTCAGGCACATTTTTTTTCTGTTAAAACAAATAAATTAATAAAAAAATAAACAGTAGTAGAAAAAGAAATAAAAATGATGATATCCCTGCATTATTCACTGATACAATGCTAAGATCAGCATGTCAAAGGAGAAAAAGGAGGCAAATTGATGGTCAGCGAAAATTTAAGAGCCATATGTGATTTTTTCAGAGCTACCAGGAGCAGAAAACATAACCTGAGCTACAAACACATTTCCACTCCATCACTGAGCAGGGAACGAATTCTTTGGCATATGCCATTCTTTCTAACTGACTTTCAGAGCAGTGGTATGTGCAAACGATGGGTAAAGACTTTTTCTTATTTAAAAAGACATTTTATGCTGTGAACATGAATGTGTTAATATGGAAGATTTTTCCTTTTCTTTTTAGCAGAGTTCCATAAACTACTTGTGTTTGTTTATTTCTGTCAAACCATTCCCTACACTCAGGCATTTACAAGATTTTTGGCTCAAACAGGTTGAATAGATCCAGGATTTTCCTGTTAAAAGCCTAGATAAGCTGGAATCAGCAAATACTGTCCATCATCTTAACACATGGACACAAAGAGAGAAGTTTTAACAAGCACTGGCTAGAGAGGGGAGAGCTAAATGTAATAGATTATCCAGCTGAAAAAACAGAGTGGAAATTTACTTTAGAAAACCCAACTTACAGAGTTTTGCATAATAAACCACATACATGCCGCGTACAAAACCTCACTTCATTTCAGACAATCATCACAGAGACAATTTTGCACCTATTTCTGATAAAAAATTTGGTCCTGACCTAAAAGGGCACATACATTAGTTAGGAACATTGCTGCTTCTGTTTTTCTGGACTTACTTTTTTATTTTGATAGCCTTCAGAAGTAGCGTAGGTGAGCTATTTGGGACAAAATCCATGCAAACTTGAAAGAACCAACCCCAGAAGGGTTCTCCCTGAACAGTGGAAGGATGTAGTAAATTTTTTCAACTTATTTCTTGTTTTCACACACATTTAAAATGGCAGGTTGTATTTGGCACTGAAAGTAGAAGCATGGAAAATGAGGGAAAAGTTTTTTCCTAGACAATTTCCAGCCCAGCTTTGCAGGCTTAGAGTTTGAACGTGTGTCAGACTGCAAGTGAGTTTTCTGACCCGAATCAGCCCTTCCCTTATTTGTCCATCAGAAGCTCAACATCAAAGTAGTCTTTACTTTCCCATACAATGGCAACTTCCGAAATACTTCTGAATGCACAGGATTGTCATGCTGAGAGATTATTCCTAGAAAGATGACACATGAGGGGTTATATCATTTCACCATTCAATCCACATTTCTGCTCTGCCCCTGACAGTGACACAGGTCTCTCTCTATAAAACATACATATGTATTGAAAAACACACACTTTCAGAATCAGGCATATTGCTAGAAATGAATTATAATACATATCTCCCATATTCCAGTTTTATATATATATTTACATGTGTATACACATATGTGTGTGTATATTGTAAATTTATATTTATATATACTTATATTATAAATACCATATTCCTGCAGTATGCTATGTGAGCCTAATCACCTGAAATATATATAGTATGTATAGAAGCTACCTATCATTCAGCAGTGATACGTATAATGGTGTGTTTGATTCATCTTAAATACCTCAGTTCAGCAGTGTTCTACGGGTTTTTTCTGCTACATCCTAAATCCTTTTTCTGTTTTTAACCTTCCCCAACTTTAAAGCAAAATTGTACTTTTATTTTCTGCATTCAGTACTCCCAATTTGACAATTTGCTTAATTTCAAATTAACAAAATAATATATTTCAGGGAAAGCAAACCTTCCCATCTTTGGATTATTTAGTGTTTAAAAAGCAACTAAATTAATTTCATGGGAAGCATTTCCCTTCATAATTAACTCGTGAACGGCTTAGATAGATAAAGAGCTGAGAGCTCTCTGCAGGTTGCAGGCCACTGCTGCTTCAGTCAGGTCAGAGCTGCACACTTACCACTTAGTGGGTTTTCAGGCCCTGACATACCTTAGAAAAGACAACCCCTTTGTAGCACTTGTCCCTGGACAAAAGTTGTAAAGGGTGTTGAACTTGCTGCACACTGAAGAATGTTTAGCACCAGGTAAAAAAACCTGTTGTGAAGGAGCTTGCAGAATGGCACTGTTGTGCTGGGGAGCTCTCCTGAAAGAGCAGAGCTGGATGAAAGGCCAGAATTAATCTGTCCAATACTGATTTTCCAGCAATGACAACAACGACTCCTGTTTTCCCTATGAGTGAGCAGTGTGTGGGTCATATGTCACATGGGTACATGTTGGTCATGCATGGGCTGTTTGCTGCATCCCACTTCCAAAAACCATTCCTGCCCTCTTTCCAGGGAAATTCTGACCTTAGGCACAGATACCTTTTAAGAACATTAGAAAGTTAAAAGTCTACTTTCAAATTAATTTTTTTAGCTCAAGCTCAAATACTTCAAGCTTATCAAGTGTCTGCTTGCA
>VRYO01001878.1:1282537-1293974 GCA_009812075.1 Sialia sialis
ATGATAATGTTATGACTTCATAATTGAAATAATTTTGCATGGTATAAAAAAGTCACATTCCAGTTACCACCTGGCAGGACCCCATGCCCTTCTTTCATTTCATATAGATGACAATTTAATTGAGAAACTGTGATAGAGATATAGCAGAGCACTAGCATATATAGTGGATTAATGTTCTGGCTTTTTATGTCCAGAAACCTGCCTTGAAATTTGATTTGAGACACATGTGAAATGAGTTTGGTAGTCTCCACCAAATCTGGTGGGAACTAATTCACATAAAAGCATGCTGCACTGTTTAGTTCAGCTGGTAGTCTCTTTTCAACAGAGGTCCAAAGCTGAAATATCGTGGTGGATTTCCAGGCACATAGAGGTGCCATCTGCAGATTTATTTGAGGTAACCTGAATAGTACATGTCAATAATCTGTTCTTTTTATGAGCTCTAAAATCCATAAAGTTCATGTGAAATAAAGAAAATATGGGTTTGCTTCCTGTAGAACTTGTTATGTGGAAAACTGGACCTGATAATTTAGCTGAGTGAGCAGAGTTTATATTCCAGAATAAAATGTAAGGGGGCTGATTCATCTCTGACACTATCTACAATTTAATCAGCATTTCATCAGAAATTGGTTTGGCACAAGAAGTTTACTGCATGCTTAGTATCATATCCTAAAAATAATGATCAAGAGAGGAAGGAAAACTAACTCTGAGGAAAACATAAGAAATAGAAATAAATACAGAAGTCAAGGCTGCCCTACTAGCAGTTATGCTAAGCCAGCTGTTTCCTAAGAAATGAAAGAATTTTACATGACCTTACACAGAACTGGCTTTGGCTTCTCCTTTTGCAAATGCGTCTGTAGGGACTGATACCATTCTGTCTATTTTGCTCAACACATCTCCAACACCAGAACTTTCTCACCATGAAATAATAATGATATTGATGATAACAACAACAACAACAACAAAAACAACAATAATTTGCTTTAGTTGTTGAATATTGCATTCACAGTGTAAAATTATACAAATTTTGCCACAGTCTTAAGAGACTTGCCATAGAAAACCCATTGCCTACTTCAGGTCTTTAAGTCATGTCAAATTTTTTTGCATGTAACAAAGAAAATGTCCTGAACCATGTTAAAATTTCCTGTCTAACTACTTGGAACAAAACTTCAAGAAGTGGAAGCTGCCAGTTTATTTTAGCCATCCAGCCTTAGCTGTGCGGATCACTCTGAGCCTTTAAATGAGCCTGCTCCTCTTCATCAGCTTGATACAGAATCAAAGTGAAGCTTTAGGACTGCTCTTTGAAGCACACAATATCAGATGTCTGAGTTTACCAGAGCAGATGTCACCCTACAGCATTAGGTCTGTGGGCAGTAAAATAAGGTTTTTAAACAATGTAGCTACAATGAAATCAGTGAGAATATTTATGAAATAAGGATTGTAGAATCAGATCCTAATTACTTTTTCTAGTTTTGCCAGGACCAAAATAGTAGTTACCCATCTGAGTAAGTATCAGAATCTATTTTATGTTTTTTCTGAGCAGCATTCAGTAATTCTCCTATTTATCTCAGCTATAAGTTCGAGTCACAACCTACCACAAACTTCACACTTACTGAATTGTGCTCTCTAGGACTGTAATTTCTTCTTCTCCAGCAGGGTTTTTTCCTACCTGTTTTTTCCCAGGAGGCTACATTCCTACCCTCTCTTATTGTTACCATCATTTTATTATGACATAGATGCTCTATGGGCTTAAGATAAACCCAAAGCTGTTGGAGGCAAGAGAGCATAACTGGCACCTGATTTTCAATTGTAACTGGGCCAACAGCAACTGATACCATGAGTATGGATATAGACTTGCTGGTCATGACTGTAGAAGCACTCAGATTGGGCTAAGCATGGGAGAGAAGAGATGTTGGCAGTTCTAGAGAGCAATTTTCTCCTTTGTTAAACTGGGATACTTCATTTATGTATGTATAGGAGGAAAACTTACAGGAGAGTTTGGTCCATTTTTAATAGTAAATTGATTTATGAAACAGGAGATGAGAGTGGGCTTCTCCAGCTAAGACAACATTTAAAAAAAAGAGTTACAGTAATTTCACAATTATAAGCCACACCTGATTATAAGGCACACCTCCCGGTAGCCGGGTAGACCAAGGTATTTGTCCACATATAAGCCGCACCTGAATATAAGCCGCACTTTTTTTTTTTTTTTTTTAAAGCGAGGATCCGTGTGTAACAAAGTAACAAATTAGTAACAGACACAAATTGGTGTCGGGTGCTCAAGTTGCAACAGTTTCCATAGACCAGCGAAGCCTTTAAAGGCAGCCCCAGGTGCCCTCCCAGCTGGCTTTCACTTCCGGGTTGGCATTTCACTGGGATTTGTCCATAGATAAGCCGCACCTGAATATAAGCCGCACTACTGGGGTAGGCTGGATTCTTCAATGAAAAAGGTGCGGCTTATAATCGTAAAATTACTGTATTCCCTAACTGATGAAGTTTTTGTCCCCATGACGGGTAATTACAGAATAACCCTCTCTTATAAGTGTTTAAAGATTAAAAAAATGCTGTCAAGTAAATAGCTCTCAAATCTTATATCTTCTATAAAAGCCTGTGATTTGTCATAATGAAACCACAAAAACCCCGAAACCTGTATTTGATCTGCTTTTATTCAAATTTTTGCACTGTATCAGAGGAGCATCTCCTTACAGATGCAGTCATTCACCCATCTGGATCTCAATGGAGAATTTGTGGGTGTGAAACTGCCAACACTGACAGTCAGGCTGTATTATTTAGAGGTATTAAGTATGAACTTGGTTACCTAAAGTTAGGAAAGTACTGTGGAAATACAAGTTACATGACTATGAAGGCACATGTCCATTGAAAACACACTCAATGTTTACACTTGTTCATATTTTATGAAATTTTGCTTGCATGGAAATCTGGAGATTCAAAAAAAAAAAAATCTATTTTTTTTTCTTTTACTTCTTGAAAATACATTTTAGCAACCAGTGTATGAAACACTGGAATTTCTTAGTGCATAGTTCTAACAAAGGATGGGAGTGGGGAATGGATACAGTTTATTTGTAAATTAAATAAATATGTTTCTTCCATACCCTTGAGAGCTAGCTGATTTATCAGTTAATAAAATAATCATACACCACAGACTTGTGCTTCCAATTTATTTTAAAAAGAAATAACATTGCATTTTTGACATATATGAATACAAATGTAACACTAGAGGAAACTTTGTGAGTAACCCTGGATATATATCAGCAGCCCTGCATGAATAACCTTACTTGCTTTTTCTCTGCTATTTATTGGATGGATTCTGCATAAACACTTATTTCTTCAACAATTCCTAATTTATGTGTATGACCCTCTAAACCTCAATGTGACTACTGACTAGAAAAAACTCTATTCATCTGAATAGAGAATACAGAATGTTTATTTAACATGAGTTAAAAGTAATTTTGTTTTAAATCTGCAATTACCTATCACTAGTATTTACATCTAACTCCATAAAAAGAAAATGAAATGCATTTATTAAAAAAAATAATAAAAAAAAATCTGTCTGAATTGACTACTCTTCTTGCTTAAAAATGCTGATCCAGATATCAGAACTGCAGAATTTGGACAAATCCCATCTGTGCTAGACAGAAGTGTTAACGTGCACCTCTCAGAAGAGGAAAGCCCATGTCTCTCAACAGATTTGTAAAAATTTTTTGAATTCCTCTTAAGTTTTTTGGCCAACAGAACAACAGAAAACCATGTGGGAAGATTCTAACTGAGGTAAGTGAATGGCAGAACTGGGGTGCCATGTGGCAATCCAGCCCAGCAGTGGCTGTGTGAGCACAATGAGCATGGATGGGAAATCCTTTAGTGAGTATGGGGCTCATTCCTGCAACCCTTATATGAATACCTGAAAAGCTTCAGTGGGTCTGCTTGCATCAGAAAGCAGTAGTCCCTTGAGCAGACTGCGCCGTTTCAGACCCTTGTTTTTTGTTTATGATGTGAAGTTTAACTTTTTTGCATTCTCATCCCCTCTCCTGTCTCCCATTCTAATCTTCTTCTATTTTTTGGACATATGCCTCTCCCTCTCTGCTCTTTAAATTCCCTGTGCTTCCTTCTGTATAACAGCCTCTGTTCTACTTTGTTAATTTTGTTGCTTGCTTTGTCCTCCCTCCATCACTACTCCAGACACTTCTCTCCCCTTTGCTAGTCTGTTTGGCTCCTTAGGGACCCTGAACACTCCCCCACAACTGAACTGATTCTCATTTTCAGTGATATTTTAAAAACTCTAGGCTATACTCTCCTCTCTTGAGAGAAAATTAAAAATAATAAAAAAAGAATCCACAAAACAAAACAAAAAAAACCCAGCCCTTTCTTCAGAAACTCCTCTAGCTTAAACTCAGAAACTTCCAGTCAAATTCTCTTTTCAAAGGGACAAAGGAGAATGAGATGTACAAGGATGCCAGGGCACACCACCCACTGAAGTTCAGGGAGTCACAGAGGCTTTTGGTGTCCCCAATCAATCCCTTCTGTGGGGTGGGAAAGTCTTCTCTCCCACATCAGCAGTGCAGCCCTCTGACAGTGAGTGCAAATGCTGGTGTAAAATTTGCTCTCTGAGGGCCACACAAGGCTGAACTTGGTGAGAATCTCACAACTGATTTTGCAGCATGGTGGTTTTAGCTCAGGCAACAGCTCAGCCTCATGCCCCCACTCCCCCACAGTGGGGTGGGAACTGGAAGGGTAAAACTAAGAAAACTTGTAGGCTGAGGTAAAGAAAGTTCAATAGATAATATGAAAGCCATGCATGCAAGCAAAATAAAACAAGGACTCCATTCACCACTTCCCATGGGCAGGCAGGTGTTCACTTATCTCCAGGAAAGCAGAGCTCCATAATATGTAACAGTGACCAGGGAAGTCAAACATCATCATTCTGAAAATCACCCCTTCTTCACATTTTCTTCTTCTTCCTGCTTTATATACTGAGCATGTGCCATATGGTCTAGGATATCCCTTGGTAGTTGGGGTCCGTCCTTGTGCACCCTCAGCCTCCTTGTTGCTGGGGTGGGGTGAGAGGCAGAAAAGGTCTTGATGCTGTGTAAGATGCTCAGCTATAGCTGAAGCTTCCCTGTGTTGTCAATCTGACTTGCAGCACCAATCCAAAACAGCCCCATATCTGCTGCTGTGAAGAAAATTAATCTGTCCCAGCCCAGGGAGGCATAAGTAGATGCAGATATTTGGACACCAGGCACACCAAGGTGTGAGGGGAAGCTTATGCTTTCTCATGTACATCTGTGGAATAGTTATCAGGAAATCACAATGTGCAACAATGCTATTTCTCAGATTACATTCTGACAGTACTTTCTGGTGAAAAAATAAATTAATCCATTCTCCTTCAGATGAAAACAAATCTGTAATGGGTGTCCCTTCTGAAAGTTGAGGACTTCTCTGCCCATCCTACTTCATATTTCTTTGACCAGAATTTCTGCTGAAAGCCTCCAACTGAGACTACTCAAACTGTCAGTTGCACAGTGTAAATCTGGAGTTAACCCCACTGCAGTGTTCAGAGAGGTTAGCCAAGGACAGATCCTTCCCTCATCAATCCATGTGCTGAAGAGCACCTGGGGACCACCAACACAAGAGAGCACAGGCTCATGTCCAGTAAATACTGACGTCAGGGTGAAGTGCCTGAGGCAGAAGGACAATAAATAAACAAAAAAAGGAGAAAGACAGTAAAGAATTAGATGGAAGAGGGGAAAAAGGAAGGAGTCAGAAGCTGGAGGTGATGATGGGTTACTTGGTTTTATACACTCCAAAGAAATGGGGTGCAGAGGGAACAGGATGGAACATTCACATTTCACCCCATAAAATATTTCAGCTAGATAATTCTGTTGTGTTTAAACCTGGAATTTAATTAAATTATTTACCATTTTTTGCCCAAATTTCATATCAATTCATGACATTTAGTAGTGTAAGGATATGTTATCATATTGGAGTTCTTTATTTTTTAACAAATGCCCATTTTATAATCACACTAAGATACTTTGACTAAGCAGTTCAACTGATTACTCCACACCTCAGATGTGCTGGAGGCATGAGGTGAAATGCACCCGAGGTGTGCATTAATCAACCTTGCCATGTAGTCTGTCTGTCTCACTGCTTAATTAAATTCCAAACCAAACAGTTTTGGTGAGAAGGTTAGGAGGGACCACTTTTTCAAGTGGTTTTGCATGAGCTGTCCACAGTGCATAGAAAAAAATATAAGATATATTTAGAACAATATTTTAATTTGCAATACTTGATTAGATGGAAAGAATGTAATGTTTAAAAAAAGAAAATGTGATTAAGAAGCTTAAGTGCACAGTATATTACATGAAAATTCTGATCATAAAGAAAGGTAATATCTACTCAAAATTATAATTTCTCTACTTTTGAAATCAACTCAGCAAGAATTATCTACCCATATCAAATTGTAGCACTTGTCAAAATCAACTGTAAAGCATCTCAAGTGCTCTTCTGAATCAACAAAACAGATGTATAGCGATGTGAGGTTGCACTGAAATGGAAATAAAAGTGAACTAGATGCCAGTCATTGCCCTTAATCTCTTGAACCAGGCACTTAACACAGAGGATACCACAGGTCTTTGGGACACTGTTTAGAAGGGGAAGAAATCAAGACTTGAATCTTAATAGCATATGCAAAAACACTCTATAAAATTATTTTCTTTCTGCTATAGTAGAATATCATATGCTCAAAGAGCACCTTGCCTTGTTCATAAACATGAGGCAATGTTTGAAACAGCATTCTATTTCAGCTTTGGACAGGCAAAAACTGAAATATGTGAAATATAAAAAGGTGTTTAAATTTTTAAAATAGCAATTAAATATACTTAGAGGTTCAAAAGTCACCATCTCACTCCCTTCAATAAAATGTGCAGTGATGTTTATGGGATAACACCTGCATGAATGCAGGAATGAATGCAACAAATATAGCTTTAGTTAAGATTACAATATTGTTAGATTTTACTAGTGACTTAATAAATCACAAATGTCTTCAAGCATTGGTCCTTAGAAAACAACCCCTGTAATCCCATCACCTAGGATGTGTGTCTGCAGTGAGCTCCCCTGCAAATTTGTATAACCTGGAATCATGATGAAAATGACTGTTTTTTCCTTGGCTTTGTAATGATGGTGCTTTCCAGGAGTGTGATGCACAAAGAGAGACTAAGGAGGGGCACAGACAGCAAAATGAACAATTATTTCTTTGACCTGTTCTGTGAACTGATTAAGGCTTGGAATTTCAAGTAGAGGGATTTTTTTAGGCTCTTGAGGTACTGCAGTATCCTACTGTTCATCAACATTTTACTTGCTTCCCTCTTTTCAATCACATTTAGACTTGAAGAATGTTTACTATGTGATGCAATGGTGAAAATTACAAACTTCACTGCTGTATATAATGAAGCCATCATAGTTATCCATAAAGTCGTCTGTTTTCATCAGCAGAATTATGGACCTGGCATGCACAGATTGTCAAGGTCCAGTTGAACAGAAACTTCTCTCTGGAATGGACCAGGGAGCCCAAGCCCCATGATGGATGCCTGGAAGGTTAGGCTCCTGGACTCACTCCTGAGCTACTCTATGCGACTCAGTCCAGGAAAAAAAAAAAAAATTCCTCACAAAGAGTCCTTGGTCTGGTTTGCTGCCAGTGCTCAGAGGGGAACATACTCAGTTTTCCAGATGAAGATAGCAACCCGCTACAAATATTTTAGACTAATTTTAACATATCTTGACAAATTAATTCAGCTCTTTGTGGATTTCATCCATCATTTTCCTCCTTGTCTAGACCGTGCAGAAATAGCAGACTATCAACTCTAGCTCTTGAGACACAAATAAGTGTTTAAGATCTTTTGACTTCAGCACATGTGAAAATTTGCTAAGCTTGTGAGCAACACTTCCCCTTCAGATTGCATCCTGCAGACAAGATTGATTCATGCAAGAGAAGAGACAATGTGGGATCTACTTTTAATTCAGTTACAACCACTTTCATGGACTTTTTTTATACAGGATTGTTAACCAAAAGGGCAAGTCCTAATGCAGAACAAAAGAACTGAGAATAAAGTCTCAACTTCTAGTTTTCAAATCTGTCAATTCATTTTCCAAGTGTTTTTTTTTTTTAACATTGTTAAGATTAAATGCACTGAGAATGCTCCAAATTTTCCAAATGTTTCAAAAAGTGATTTTACTAGGTTCTGGAGGTCAACAAGCTATTATAAAACCAAAACAGAGAAAAGAGTAAATTTATGGCTTTGGACAATACAAATATGTAGAAAACTCTAGTAGATACCTGCTCAATTCAGAATAAACTGCAGTAATTTCACAATTATAAGCCACACCTGATTATAAGCCGCACCTCCTGGTAGCCGGGTAGACCACAGGATTTGTCCATATATAAGCCGCACTTGAATATAAGCCGCACTTTTTTTTTTTTTTTTTAAAGCGAGGATCCATGTGTAACAAAGTAACAAATTAGTAACAGAATCGCTGCCAACTGGGTTTGGTGTCAGGTGCTCAAGTTGCAAACAGTTTTCATAGACCAGCGAAGCCTTTAAAAGCAGCCCCAGGTGCCCTCCCAGCCGGCTCTCACTTCCGGGTTGGCATTTCACTGGGATTTGTCCATAGATAAGCCACACCTGAATATAAGCCGCACTGCTGGGGCAGGCTGGATTCTTCAAGGAAAAAGGTGTGGCTTATAATCGTGAAATTACTGTACCACCTGAGTAACCAGGACTGGTAGGAGCTGAAAAGTTAATCTGAAACACAAGCAGAACAAAATATTTCTATTCATACTTAGGGTCAGAGTGGACCCAGTCATGGCACCATACTGGCATGGGTTATCTGAAAGGTTATTGTGTCCTTTCCCTTCTGCTCAGTCTTTCATCCATTCACCAGCAGTAGTAGCTAAGATAGAAAGCCTAACATATTCCCGTTTTCCTCTTTAGAGGGCTTTTGCTTATTGTGTTTTGGTTTTGGTGAGGATTTTGGTGAGGGGCTATTGATGCTTTGGTTTGCTTGGTTGTGTGGTGTTTGCTTGCCTGCTTGTTTGTTTTAAATGGGCATTCTGGTTTTGCTTGACACAAAAGTAAAAAATTGGAGCTGAGAACATGACAGCAAAGTGCTTCCTGACAGCCTTTAAAGCTCCAGTAGAAATATTTCAAGAGGGCTACAGGGCTTTTACAAGACCCAGATCTGAGCTGTGTCCCAGGGGCAGCTTCAGGCACCCCAGCATGCCCAGTCCACTCAGCACTGATGAACTCTCACAGAGCAGATGGCCCAGCTGGCACAGGGCACTTTGCAGCAGGACTCCAAGCACAGCCTGGTGCACAGAATATTTACACCATTTGTGCACCCTCATCTGCACAGAGGACTATCTCTCCTTTCTCTCTCAAGCCCGAAAGAAGTCTGGATAAATGTGTAGCTGTGGTAGCTCATGTTTCTGTGCCAGGCCACGTACACAGAGAGATGGAAATGAGCCTCCAGGTTTCTCTGCTCTCCTCTGGAGGTGGCAGCAGGTCCCAGCTACACACCAGCTTATGCTCAGGCTGTGCAGGAGTTCTTTAGTGGTACAGTGAACTACTTTAATGTAAAAAACCTACTTCCATAGTGAATACTAATTCCACTTACTCCTAAGCTTTTGAGACAGTTTTCTGCACTATTTTTTAAATTTGGACCGACATTCAGAATTTCTTCCCTGTACAGCATATGGTGACACATTGGTAAATGTATTATTTTTTTTACCTAGCCACGTTTCCTTTCCAAGCCAAACACATAACAGGAACAATTTCAACTTCTAACTTTTGCCTTAAAAAAACTGCAGTGATTGTGAAAAGCAAAGTGACATACAGCTCTTGTCTGTTTTGGATTTCTTGTCTTGTTGGGGTTTTTTTTGTTTGTTTGGGTTTTTTTTTTTTTCTTTTTGTTGGTTGGTTTGTTTGTGTTTTTTTTATTTTGTTTTGTTTTTGTTTGTTTTTTAAGTTTGTTTTTTTTTTAATATTTGTTTGTTTGTTTGTTGTTGTTGTTTTTTTTGTTTTCATTTGGGCTGCATGATCTCTGAAATGTTGAGCGAAATTGCATTATCTGTTGCACCACAGTACATATATTGTTGTTCCCAAAGGTTTACTTATAACGTTCACGGCATCATTTATTTTTTCCCTATCCCCTCATTGTCATTTCTGTACCAATTTAATACAACAGAAACATGGCTTCCACTGGGAGCTACAGGTAGAGCAGTTACAAAGTTCTCTATAATTGGTGTCTGCCATGGCTGCTCACAGTAAGTTATGTAAATCACAGCAAGGACCCACAACCCCTAAAGGCATGAATATTTTTTTTCATTCCGTGCAGAGGATACCTTCAGAATCTTAGTAATAGTCCCCTCCACATCAGGGATCTCCTTACCAGAAAAAGTCAAGGTCTAGAAACTGGCCATGTCAATTTTGCAATTTAAATCCTACTGTTAAACATGGTTTGGTAGGTATTACAGTAAGTCAATGCATTGCAGGCAATATTAATTTTTAGGATGTTTTCTCTTCATAGCCTTTGCAAATCTATCTGCTTCTGTTTATATTCACTCTAGTAATTCCATCAAACCTCAGATTTGAATACTTATTTTCTTTTCTTTAAAAACTCTTTAATTTAAAATGAAATGAGGTGTTGTCAGTGTTTCATTCTGAAAATGGAGCAACAATTCCATTGATTCCAGTGATGTATCTTAGTTAAAACCATGTCATCCAGGTGATTAAATATGAAGTTATTATTAAATCTGTTTCCTTTAAAGTATTATTGCGAGTGCAAGAATTTTTAGCCTAAATTCAATAAGTCAGCTTCTGTCTTATAATTTTTCATTTCTCCCACAAATCTTGCTCTTGTGGGTCATATACACCAGTTTATGCACTATCTATTAGGTAGATGAATGAATCCTTAAAATATAGTAATTGTCTACTTCTGTTATTGGGAAAAGGTTTCCTAAGCTAAAATCCTCACTCACATTTCCAACTTAATTTAAAAACTTCCTGATTCCCTTTGGCAAAGCACAAGGGGTAAAAAAAAATGAAATCAAAACAAGAAAGAACACAACAACAGCAAAAAAGAGAAGAGGATAAGTGTTTTTAAAAGACAGTTGAATCTGATTCTTCTGCTACCCTTACCAGCAAGAATTCTGAGAAAGAAAAATCTCTTTCGAGCTTGATTAGGCAGATAGCCCCCTCATACTGAATCTTAATCTTACCTAATAACATTTCTTCTTCTACTTCCAACCCTTTTCATATACTTATTCAGGAAAGCTAAGCTCTGCATATGTGGATGGTTTTCACTGAGAACCTGTTTTTCTTTATATTTTTAATTTTATTTTGTAATCATAAGAAATACAGTAATTTCA
>VRYO01001878.1:1294974-1332474 GCA_009812075.1 Sialia sialis
CTTATAATCGTGAAATTACTGTAAATGCATACTATACACACACAGTATATTATTGCATGTACCTGCAGACAAATACATACATGGTCATGTTCAGGAACACACACAGAGGCACCTGAAGAAAAGCAGGTGTTTCTAAACTACATAATGTTGGTGAGGCAGTGTACCTTAGCCAATTTTGCAATATGCCCTTTTTTTCTTTAGACTCTTTACACCTGATCTGTGTTGCTTGTTGGTGCATGCAGCATTGCTAAGGCTACAAGGACACAGCTGAAGCAGCCTGGGCTGGGACTAACATTGGCTCCCCATGCCTCTCAAGGCTTCGAGGAAGCAGGGATGAACTGACTCCCAGGAGGAGCCTGGTGAGAAGATGAAGGTGGCTTAAAGCCTCTTCTGAATGGCCTTGCACAGCACAATTCCAAGGGTGCAGAAGAATACCAGCCACTAATGCAGCCCAGGCTTAGTAAATTATTTTTCCATCAGCTACAAAAGGCACCTACTCATACCTGTTTTTGATCTCTCTACCACTTAGACAAGTCAAAGAACAGAAATGGAAGCGCCTGGTACAACTGTCTAGATAATCCAGTGGTTCAGTGGCTCATATGTCTCTGTTCTCTGTCCTCTTAGAGGTAAAAGTGAGCTATAATCACCCATGTGTCATACATAGCTACATTGGGTACTGGTACAAACTGCATGCAATTGGCATTTTACACAGCCCTAGACAATGAACATCTTCAGGTAACAGATAGTTATATCTGGTAGAGACAGGCAGCTGTGCAAATCCCCTTCCTCTATGAAACGTAACATAGTTTACAGATTACCACCCTCACATAAAATGATGCAAATAAACTGAATTTTTGCTTGAAAAATGTCTGAAGAGGTTAGCAAAATATATGCAGACCCTAATGGATGTGTGCAGTTCCTGATCTTCATAGATTTTCAGTGCTGCAAAATTTTACAATTAATTTGTTTACGACAGATAAAATTTGTTGAAGGCTCCTGCAGTCTCTCAAATGGCTTTAAAAATATGAAAACTGTGATTATTTTTACATTGGTTATCTAAAATCAAGCTGTACTAGTACAATTCCTACTCTCATTTGAGGCCCCTAATCTTGAAAATGCAGGGCCTGGAATACTTATTGCCTCCTGAAGTAGGAACCCCAAGGCAGAGTAAAGAGTACCTGATTTTCCAAGTGATTCAAGCCTCCTAATTGCAGGTTAGATTTTGAGTAGTTAGGAGTCCAAAGGCTTTCTGCAGGCTGAAGTAATATTTGTCTGGAAAAAAAATACTGGGTAATGAGCATAAAAAGAAATAAGCATTATAAACATTTTGCATCACTTGGTTATGTCTGGTGAGTTATGAAAAGGAACACTCTGTCATGAAGAATCACGTAAAGTAAAAATTAAAATAAAACTAGAATGGGTTTGCTTGTGGGTTGGGGTTCAACTTCCCCCCTCCAAACTCTGTATGCTTAATTTCAGTTACTGGAACTGTGTTTTCTACCTTCTTTTTATGGCTTTTTTTATAAAAGGTAGCTGGTACTCACAAAAAATTTTGGGACCGTTCAAAACTTTTCACAGTTAATTAGTAATGCATGTAGCAAAACACCCGCCCTACCTCTGGGCCTTTGGGGTTGCCCTGGTTCACTTGTAACTGATTTATTTTTTAAGGTTGTCTGGCACACCTCCACCCCAGCTGCTTCCAAGAAATTTCAGCTCAGTGTCAGCTGGGAAAGATCAACCGCACATGCTGACATACAGAGGCAGCCTTAGGAATACTGGGGCCTCTGGTGGGAGGCGTCAATGGGAATCTTTGCTCTTTTTGCTGATCTGGGGATATAGTATCTGCCACCATACAGGACTTTATTTAGCATTTGCTTTGAAAGAGCACTCACCTGATTATTACACTGTGTTTTTCTTCAATGAGAAACAGAAGTGTTATCCTTACCAGGTTTGTGGCTCATTGCATAGGTCTGAATGGTGGATGGTTTTTGCAGGCACCCAAACCCTTTCTTTATAGCTACTGAGATGCCAAAACAAACATGCTATTTTATAGTCTGGTTAAATTCTACAGAATACAAAAGTGGATAGAGAATGATTCTGATATTCTTCCTTGTGTCTGAGTGAAGGCTTACTCTGAAAGTCTGCAGTTAAAACTGAAGGTAACAAATTCTACCCATCTTCATGGAGATACCTGGCTTTATGGTTTTGGTGATTATTTTTATCCAGAACTTCCCCTCAAAAAGTTTCTACCATGTTCCCTCCTTCATTTTTCTTCCCCTTAGATTGCAGGTTAATTTTCTATCTAACCCTCTTCCTTAGGTTTCCACTTGGTTACCTTCTATAATTTTCAAGGTTATCTGAACCAAGGGTTCTAAACCAAAAGCATCTTATCATTGATGCAAAACACAATTTAAAAAAATTATATCTAATTGAGTCCATTAATAAACAAAGAATGCATCTCTAACTGTATTTGTAAAACCACTCACTCCAAGATATAGGCTGGCAGTGAATTCTACCTCTGGGTAGACACCTTTCCCAATTTGTGTAGTGAGCTGAATGAAGGATTGTCATCCATTATTCATGGTTTGATACAAGGTAAGAGGATCCAAGAGAAAATTCTGTGGTTCTTTCTTTTCTTTCCAAAATTCAGCAACCTTCCTCTGCATATAAATAGTTTCAGAACAGCAATAAAAACTTAAGTTTTTTCAGAAGTAGAGGCAATAATAATATAAAGCAGAATGACAATTTTAGCACAATGAAGAAAACTGAGTCTTGATAGAACAACAGACCTTTGATTAAAACAATATTCTTTGTTCGTTGGTTATTTTCCGCAGCTAGGTAAGATGAACAAGATTGTTTCGATTTAGCTCTGCAAGATTACTTATTTTAAAACTGTTATTTTATTTTTGCCTGTGTTCTGATACATATAGCAAGAAAACACTTGCAACCTGCACAGAAACAGAGACTGTATTTTGTTAGGATATCGGACTTGGTATGTTCCATTCTGCTTAGCACCATTAAGCTTCCAGGTCTAGCATTTGCTGTCTGCCACCAGGATTAATATCTTAGTATTTTCTTCTTAGTTTGTGGTTACATTTCAAGAATTAAATGATCATTCAGAAAGTTGGCTTCAGTTTATGAGCTGTTAAACCTAAGAAAGATACAGTATGTCAAAATAAAAAGAAAGAGTTGAAGTGATAATCATTAATGTTAACTTTGTCCTTAGACTCTTTATCACTTAACATAAAATGTTCACCCATTCCTGCTATAGTAATTTCCCTCATATTTAAAAAGATTATTTTTTACAGGAGACTCAGAGGATATCTTTTTGTCTTGCATTGTTTTGTCTTTTGTGACAAGATGTGCTAGGAAGTCCTGAATTTGTACCCCTGGGATGTCTGGCACTGAGAGATGAAGTGAAATTATCCCCACACTACCCTGTTAGCAGACCTCAGGTTGGATTTGGGGGCTGAGTGACAGTTCAATTGTTGTGCTCTTTCAATTATTTTCCTCCATTATTAAGGATCATGAAGGAAGGAGAATGATAGGATCGAATGATAGGATCAAATGAACTCAACTGGTTTGGCTATGTAGATACCCACTCTCTGGGATCCTGGTAAAAACCAGTACCTGCCTTCACGCTTGTAAAGAAACTTCTGATGAGAGCAGAAATTCCCAAGCAACTTCAGATTTGACTGGGCTAGCTAGGTCAATTGGTAAGCTCTTTCCCAAATCTGACCTTTTCTTTTAAAAAATGATTCCTTACCCAGGAATCTTGCATAAGGATTTCATTTGCAACTATGAACTTTTCCGTATATGTTCAAAAAACCTCAAATACACATTTATTCTTCCTAAATTATAAAAAATGTGCTAATAATTGTCTAATGCTATTAGGTATCACTAGCAGCATTGTCTCTCCCCCTCTGCTTATATTAAATATAATTTTTTTTCTTTTTGTATAATTTTAACTTTTAGTCACCTAGTATTTTGCATTCAAGTCCAAAGTTCAGGCAAATATAACAATCATTTGAGAAATACTTGCTAGACAAGTATTCATGCACTCTTGTATCACCTGACATATGGTGAACAAGCTGATGAATGACTCAGGATTTAAATGGTAATTACCATTCATCATTATAATAGACTTGCTAATTCATAAATTCTTGGTAAGCCAATTTTCTATAAAAAGGTTAATAATAAGAGTGGAAAAGAAGGAAAAAATAACCCTAGTGTGATAAAAAATGTAAAAGCTAGAATATCTTCCCTGCCACACATCCCTTCTAATGATTGAGTAATTTTGCTCCAAAGTGCTTGCTTATTGACGCAATACCATTTGCAAACTAGGGCTCTGATGGAAAGAGGGGAAGACTGAAAAATCCAACCAAACTGGTAGAGACAGCGGCTGAGGTGTGCCAGACAAAGACAAAGGAACTAAGGCACTCTCACATGCCAAAGGCAGGCAGGATCCCACCCACACATTTCCTAGTTTTATAGTACTTTGTGACAATGTCACATTCTCAAAACTGTTCACAACACGCACATTAGAGAAAACTATGGAAATGTTCCTGGTACTCCTAAGTGAAGCCATGAGAAATGCATCTAAAGTCATCCCACTGCCATTAGCCTCACTGAGTGTTCTCTAAGTTCCTCTGAGCAAAAGGAACATTCAGTTGTCTCTGCTTTGGGTAAAACAAGAAAAAAGCAAAAATATGGAAAAAAACTTGCTCATTTTATTACCTTTATCTAGAAAAACACTGCAAATGTAATTTACAAGCCCTATGGAAAACAGCAACGTAGGCTGAAAAGAACACATGCAAGCAATACTGAAATTCTATATATCTGGTACTCAACATTGCACTTATTTGCCCACTAGGTAATGAACCCCAATGCACACAAATCCAAACGCTTCTTCCACCTCTAATCCTTATGACACCATGTCTTTTTATCATAATAGGCCAATGTGGGAAAGAGTTTCTTGCCCCACCAAGACATGTCGTTTCTCTATCCACCTACATCTTCTTGCTCTGGGCACCACAGATGTGAAAGCTACCCTAAATTACACAGATGTACTTTTTACTTCAGCTGTTATTCTAAGGAGGCTAGTTATGGGGAAGAGATGCATCTGCTTGCAAGGAACCATGGGACAAGAGAAACAGAAAATAAAAGGAGTGATGGATGGAACCTTGGTGCCCTCCCCCCATGTCCACTGTTGTGGTTGTGTAGGGCACAAGTTCAAGAGAATGAAACAGTCAAGTTAAAAGTTGAGGTTTTGATCATTTTAGCCTTCATTCGGAACCATGCAGGGAAACTTGCCCTTTCAATCTGTTGCACATTAGGTATCAGGGTGATTGGACAGATGTTGGGTATTCAGGAATAAAGGATTTGTATGGAGAAAAAAAAAAACAACCCAAAGCTATTATCACTATGTAACACCATAGTGGGATTATGAAAAATACTAAAATTTCCTACAATATGCTGCGTGTTCAGGAAAGTTTATAATGCAGTTAATCTTACTGACTGCTTTCCTGCAAAAGAAAGTCTTGTAGCAACAGAATATGAAATGCCTGCAAAGCTAGACTCTCTTTTGCATGCATTTTCCCTTTCTGTCTTTGTCTCTCTTGTACACATACATTATAAAATCTCTGATATAAATGGATACAATCTCTGATAGAACTGATATAAATTTACAAAGGGATGTTAAAACCCAGCCTGTACCTCAAATTCACAGGACTTTTTAAAAACAAACAAAAGTTTAAAATATATTTAGAGCTCCAGATCTTGGATCAGTTCCTTAATTATGGGAACAAGGATGTAAAGCATTGAAATGTACTGTGCATGAGGACTGGATTTCAGAGTGTGTTTATATTTGAAACTTTGGATAAATTGCAGAAACTCTTTTCAGTTGCCCTGGTTATGAAAATTAGGCAGTGTAGAGATTATAAAAGACACAATAAGAGGATATCTATGTCATTTTTCTTTTTGTTTACTTGACAGTATACAATAGTAACTGCTTATAAAGCAAAACAGAAAGCATAAATTATAAATTCAAAACAAAATTAAAAAATGCAGGAATAGGGCAATTAAGACATTGTTCTAAAGAGCAAAGATTCAGGTCTTATATTATAATGTAACTACTTTTCAAGGAGTGTTATTAAGCTAAATACAAAGTTTCAGAAATAGTGCATGTCTGCTATATTGCAGAAATGATAAAATTCATTTAAAGTGGCAGTGAAAAAAATTTATCACTGGTTTTCAGAAAGAGAATAGATATCAAGCTTTTATATATTTGCATGACTTTTGTTCTAGTTTTCATTTCTACTAAGCCAAAAGCCTGAAACATATATTATGCAATTTTTAAAAAATATGACTGCATTTTTTTGTTTTCCTAGGGATACAAACCATAGAAAAAGTCGGCTTTTGGGTCAGCTGCAATGGGGAATTAAATTGGAATAAAGTGAACCAAAATGCTTATGCTCAACCAACTGCATAATCAAAGGATAAAGATTCCACTGAACAATTTAGTATCTGACTTTTCTAACTAACCTTTCTGTCATAAATCAAAATATTTCATTTTATCGTTGAAAGTTAGTCTTAGCATTGGGGAGAAGGCGAAAGGAAGAGAGCAGCACAGATAGGCATGGGCAGTATATACCAGTAAAGTCACACATCCAGAGAATCCTGTGACATCACAGTAAACACAACAATAAAGCTCTAGTGGATTGGCATGTCACTGAGATGAAGGTATCTTTGGACTCAGTTGGTTTTGCACCATACTTATTTCAGCTAATTGTTATATGAAAAATATTCTTGATTTCTAGGAAGAATACATCACCCCCTTGATATTTTGGAAAGCTTGGTGTATGAAGATTTTCTATCACTGGATAAGATCATTATAGGGTTTTAGCTTCCATCAAAATTTCAGGGTTGAGCTGCTACAGCTGAACAGTGGATTATAGAAACGATGCATTGACATTAGTCCAGAGGCCCACAGGGTTGCCATTAGATGCTTGAAAACCTCCTTTAAAGTGACTCATTTGCTCACTCTACTGTTTTCAGGGTTGAGTTCTAGAATCGGCCAAATATTTTCCACAGGTTGAGTGCTTGAAACTCTCATGAATTTTCTGCTGAACATAAGCTATTGAATTTGATGGAAGATGAATGTAAATGTTTGGCATGAGCGTCTGTGTTGCTCATATGGAAATTTTGAGAAATGAATGTGAAGTTGTGTGATCTTAGGAAAATTTCAGAATTTATATCACAGCTTTTCCTATGCTTTCACTATAGGATTTTATATTTCTTTTGATGTCTGGGGCTTTTTTTCTTTTAACTGCTGTATATTCTTCTATGTAATAAGGTTTTCTACTTACAGATATTTTGGAAGGGAAAATCCTCATGGGTATTTGTATCTGTGGAAATAGTTCTTCTTTGCTCCACAGAGGGTGAATCAGTGTTTTGCCCTTTTTCATGACCTTCAGAAAACATTATCTTTATGCCACTGTATAACCCTGTAATTATTTTATATGGAGTATGTACACCCTGGTCCAAAAAGGCTTAAAATAGGACAAGAATAGTTACATAAAACGTGATGATGGTGACCACAGGCATGGAACAATTTAATATAGTGAAAGCAGGCCAGAGAAGAGCAGTGGCAGAGGAAGAGGGTACTCCATGTCCAAAAATGGCATGGCGATAGCTAATATAGAGCAATTGATGAGCGTGAATTGTATGATAAGAATTAAAGAAATCAATTTGAAATTCAAAGTACTACAAGAAATATTCTCTTATTCAATGAATGAATGGTTGAAATTCTTGAAATTAAGGTCCAAGAAATCTGTTAGCCATAGTGGTGTGCCTCTCGCCTTCTGCTCGGAAAATCCCCCAGACATGAGCTGCAAGACAAGGAAAAGTTCCCAAAATCGTTCTCACTATGTCCATGTCTCTTTAATATTTACAGTTATTCATTGACACCACAATACAGCATTGGAAAAACTCCTTGTATGGTGTGGGCTAAACACCATAGCTGATTTTGGTGGTTTCTTCTAACTTTAGTCCTAACAGTTGGTCTCTGGTACTCATAACTGTTTTGTTTTTTACTGGAAGTCTTCTGGCTCCTTAAAGTGTCATTGGGACAAGTGACAGAGCCATGTGGAACATTTTTAGGCAACACAAGCACACAGTAAAATGCAAGCTGCATAATAAAATATTGGTGTTTCTCCTGATGTTTGTCTTTTATTAAGATGTAGCTGTTTAATGCTGATGTGCACATCTCTTGAGGAACTACCATAAAAGTTTCCTTGGTCACTTTGTTTTGAAGGAAAGTCTTTTTGGCTCTGAGATTTTTGGGTTAAGCATGCACCTTTCATTTTAGAAAGGAACATAGAGCAGAACCAAAGTCTCTGTCTGCAAATAAGCAACCATTTGCAGGCACATCTTGATTATTTCTGTGATAGAAGTCTTCCGGTAGGGTTTTCTTCTTGCTCAAGGTCAGATAACTTTCATAGCGCTCATACCATCTGCAAGATTTACTATCAGTTGTAAAAGTAGCTGTGAAATACAGTTTTATTTTTGTCATCTGGAAGAGAGCTTGGTATTGTAAGCGGTCTATAAATTATAGAAGTAAATATACATGCATGAATACTTTGAGGCGTAATGCATGTACTAAACACCGAGTATATGTACCATCAAGTATTTCAGAAATATCTAATATGTTCTGAAATACTATTTCTGCTTTTTTCCCTCACCCCATAAACTGAGGAAATGTCTCTGAAGTCATGTATCTCCACTCAAGGCTTAGTCATGTGCTACCAAATCATCTGCATGAGGAAACATAAAGGCATGCACAGCACAAGCTACCTGCTCTGTGGCTCTATAGTTATAGACAACAGTATTTGTGGCTGGTTTACCATTCCCTCCTTGCCCTTTCTCCTTACTCCCATGCAGATTTGTGAGGAGCCCAGGCTTTTCCAGGTTATTTACACATCAGTCAGGAATTTTAAGCCAGCATGAGAAAGGTAGAGGGAACAAACCACGCTGAGCAGGTTGGCCAAGCTAAGTTTTCCCATGGATTAATGGGGAAACAGCCAAGCTAGCCACAGGTGTCTATGTAGTTCATGATAAGGGGTGTGAACCCTCAAATGACAGGTGTGTTCTCTTCTTCTTCTCAACACCACAGGTTAAACACAAATGAAAATTTCAGGGAAAAAAAAGCCATTTTAGAAACATGGCTATCTTGGAAGTTTTTTTATGTCATTTTGGTTAGAAAATTATACAGCAATGAAATTACTTTAATACAGAAATATTCTTACTACATTTTTTTTCTCTTTCTGTGATGATCTTAAGTGTGCAATGGTTATTCCCTTGGGGTGTAAATCTGTAAGTATATTACTGTAAGTGCATTACAGGGTTTGACTGACAAAAATGCTTCAGCAAATACTTCAGCCTGTTCTTGCACTCTTCATCTTGGCTTTCAACATCAAGCTCATAGTTCACATTGCATCATGCATCTTGTGCTTAATTCATTCACAGGTAGAAAGAAATTTCAGTGCAGAATTATGCAGAGAAGCAGTTCTTTGCAGAGTAACTATACATTCCTGCATATGCCCAATAGATAACCTGATGCTATCAAGTTACATATACATGTAGATCTCAGGGCTCTATATGTAGAGTTATGGTCTGTGAGGGCACTGTCATAGTTTGGGTGTTCAGCCTCATTCTCAATCTCTGCTAATTGTGTTCATTCCTAAAAAATGAAATTGCTATGTTCTCACCCTGAAAAAGACCCTTTTTGCTTCTAATAGCACGGTAAATCTAGAGGGAAGAGGGCCTCCTAGCTCTTCAGAGAACATACACTGAATAAAGCTCTGTTTATATTCTTCAAAGAACCTATTTGCACCAAATCCTCCATCTCTTCCTCAGGTGATTTGTTGTGTTCAACTCTCATGACCGCTAGGGAGTCAAAAGTCATATTCTGTCCCACTAAGCCAGTGTCACTCCATATCATGAAGCTCAAGAGCTTCTCTCTGTTTTCTTGGAACATATAAAATGTACCTAGTGCTAAACAATGCTTTGATTTGTGAAGCCTATCCAAACAGCCATTTCAACCCTGGAAGTGTCTGATAATAAGGCAGGATTTGAAAATCAGCCTGTATAAAATTTAAGTCAGAATATCTGGTAATCGGAGCAGGTGATAGTTGCTAATTAGAAGACATGGATCCAGTGAAGACTGAGGGAGGTATGTGTGATTGTTGGGATGTTGCTGCAGTTATCTTGCACTACAGTGAATCACAGAATGATAGAATATCTGGAAAGGACGCAAAAGGATCACAGAGTGCAACTTCTGGCCTGAACAGGATGAGTCTAAGAATCCCACCATGTATCTGAGAGTGTTGTCCAAAACACTTCTGAACTCTGTCCAGCTTGGTGCTGTGACCACTCCCCTGGAGGGACTGCTCCAGTGCCCACCCGCCCTCTGGGGGAAGGACATTTTCTTAACATCCAACCTAAACCTTCTCTGATACAGTTTTGTCCTTTCATTGAATCCTGTCACTGGTCACTGGAGAGAACAGAGCAGTGCCTCCCCATCTGTTTTCACTTGTGAGGAAGCTGTAGATTCATCCCTTAGTCTCCTCCATGCTGAAAAACCAAGTGACCTCAGTTGCTCCTCATACCCACCCCCTCCACACCATTCACCTTCTTCAAGAGCAGTTATGTTCTCCTCCGTTTTTGTTTTCTTTTTATGAACTAAAAGTCTTCCCACCAAAAGGTGTGTGGAACCATCAACAACACTATTAAATCTTCACAAGCAGAAGCATTGAAAATAATTTAAAAGAAAATTCTGGAAAAAATAAACAGAATCTAATAACATTTCTCTAGTTTCTTTAGCCTTACTCCCAAACATCTCCAATCACTTTGCAGACATAATTTCAGTGTCAGCATATCCCTAGTTCATCATCTCGTAGAAGGGCAACAAAGACTTGAGCAAGAATGTCATCTTGTTTGAAGTGCTGATTCCTGTAACATAAAGAAATGAGAGTTATAAAATCCACTGCCTTTGAAAATAAGTCCATTATTGGTGAAATGACTAGCATCATCAAGGCCATTTAAGTGAATAAGCATATGTTAAAATTTGAGCCTTGAGAAGCTTGAATAGAACAAATTCTCAAGGTACTGGAATATCTAAATCTAACTTCTGTTGGAGGCAAGGAGCTCAGCTAGCTCCTGCTGTTGTCAGCAGCATGATAAAGCCCAGTGCCTCACACAGATAAACACAGCCTCAGCCATCTGCTCCTGCATTGGCGGGACCAAGCTGTTTACTAGCTGGGACAGCTCATTTGCAGTAGGCTACACCATAATTGATCCATAGCCAGATAACACTACAACTTCTGTAAAGGACTCTGAATTAGTTACATAGATGTCAGCAACTTAAACAAGCATCTGGAAGATCAAAACTTTGCATGATAGTACTGACCACAGACAGTTTCAGTCATTTGGTCCAAACCCATGCACAGAAAACTCAGTTTTATATGAAAGGAGAGAAGAATGAATGCAAGTCTCTTCACACGTTGCTCCAGAGCTTTACTAACTTTCTTGTGCCTTCTCTTCCCCTTCTGAGAGCAGTAAACAAAGCCAGCTTGTGGAGATGTATTAGAACTGAGCAAATCTTCATCTGGACCCCATCAACATAAAATATACAGAAACCCCAGAAGTCTGCAAAGTTATTTTAGAGGCTGGAAATAATCTTCCTGTGATGGAGCAGGTATAGGAATAAAATGTTCTGTGTATATTTTATGTAGCTGTATATTTTGAGAGAAATTTGAGATCACCCACAAAGGGGGAATTTCTCTTATGAGGTAGAGCTGACTGATTTTACTTAAAATTAATAAATACGAAATGAAAGAGCAGCTTGTTTCTCTAAAATCCAAGTTGTAAAATATATTTGTTTAGATTTTTTATTTTATTTTGTTTATTGGTCTTTTGGTATTTTATGTTCTTAGATGACTGCAAGGATTTAAACAGAATTTCTAGTTTTGGTTCAATAAGATTTGAAAGAAGAGCTTTAGTAATCACAGTGCCAATTCAAACTTACTTCCTATTAAAGAGCAAGCCCAAGAAATGCTTAACTTTTCTGGTTTAAAATCTTCATTAAAAAGTAGAAGTTTAAATTGGCAGGAAAACTGCTGTTTAAGCTGCTAGTACACCAACATCAGAGAAAGCTGAGTTTTAGCCCTTGGTACTCTGCCAAGTACTGTACTACATATAAGCAAGATAAAGAGAGAAATAAAGAAAAAAAACTATGGAATAAGATAATTTTTATTTAGCCTGTGATACCCTAATGGATTTAATGTTAAGAAATAAAAGTTTATGAAGTATCTCTTGAGGCCATAACCAATGGACTTTCAAAATCTGTTGATTTGCACTAGCCAGCAAGTCCAAAAAATAGTAACATATAACTGCAAAACACAGTCTTGCTTGGTCAAATGATTGGCATATGTTTCTCAAGAAATATCCTTATGACTCACTTAAAGCTCTGCTTATGAGTAATAGGTGTTTTTGCTCATGAGTGAAATAATTATGCACAGTATTACACCACTTAGTTCTCTTAAAAGTTATAGCATCAGGGGCCTGATGTTGTAGTTTGGCATTTCAGCTGTAAGAACTTAGTTTCACATTTAATGTCTCGGCCACTCTGGATCCTAGCCACCTAAAACTTGGCAGGCAGGTTTGTCTGCCCAGATGATTTTTTTAATAGTTTAAGATTAGTAAGTCCTTTTCTGTACAATAGCCAGAAAACTTTGTTTGGAGCTAGTTATATAGTGATTTTTTTTTATTTTTTTTTTACCAGCTGCAATTATAAAATTATTCTGTAAAAAAACAAAAAGGGAACATCTGCTACTTGTCACCATTTTTTGTAAAGTGAAGCACTCAGGATTTTTAAGCAAAAATAACTACCACTCCATAGATAAACAATGAAAATTAAATATTGGACCTTGAGACAAGTAAATTCTCCAGCAGACTTTACAAGTTACACTTTACCTAGGCAACCAGAGTGGCCCAGAGAAAACACTTACCGGAATTTTAAAAACAGCTTTCTGCTCTTGCAGCACAGCGTCAGTCTTGCTTTTTGCTGTGCCTTACACGTCACCTGTGGGGAGAGACAGCCATTCCCAAACTGGTGGGGCCAGTGTGCTACCACCAACCACCAAAACTTCTCACAGACCACTGTGCACTCTTATCACTCATCTTTCGAAGAACTTTTATAAATTATCTAACTCTAGGGACCTAATATGCCAAATTCAAGGTCCACCACTATACTTTGGAACAGAACCTGGGATTCAAGAACATCTAATTTTCCTGTGGGCCTCAAGATGTCCGTGCAAAAAATTTGTCTCCAATGTCAGCTGTTCCTTTGCCTGAACTGTCAGAATGGGCCAATCTGAAATTTTCTAGACTATCACCAATCCCTGGAGTGTCTGATTGTTTCATTTGAATTAAAATTTTGTAAAAGCTCCTTCTTCTTTGTTCTTCAGCAGGCAGATCATGCAGATTAAGAGCATAGGCATTTTTAACAGACTGGATTAAGAGGAGGACCCTAATCCAACTGAAGCTTATAATAGCACTTACATTTGGAGAAATGCACATCACAGATCCTTGAATTCACTGTCTGAACTGAAAAATTTAGACAATATGTATTTCTTTCATCCAAAACTGAAACAATGTAAGTTTCATCGGCTTCTGAAGGTTAAAAAAAATCTAAACCAAAAAATATTCAGTTTTGCTTACAAAGTTTTTTAAGGCCTCTTTTCTAAACAAACCTATATTTACACTTGGAATGTTGCTTCAAATTGAATAAATCAAACCACTGCAATTAGAACACAACTCAGTGAATGTTTTGACTGGAAAGAAATGCATTTTTCCACTCTGATCAAACAGTAAAAATACAACATGATTTCACAAGTTCTTTTCATTAACTCATACCAAAATTAACTCATATCTGCATAGCTCATAATTTAAAACAAACAAAAAAATTATTCCTGCTTTGATTGATTTTAAAGCTTTTCCACAGATTTCATGGTCAGGCACTAACAAAGAGCATCTTTTTAGAGTCCATTACTAATTGGTTGTTCCATGTGTACAACACTATTCTCTCATATAGGCTCATATTATCTAAAAATATATGTCCATTTTTAGTTTCTTTCTTTAACTGTATTTTATTTTGAGATATATATGATAAAAAAATTTGACGTATTTCTTACTACCTTGGGAAAAAATGTTTGTCATCAGGCAAACATAGCCTTCTGTGCTTTCACCATGTTGCCATGTTGTTGTTGCAGCTTTCCATATGAACCAAATTCCAGCCAATTCTGAAGTCTTACACTCGAGACAGCATTACTGCAGCAATATTAATGTCATCATCTTTTTCCATGTGCGAAATATCTAAGCAATGTAACTGCATGGCAGACTTCAGTGTTGGACCCCCTCTTACTTTCCCATCTTGAATGTAAAAGCCTTCTATTAGGAAAAGAAGATCCCAACTGGAATGAGATTATAATGCAATCATCTGGTTCAGAGCATTATGCCATGATTTTAGCAGCATGCTAGTAACTCCCTCTGCTCCCGGGCTTAATGAAATTTGAACTTATTATATGGTTCAGCACAGTTTTTGGAAGACAACCAATAAGTATGGGAGGCTTCCAGTTGAAACAAGGGGCTTGTTTGCCAGGATTTGACTCTCTCGAGGAAAGCTAGCTGCAGAGCCAGATCTTTTCTTTTCTTTGGATACAGAACAACTATGCACACAGCAGTATTTACTGGTGATGGCAGCCTGTGACAGAGCTATATCTTTCCAGAATACTCTAGTTAGAGGTTACACGGTAATGACTGTTCACACCCACTCAAAGGTGCTTTGCACTACATAATGCAGGATTCAAGAAGGGGCATTTGACAGCTGCAGTGCATTTAAAAATGGAAATCCACCTATTGAGTAAAAATCATATACTACACCTTTCTAGGTGTTACTTTATGTGAAATTATAATATGAAGATATCCTGGAATGAAGAAAGAAATGGTTGTACCTGCACACAACTGCTTGCTCTATTTTTCAGGCTAACAGCTTAGCTGTAACATTTGTGCATTAGCTAAATAACATCTCAAGGGGAGCTGGAGATAGAACCTTGATGTGTCCTGATTGTACGTGTGTGAGTTTGTGCTCTCAAAGGATGGTCCTTAAAAAACTCCCTGCTGGAAGCTATTGTGCATATTGCAAAAGGACTGTTGCTAAGTGCCAATTGAGCTGGTACTGTATACTTGCCATTTTAAAAGAAGATTTCATACCACTTGATTATGTTAAATAGAAATGTTTGAAATTTAAACTGAATTACATCAAAATGGCACAGTAGTTATATGTCTAAAGAGCTGCTGCTACTCACTCTCATAACTAATGTCAATGCCTTCTGGTAGACAGGTTTATGTGAAATCATGGTAGAGTATATTACAGGCGAAGTTTAGGGAGCCTTGATATAAAAAATGTCATAAATAAATACCACCTTAAAACTAGGCCTGTGTTTGTATTAACAAACAAGAACTCCTTTATAATAAAGTACTATCCTTAGTCAAAAACACAGACCATTTTTAATGGCAGAATTTAACCTTCAGCCTTTAGGCAAATCAGGTGTCAGAATTTTTTCTGTGTAGATGAGAACTATTTGGGGAGCTCGGTGAACTCTTTTAATGCAATCTAGATATATACTTAGTATAAAAAATGCAGAAATTACCTCAAAACCAGCTTACAAAGGAAAAGAAGAATAATATTAACAATATATAGTCAACATTGGAGTCTGACTGGAATCAGAAATCCAAGACCATTGAATGGTGGAGGAGAAGTGAACGCTAAAAAACCAAAGTGAAATTAGATGAGCACCTAGTCTACATGCACAAATCTGATATTTTTATGATCTATAACTACTGATAATATGTGTAGAGAAGTGGTAATTATCTTTAAAATGGTTTTATGAATTTAAGAGAAATTTGTTAAGTAGTTCTGGGGAGGAAACAAAAGAAAACTCGTTACAAAACATATACTTTTAAGTTTTCATTTTGAATTTTTGTTTTTGTTTATTTCTAAAAGAGAAAGAATCAGCCAAAGGAAATATATTTTTTTTTAATTACTTCAATAAATATCAGACAAATCTGAGAGGGAGGGATTTCCTGAGGTTTTTTTCAAGAGCTTTACACTTCAGTTGTGATCTGGAAATTTTAAAATACTATTTTTAATATAGGGAAAGAGAAAAAAAAATAATTCAAACAGCTCAGATAACACTCTAGGGATACAAAATATGTTGTTACCTGTGCTGGAGTATTATTTTACTTTACACTGTAATTAAATGTTCAGTTGCCCCTCCTCCCCAGTCAATCTGATTTTATCCTTGGAAGGCAACAGATAATTTCAGTATCAAAAGAGCAGTGGCATTTTCATGCAGTGTCACTCAATTCCCTGTGATGACGCCAGAACAAGATGTTTAATAGGTTGTGATGGAAATGATAACCAGTTTCATCAGCAAAAAGTTCTCAGGTACCAGGCTGCATTCCATGATCTACTAAAAGTTGCAACGCACACTTATTTTCTTCTCTTCCTAGAAGCTGGGCTATACCTTTCATCTGTCTCTGTCTCCTGGCCTTAAGCCTGGTTTCCAGTGGTGGTACCTGACCTACTCATATGTTCTATAAGATTGAGACCTTGAGCTGCCTATTTTGCTATAAAATTAAAATCTACTGTGCTTCATGGAGCTGAAGATCAACTCCTTTTGGAACGCATTACCATGGTATTTTTCATTTTGATTTATTATCTGTAGACTCAATATCTGTAAGACTTCACCATTCAGATCCCGTTGGAGTTCTAGCTTGGAATGCATTTTGAAGCTGATCCCTTACTTCTGTTAACGCACAAAATTATGCACTTTGAGTTAAATGTTGCTTTTGACTGAGGTCTGGCTCACCCACAGGGTGAAGAAAGAAGCATGGCTAAGTTTCTGTGATGATGGTGCTAGAGACAGTACTGTAGTGGTGGCCCAGCAGCCCAGGTTAGAATAACTCACTCCCCTAACTGGTTGCTGTGCAGCCTTGTTTTGTAGCAGAGTCCTTCTTATTCAAGCTGTCAATGGAATGAGAACTCTGAAGCCCTTATGTGACCTCTTGCATGAAGCAAATGCCAAGTGAAGGTGCAAAGGGATCCTCTGAATTCTGATCTGGATGGGATGAAAGACACCTGGCACAGGAATGTTGATATCCTAGGATCAAAATATCTGTCTTTTCTTTTGTTTGTTTGTGGGGTTTTTGTTTGTGTAATAGAAGTAATCTTACAGTACCAGGAAAAAATCTAAATATATGGAGTCTAACTTTTTATAGCTTTACTCTTGCTTTATTTCCATTTATTAAGTATTCAAGAAATTACTACAATCTTCACATTCTTTGGGCCATTGCAAAGCTGTTCTTGTTTCCTGTATTTTACTTTTTTTGTTAATTTCTATTTTCTATTCAAGTAAATAAGCAAAATTCTTCTTTCTTTCTTTCTTTCTTTCTTTTTTTCTTTCTTTCTTGACCTTAATCTGAAACTCCTTCAAAGGCTTTTATTCTCCAGTTTTCCTACCATTCTCTTTTGAATGTTTGACTGCTAGCTGATTATTTGTTTATTTTACTTTAACCTGAGCAAAAAGAAATAGTTTCCTGCAGTTTTCACTTTCCTCTTAGTGTGAGTTAAAAAAGGAGTAGTCATTATGGTTAAATTTGTGTCAAGGAACAGTTAGCTACAAGTATATATAGCAGTTATGTTAGAAAAGCACTGTTATGCAATTAAGACTGCAAAAAAAACACTTTCTGGGATGGAACTGTATATACCCCCAAAGAAAATGACCTTGGCTAAGACAGTTTGAATGGTACTCCATCTTACCTTCTATTACCTCAACTTCCTTTCCACTTTTATTAATGTTTACAGAGCAAATGCTGTATCTATTACAGCAAAGAAGTAAATATGGTGTAAGTATGGACTGATGAATTATCATTTAAGTCAATGAAAGAGTGTTGGAAACAGAGGAGTATGTAGTACATGTGATGTAACTTCTATTGCAACAGAAATTTGTTCAATGAAATATTTTTAAACGTGTGGGTTTCAAATGATAGAGAAAATCTCTTTTTTTATATTTTGCTTTGAATTTTTATGGTGAATTTTATTGAAACATAGTTTTTTAAATCAGTCATTTTAGTATTCATTTTTTTCAAATTATAATCTTTTACCACTTAATAATAGAGGAGCAGAAGCTTTTTAAGCACGTAACAACTGTGACAATTTGATGGAATTCATTTTATGTAATAATTTTATCAAATAATATATTACTTTTAAAAATACCATTTATTAAAACATTATCCACAATTTAGGTAGAATGGTAAAGCAAATGTCATTTTTAAACACATGACCCACCTTTGCTGACAGCACAGCAATCACAACATATTATAGGAAGTGTTGGCATGCTTTGGAACATAGGATGACTCTCAATAGATTAATAAGCTTACAGATGAGTGGCCAGCATTTTTGAGCTAAATACTCTTTATTCAGTTCTCTCTGTGCATTTCCTTTGGTTTTAATGAGTTTTCATGGGTTTAACTCAAGACAGGATATGATTCTCAGCACATGAGTCATGAAGACACACTTGTGTGGCACAGATTAAAGCACTCAGAGACTCACAAAAAGAAAATTTTGCTCTCTTTGAATATTTTCAGTACTGATGTTGCAGGGAAAGTCTAGTTCTGGAGACGGGGTTTGACATACACCAACATAAAAGCAAAATCAGCATTAATACTTTTAGGAAAAATCAGGGCAAATAATCAGAGGAATTCCTTCAACAATCATAGATCTTCACAAGAAGGATGGAATTAAAATTCTTTAAATTAAAGTTCTGTGGATAAACAAAAAAATGTGATGCATACTGAAATACATTGAACTAGTGAGTATAAAAAGCATCAGGGACTGAACAAAAACTAAAATGTCTACTTGGATAATTTGAGAAATGGAAACTGTAACTCTTAGTGACAGAAACAGAAATATTTTTTCCCACACTTTAGCTCTTCTCACAAGACTCCAAAGAATTCTTTCCTCCAAGATACTTGGATTGTCTTGGTGAAGAATCCAGTTTGTAATACTTCCTTCTCTGAAGTTATTTTTTAGCTCTATAAAGTTGGATTTTTTTTTCCCTAAGAATTGTTTACCTGGAAAATGAGTTGCATCCTCTGTTCCTGAAAGTCTAAAAAATTCAGCAGTTCACACTGTAGACTCAGCTAACCAGACAAGCATCTGCACCTGCTGACAGTCCAGCTACCTCTTAGAAAGACTGTATGCCCTGCATAGGACTGGCTGAGCAGGGATGTTTGATGTCACAGTAGGGGACAGGAATCTGATTTCATTTCGTCAATGAAAGGATAGAGCATTATGTGAACAAAGCATACCCTGCAAGCAAGGATACCTGACGTATGAATGAGCAGGGGGGTAAAAAATACCCCACCGATGTAGATTCAGAGGGACAGTCATGGAAGATGGGGACAACTGTCTGGCCAGGAGGAGGGGTCCAGGGAACAAAAGGAAGAGAGAAGACAGAGAAGGACAGAGAGCATTCCCCTCCTTTCAGCAGCACCATGGTAGCAGGTAAACTACCATGAGCATCTGGTTTTAGAGATCTTGGTATTATTTTACCTTTATTTTTTAAATGTTTATGAATGGAAGAATTAGTCAAAGGTCACTTTCATTTCTTCAGGGACTATTGTAAACACAAGAAGTCTCCCACTTCAAACGAAAATCAGTCCTCTGAACCAACTTGCTGAGTATCTGCTTGGGTTAGTACATCTGCCGTAAGTCCACTTCTTGCCAGGATGACATTAGGCCTTTTATACATAGGCATTGACTTGTTGGAAGGCACTGGAAAATAATCTTATTAAACACTTATTAATTTACAATGAAGAAATTCTGCAGTTTACTTATTCACAAAGGAAGAGACATTATCAAGTGTAAAATACTGCACATTTTTAACTAACCTTAACAGTAATAGGGCTGGGCTTTCAGGGGCCATGTTCCTTCTTCCATTAAAAACTTATCTTCCATAAAAAAAAGAAGAAAAAAAAAAAAAAAAGAAAAAAAAAAAGAAAAGAAAAAGAAAAGAAAGAAAAGAAAAAAAAAAAGAAAGAAAAGAAGTGTTTGGTTCAGTTTTCTAGTTTATTTTGCAAAGTTTATATCAGCCTTTTGCATTCGACATCTTAGCTGAGCAGCATGGATGCACCCTCACAAACACGCACATTAACAGGTTACATTGAAGAATTCCAATATTTCTAATACTTGAGATGAATTCTGTAATTTTTAAATTTTTTTTTGCCTCTAAAAGATCTATACCATTATGATGTTATCACTATTCCATACAATTCTGAAAATTTTCCTGCAAGAATTTTGTTGTGGATGCCCTTAATATTTGACAAGTGTTCCATAAAATACTGCTGTCTCTTTAGAATTTACCATGGTCTTTACCTGCTAAACTGCAGACAGAATATAATTCTTTTAGTGGTCTGTATGAATATTCATAAGTGACAAGTACTCTGAGTTCTAAATATTGGATCGGGAGGTTTTAAAATTATTAGATCAGGGTTTTCTCCGTTGTACCCTGGGATTAAAATGTCTTTATTTCAGTGCAGTAACAGAGGAGGAACAAAAGATTACAATAGATTTAACAAAAAAGGAGATAACTTTGCATTATTTTTTCATTCTTCTTTCAGTCTCCATCACGAGGATGGAGTCATGCTGTGACATTCTTCTCTGGGTATTGGAACATGAGAATGATATACTTGACTTTGAATGTCTCAAGTTTTGTAACGTATAATAGCTGAGTTTTACTTCTTTCACCCCAGTGTTTTGCATTTTGATGGGCAAGTGCCACTTCACCGCTGAGGCCCTTCTGCTGACCTTTAACACAGCGGGTAGCTTCAGCAGTGCAATTATCACTATGGGTTGTGGTGTCCTGGAGGAAGTCAGCATGTGCACATGTATAAACTGGGATATCAAGGATGTAAAAAGCAGAAGAGCACATACCAGGCAAAAGAAGTCATTTGATCATGACAACCCAGTCAAGCCAAAGTCAGAGTGATGGTTATGTCAGAAATTCTTGCTTAGCCTCCTTCATGCATTTGAGTGAAAACGTCAGAGGCTACGAATAACATGACCCCATTTTACTTTCTCTTAAACTACCACAATTTCCAGCTCAGAAAGTTCTACCTACAGGTTGAATAACAGTAAATCAACATACAGGAATGTGATTTACCTGCTTGATGCATAATTATTAAGTTTGATCCTGGTTTCCAGTTTTGCCACTGAAACTGGTTCTTACATAGGTCATTGTTTCCAAATGTGGGTGCCTAAAGCATAAATAATTATCAAGGTGTTCATCCTTATTTTATAGAACTACCCTGAATAAGAAAACCCACAGGATTTTACCTTCATTAACAACACCCATAATACAAGTCTCAGGGAGTTATTCCTATACCATGTTGGGCAAAGAGCAATCAATGTGCACTAATATAAGTAGAAGACAACCCACACACAAAAGGTTAAGCAAAACAGACATGCATGTCTCATGTAGTGTAGTTTTTGCTATTGCACTTCTAGTTATCAGTACTGGTGCTGAGGAACTGCTGTCAGAATTTCCTTGTACTGAAAATGCTCTTTATGACAGAAGCATATGGTACTTTTGGCTTTGTAAATATAATTCATAAAGCTTGTAGGTGTCTTCTTTTCTTTTATTAGTAGCATTAGAAGCACACTTGATACAGCATCTTGGCTTTTGCTTTCCTTATCTTCACTACTTCTCTTTTCTTCACTTAGTGGCTGCTGTTGTCACACAGTTTGCCTTCCCAAGTTACAGCCCTCCTCCATCTTCTTCCTCTTATGTGTCCAAACAAAAGAAAACAGAGCTCTGTGCACTATTTTTTCTTCCCAAGACAAGTTCATGTCTCTTCAACATACTGCAGGAGGATAATTTGTGCTGATTTTGCTGCTTTAATATTATTTTTCATAGTTTCTCTGTTTATTTTTCCAAATGTGCTAAGAGACCTCCCACTGAGATCCCTTCTTCCCTCCTCACAATCTTCCCCTCAAGAATCTGAATGCTGCTAATATCTCCTGGGTAAAATCCAGCCACTGTGTCCACATCAAGTCAAACTGAATTTACTCCATGCTCTGCAGCTGTTCCATCATCTCCTTATTACAACACAAGATTCTGTTTGTTTTATTTATTTATCATTTCTAAGTACCAGGCTTTCTAGCAAAATGTTGCCAGCTGGAAGTTACATGGAAAATGTTTAGTACAGCTTTAACACATGCTCCAGAGTATGTGTACACTCATTTCATTCTTGGTAAATCAGCATTTAGGGAATATGGGGAAATAGGCTGTGAAATACCATCAGCTTGTCCTGAGCTATGGTGCTATTTAATAAAATCTCTAGCAAATTCAAATGGCAGAAACTCTTTTGAGTCATTAGTGCATGCATTTTCTCCTCCCTGAGCTATCAATATCAAAAGCATCTTAAGAAACTATGTCAATGAAAAATGAAGGAAAATAAATAGAAAAAATATTAATAGGTATTTTTGATGAATAACTATCATCCCTGACTGTGCTAAATCACATTTCTAATCTCTTTATTTTGGGCATGTATTAGCACTTACTTCCCTCAGTTAAATAAGAATGGCATGTTATAAATAATGTTCATGCCTCTAGGAGTTTATGTAGAGTATCTTCTGTTTTTCTGTAGCTTTTGCCTCATTCAGAATTAACTAGTCAAGTTCTCTGTTGACAAAATGGCCTAAAATACAGAAATAAGGAATAAAGCTATCAGTATCTGTATAGAGATGCTCAGTTTTTGAGGCATGGGGAGTCTCACGGATGCCCTCATCATTGCTTGGGGCAGCAAGAGTTCCAGTTTCAAGGTCTGCTGCCATGCCCCCATAACAGTTCAAAAGAGATCTTCCACAGCAAATTACACAAGCCCATTCAGAGTAGACTTATTTTCCTAGACAAATAAGCCCTTAAATTCAGGTTGAACTCCCACCTGTGAATCACAAAGAAAAAGAAGCTTTGGTACCAACCTCAATTCAAATCTACACTTCATGTATCCATCATTAAGACTTGTAAATAAACAGAAGAAAAGTATAAAATGCTGGTGAATATCAAGATCTTTTTACTACTAATATTCACTTGATTTTTCTGAATTTTCTGAACTGCTATGTCAAATATACTGATCTTTGATAATGATGAACTATGACAGAGCTCTACTTCATAAGTAAGAAGAGTCATTTCCATAACATTTCTCAGTAATAATACTGTCCACCAGGATCCATTTGGACAAGAACACACCTGATTATTTGTGATAGTTTGGATCCTCACTGCTTATAGAAATCTAAATAAAAATTGGAACACACATCATTCACCTATGTATTGGGGGTTAAAGTCCACTACAGTCCAAGTCTGTGAGTTCAAATAAGAAAAAGATTTAAAATGAACGTAATATATTCATTTCCAGAGCTAGCTCAATAGATGTCTGATGTATCACTTCAACTGAATTTGTATTTACAAATATTACATTTCATATTTTTCTTCTTCTCACTCTCCAGTCTTCCTCAACATTTACTCCAATTATTTAAGGAAGATTATAGAAGAAGAATATGGAACCAAAGAACTGAGGAAAAAAACAAAAACATGGAGTGTTTCAAATGTGTATAAACCAAAAATGTCTCCTCTAATGCACAAACTAATTTTTAGCTGCTTATATAATGATCAGCATGTGATGAAAGTTCAGGACAGTTTGAATCAATCCAGAAAAGAATTCATAATAATATGAATAACTAATCAACATAATAATTTTTACAAGAGCTCAGACTTCTCATGTCAAGCCATCAGAAAGGGTAGTTTTGTCATGTTTATACCTTAAAATGTGACATAACTTGAAAATGACATTAAGTTGTGGCAAAAGGTCTCTAGAAAATAAAATAATAATCTTGAACACTACTGTCTTTGCCTTTCAAAATCCCCATCTTGTTTTCTTGAAATAATCTGGAATAACAACTCTCATCCCTATATTACATTAAGCTATGTACCACAATATAAGGAAGATATAAAGCTCTTAGAGAGTATCCAAAGGAGGGCAATGAAGATGCTGAAGGGTCAGGAGGGGAAGCTGTATGAGGAGTGGCTGAGGTCACTCGGTCTGTGCAGCCTGGAGGAGACTGAGGAGAAACCTCATTGCAGTTACAGCTTCCTCATGAGGGAAAGAGGAGGGGCAGGCACTGATCTCTTCCCTCTTGTGACCAGTGACAGGACCTGAGGAAGCAGCATGAAGCTGAGTCAGGGGATGTTTAGGTGGTGTATTAGGAAAAGATTTTTCACCCAGAAGGTGTTTAAGCACTGGGACAGGCTCCCCAGGGAAGTGGTCACAGCACCAGCCTGAGAGAGTTCAAGAAGTGTTTGGACAATGCTCTTGGGCAGAGGGTGTGACCCTTGGGATGTCCTGTGCAGGGCCAGGAACTGGACTTGATGATCCTTGTGGGTCCCCTCCAGCTTGCCGTGTTCTGTGATTCTGTGGTGTGTCTTGAAGAGCACTCATTCCCATACTCGTACAAGTGGTACAATATTCATCTATGCATCTTTGAACACAGAGAAGGACAATGATGTTAGCTCCACCTCAAGACATTTGTTTTTCTCAGCTGATCAGTGGAACAAGACTTAGGCTGTATATGAAAAATGTGGAAGAGAGATTTAGCAAGCAGAATTGTAAATTTTACCATCAATTTAACAGCAAGGGCTGTTGGCCACAAAGAACCTGGATAATTGTTACATAGATGATAACAAGATAGAAATTTTCCTTCAAAATTAAGAAACACATCAAGAATGTGGTTGTTAACCACACAGACCTATTTGGACTGAGTCAACAGCAAGCTTCAATGAAAGTAAATAATGAAAACAAAATTCTCTGGAAGCAAATTTTTGGTGCGACAGCATTTTCTTTCTGAAATAACAAGCTGTGCAGGTCAATACATCAATAGCTCTTTATAATAATAATTAATATTAATGATAATAACAGTAAAAATGATAAGTCCTGTATGTAGAATGTATAAGAAACACAACATTTCATTTAGGTGGTGAATAAACCTGCAATCCAGCTAAGAGTTATTTTCTTAATGCCAGATCCTGTGTGGGGCTGACAAAGATCCTGTCAATTACCATCACAGAGAGCTGCTTGTGCTGCAGATCAGCCAGGCTAGGCAGGGGAAACTCTGCTGTGCTGGGAGGAGAAAATTTTAAGAAGGAAGTTCAGATTCAAAGTGAGACCTGTGCATCTTAAGAAATAATTCTGCAAATACTGGTTCATAGCAAAGACCTGCACAGGCAGCCAATGTAACCAATGCCATTTGGAATAACCTTTAAACATGCCCAGCATTATGTCTATTTGCTAGAGGACTTTTTTTTTATATAGTATTTTAAATACTTCTCCTTAAAAATTAATTTTTCAAAAGAATAAAGAACATGCATTTAGAACTCTATTTGAACAATTTATAAAAGCTATCTTTAAAATTAATCCCCTGATAATCAGACAAGTTTGGGGGTTTGTTCTGGTTTTTTTCCTAATTGCGTTTGCAAAGCATTTTAAGAATTGGCTTAACATTACATATGCTCTGATATTACATCAAAATGGAGGCATTTATTGCCTCATGCAGTGAAAATCAAATACTTCCTTAACAAACTCATATGAACGACAAGACAGTCAAATAACTGAGCCTTCGTTATGAAACACTGTAGTTGTATGTTCTCATAACATAAACATTTATAGTAACTGGATTATTCACAGATGAAAATCAAATCCATTTCTGTTCAGATAATCATTCTGCATTAGGAAAATGAATAAAATAAAAGTATGCTCCAGCAATTTACTCTTCCCAAGCAGCTATCCTGCACGCTCTGCAGAGGATGTCAAAACCTGCTGATATCTAGCAGAGTCAACTCCAAGTTTGTGTATCCCAGTCCATTCTACCTTTCCATCAGGCAGTACATGTGGAAATGGAAAAATAGCTCTCTAATTAATCAAAGTCAGATCTGCCTGAACGCCTGGAGTTGCTGCTGATCCTTGTCCCAGCTTCTACCATGTTCTCTCTCTATGTTTTTTACCTTGAAAACTTCTGCTCTGAGCTGGGAATGCCTGAAGGGCTTGCACGGTAAGTCAATGTGAAATTATCTCAGCAGGAAGAAGTTGCTTTTCAGCTTAAATGATTTAAGGCAGCAATTTTTCACACTCTCAAACTCTGACAAACGCACAGATTGCCTCTCATGTTTGACTTCAAAATATTCAAAGAAAAGCTATTTTTATTAAAAACACTCTAGAGAAAATTGTATGTCACTTGTTCTCTGATATAACTTCATTTCTCCTGACAGTGACAATTTTCACCTCAGTACAATTTCTTTATTTTTTTCCAAAGCTAATTCTGCTTAATATTAGTATTTATACAAACTCATATCAACTTGTCTCTGTGAAATGTTCAAGGGTGTCAGGTAAATGTTGCTCACTGTCAGTCATCTTCTTTGGTGCTCAAAATGATCAATAGATTAAAAAACTACAGCTACTTACCTAAGATATTATTGTTTTATTTGTAAGGAAGAACTTAACAAATGTTTCATCATTTTATTCAACAAAACTGTATCTGAAAACTATGAGGACCTGAAAACTTGAAGGCAATGTCTGCTGTAGATTTTTAAAAGTTTGTAGGAGTAAGTCCATTTGTTCTGTGTCTTTAAGTAAAGCAGGTAAAACAGTGGATGTTTTGTCTAACACTGCTTACTTGTTAAGATTACTTGAGATGTCATATTGCAGTGAAACACCATGTTGGCTTTATTATAAATGCTACAGTGCAGAAACATCACATTATAATCACTTCAAACAAGAAATATATTCTGCATATTTTCATCTGTGTTTATAATTCCACTAAACCTCAGCAGAATCAAACCCAGTAAGGATACAGATGACAGAAGGTTCAATGTTCCCAAGACTGCAGAAATCTGGGAACACTGATTTATGGCAGAATTGTTAATATGTAGAAGGTTACTGGTGGCCTGTGACCCCAAAGCATAACTTTTGGCCTTATCACTTTTCCAGGAGAAAAATGAACCACTGACATGCGCATGTCCACAAATAATTCTAAAGGAGTTTGTAAAGTGAAATTTCATAGAATGTTGTACTATGGAAGGAAAAGATTTATGAATGCAATATGCCCATTTAGAGCATTGTTTTACTGACCAGGGGCAGTAAGCTTTGCTTTACCATACCCACAGATTATTGCAAATATTTCTTTTTCCCTCTGACAGACATTTGGCTTCTAAACTAACCTGCATATATTTTAATTCCATTGATACATATGTTATAGCAATTAAGGGACGATTTACATTGTAGATTTCTATTGTACACAGTGCTAGGTCAAAAGCAGTACATCACACATGGATGTACATTTCATAAATTCCAGAGTCACAGCAATACCGTACATAGCCATTCCACGGCGTGGAAGGCAGCACAAACCTCGCAGAGTGAGAGGAATAAGAGCAGTTTTTGCTCCTGTGAGCTCTGTCAGCATCACTCCTCTGCTGGCAGCTGCACAGGTCAGTGATTTTGGCCATTCAGTTCACATTATCTTAACCTGCACCAAGTTTAGGTGACAAACACGACAAATCTCTGTAGCAATTGAAAATAAAGCGTGGATAGAGGCCAAATTTAGCCCTTCAGATTAAAGTTGAATTGTTAGTATGAGAGATGCCTCATTCTACAGAGTAAGGCAGATAGATTTTGCATATTGATTACCAAAATTATGGATTACTTCCTGGTTAGAAAACACTATCTAAGGATATAAATAAGTGCCAAATATCTAAGAAAAGATGGCTGGAGATTCCTGTTTTAAGAATGTAACGTTCAGTATATTTCAACAAATATTTCTTTTCAGTTTCCCAGAACAGTTTTTTGAGTGTATTTGTGCAGTTTTCTAGTGAAAGCTACATAATAAGTGCTGTAAATTATATATTTCTGAAATGATCATTTGAACTAGATTTTTGCTTTTGTAACATTTAGCTAATAACCAATTACAGAATATGCTTTCCTCTTATAAATACGAAAATTTTTACATCCTCATTCCTTGAAAAGGTGATGGAATTAATATAAGCAGTCATTTAAAAACACATACTATCAAAATGAATGTTAAATTAAAGAAATTCCTTGGTTTAGACATTTAAATTTAATGACTATTTAAGGGGGAAAACAAACACTTTTTCATCATGTTATTCATTAGAGAATTATTTCATTTTGCACAGAGTTGTAACTATTGCCAATTAGACTGCTTGTATTAAAAGACACTGTAGTTGGGATGTTCTCTGAATTATATAATTCACAATATTCTTACTAATGAAAAGTTTAGATGACAGAATACATTATGCAAAAGTTCAAGCTTTTTTTATGTCTGCTATATACATAGAATACGTACTTTATTATGTTAATCAAAATGCTACATAAGTCTATTTTTTCTGAGTAATGCATTGCAGTGCAATTTCGCTTCGATAGAATACTGCAAGCAATTACGTCTACTTCATCCACAGAAACTCATCCCTCTGTCTCTTCCTTTCCTTCTTTCTTTATCTTTTAAAATGTTGTATTCACTTATGATATGTGAGCTGTTAAAATCAAGCAGACTTACCAAGATCTCCATTTACAAATGGAAACTGAAGCAGAAAACTTCTGACTTTTTAAATCCTTTATATTTAAATTGCATTCTCATATGTATAGAAATAGTACAGTAACACCATTTTAAGTAATCCTTTAGTTCAACCTTTGTCTTTCTAGTCTAAACATTGTTTTTTATTTCTCCAAAGTTTATCTGGACTTTTTCAATATGATGTATGTCAAGGAATCAGCCAAAGTGATAAAAGCAGGAAGGGAAAGCCTGCATCAGTGAGTATTTATATTGGCAAGAGCTGACAATTTTATAAAAGAAAAACAAACATTGAGGCTGTTCATTTCTGAAATGAAATCAACTTCACTTCATTTCTCTCAGGAAAACATCATCACATGAAATGATATAAATCAGTATTGATATCAGTAAGCTTCAAACTAGAAGAGACAAATGCACTCTGCAGCACAGTAATTCAATGGCTCCGAGTCAAGTTTACTGTTGTCTCATTTCTACTAATCATTGTAAAAATTCCCTGTGAAATAATTATCCCTAAAACAATCAAGACAGTATATCTCTATAAAGGAGAGGATCGATTTAACAACAAACTCTAGATTTATCTGTATTGATTAGAAGGCATTCAGTGTAATTTTAGTGAATTATGTTTGGCTTTCATTTCCCAGTAGAAATTTTTCTTGTGATGATCAAAAGGTAAATTACAAACTACTACCTGGTCTTTGGTGTGCCACCTACATAACATTCAACTATTACTTTGCAAAGAAACATCAATGCAAGAAATGAAAAAAATATTGGGGATTTTTTATACGTGATATCTTACTATAAAAATCATATGACTGAGTTTATAGCACTTACCTAAGAGCCTGATGTCATCTTCTCAATTCATTAATACAGAAATCAGGACTGCAGTAAAGAGTCTGTGATAAAGGAACAAATCCAAGATCATCTTATGAGAATAGAATTAGAAAGATTAAGAAAGTAATATGATTTTTCTTCTTAAATAGGAGTAATTTCAAAGCAGCTGTTAACACTTTCATGTCTGAAACTTTCTTAGTGGCACAAGGGAGAACTAAAGGAATCAGACATATTCAAAGACAATTTAATGCAGCTGTAAGTCTGACACTGCTGCTGATAAAATTTAATTGAGAACTAATTAGAACTAACAAGGTTAGTTATTTTGTCAACTGCACATGTATTAGTTCCAGTAATTTTTAATCCAATGTAACAAAGATAAAGAGTCTAACTTACTTTGTTTAGTTAATAACATTAGGCCAGAAGAATCACCTAGTCATTTCATGTTACCCAATACATTGCTAATATAAACAATGTTTAATTACAGTGACTACTTACTCCCATGAAATGACCAATTAGAACATTTGCTGATTCTACATGTTCACTGTTAGAAACATTTCCACAGCTTTCTGTGGGTTGTACTCATAAATTCTACCCCAGCTGGTATCAAGCATAAGAGCAGAATATGAGAGGAAAAAGTTTTTAAGCAGCACAAAGGACATTTAAATTCTGAGACAGTTTCCATGCAAAAATATATCAAATTAAAATATACCTTTTAGTATTCCCTAGGAGTATGTAATATTGCACATTTATATGCTATTCTTGCTGAATCAAGCAGATGATACGGTGTATTCAAGACTCATATGATAAAGAAGGCATATGTTAGCATTTTAATATTTAGACCAACAAATACAGAGTAATTTGAATTTGCTTACAAAGCTGATTTATTGACTATAATCTGTGCCTAGTATGAATTATGCCAAAGGAGTCTCTCATTTATTTTTGTTACTTTACTGATAAGTCAGTAAGTGCCCCCTGAAATATCAGCCCAGCCTGTACCAATGTTTTGTAAAGTGGCAAAATCTGGGAATGATATTGAGAGCACGTGTAAACTCAAATTAAAATCAAAATAGAAAAATACAGTAAATGATAACAAACTCTTCCTTGTCCAAAGAAAAATGTCTTACACTGTAAAATTTGCTTTTTAATGATTGAATTATTATCCCTTAAGTAATCATCCTGAAAAATTTGCTAGTTATGTGAAAATAAATAACAGTACATCAGTATGTGCATTGCCAAATCTAATTAACACAAAGTATTAGAAATACTGGAAACAATGAGATATATTTATCTAGACAACTTATATAAAGGAAATTAATTTATAAGGATTGCAATCAATGTATATATCTCAGCCAAAAGTATTTGTGTTATAAATTATTTGTTCTGCAGGTGTCAGTGCAAAGACTGAATCCTTCTCTCACTTCAGTGAGTTTAAATGTTGCCACTCAGGTCAGCATTATGGTGTCAGGTGCTTTTCTTATTCTTCTTAGGTAATGTCCTAAACAATATTAATCTACTTACATGAGAGTTTTTGCTTTGAATAAAAGGCAGCATGATAATCTGCATGTCTGACCACTAGAATTTCAGAGAATTAAAATGTAGCTTAAAGCCCACATCATGTAAATAGTTACAATTTGCTAAAAGCCATAACCAAAAATTAACAAATGTTGTCTTAATTAGTGTGTGCTGTGTGCAACATTGTCTTGTGCAGGATATTTTAAAGTAACATATATGATAAAATTTGTTTTATTGTAATTAGATTAATAAAAGAAAGCAATTAAAAGTCTCCTATTTTTTTTCTAGAAGAAAAGAAAGAGCTAGAAATCATTAAACTATCCAGAAAAGAATCAAAGCTTTTATATAGAAAACAATTCCTTGAGCTGAATTGCAATAAATCAATAAGATGGTTATTTTCAATAGGCAATAATTGCCTTTATATAAACCAAAAATATTGTTTGGGATGATTAATATACAATGCCACATAATGCATTTGGGAGTGTCAACGCATAATTCTTAGTTCTAATGTTATTATGTAATTGAGAGTACATGTTCATTTGCCCTAATAACTACTAAGATGCACTTAATAAAATGAAATGTAATAATACTTGCAATTTAATCTATTCATGGAAGTAATTTTAAAAGTCTAGCATTCTCCTTAATGTGGATAACATTCATAATTTATAAAGTGTTGTGATGCAGAATTGACAATGCCATTGTTTTTTACACTTGGAGATGAATCTGCAGGCTTCATTATCTGCATACCAACCTCAGGATTATCAAGGGCAAACAAAAGATAATTAACACCAGAAACTGGCAAATGCAGGAGATACTGAGTGAGGTTTTTCATTTAATGTAGAACCTTTGAAAACTGGGAAATGGAATAACAGTTCAAAATCTTTTTTTTTTCCTTTGCAGAAAACTGTTCCAGTATGTTTTCTTTCCTGCATTTTAAATGTCATTTTTTTTTGCTATAAAATTATATTGGCATATTCAGCCTTAGATACATTCAGTAAATGAATGTGTTCACAGAAGTATTTTTTCCAAAGTATTAAGTGTTTGTTTTCTGTGGTGGTTTTAGGATAGTAGATGGATAACTATAGTATAAATTTTCAAATTCTATAGTTTCACTTGCCCACAGCAAATCTGTAAATAAATTGCTTAAATTGTCCTTACCTCATTGTGTCATTCTGTAAGGATAAAAACTTTTACTACACAAAATTGATTAATGAATAAGTTATATTTTTATGTTAATAGCTTGTAGGAAAATGTATGTGAGACTGTCTTGGGTGTTTTTTTATGTACTCACAGCAGAGCAATAAAGGTTTGCTAAATGCTGATAGAGATCTGAGAGAGAGTATATTTCAATCCATAAGAATCACTGACACATTTCTTTCTAGTTTATTAAGCAAGAAGTCCTGACTATGGTTCTGCATTGCATTTGAAAATATTTGCCATGTAACTAATAATTTCAGAAATTAACCATTGAAGATCCTCCACAGTGATAATCTTTTGAATGCAAGTCAAGGAAGCATTATATAGCTAAGCTCTAACCTGTGAATGAACAAACTTCTGCAAATGGTCCAGGCAAAGTCATTTTACAAATGGAAATACAGGAAAATGACATTCAGAGTTTTACACAACTTAGAGATGTTGATGACAGCCTAACTTCCCACTAAGCAGTTCTTATTACAGGGGAATGTGATCATTAACCTAAGAGCTATCCATGAAAGATTGTGTTTAAAGATCTTGATGTATTACCATACCTTCACTTTTTACAATTTAGAACTGCAAATGCCTTTTAAGTAACAAATCCAGAATGAAATACAATCAGTAGGAGTTTGTTTTCCACCCATCACAGTGATCTGCGAGCACTCTTATACAGGTATGATGGTTGCCGTCAAAGACTCGAGCTGCAGGATGACTTGATGAGTCTTGTTCTATTCCAAAAAGTCTGATACCATTTATATTGGTTCCTTCATTATCAAGTTTGTCCCTTATTCCTATGCAGCGAACCTTTTTGCTCTTGGTCCTGATTCACCCTGGACAGGGACAGGCACCAGAAGGTGAATGGGACAGGGAAAGTTGTATGAACACTGGCCCCCAGAGACAGGGAGGGGTTGAGGATGAGGCCAGAAGCTTTCTCCACAACCTTGGATATCAAGGCAAGTATTAAAGTGCCTGAAATCCCACAACAGCTACGAGGTGGATGATCAGTTCAAATGAGTGAACAGCATGCCATTGAGATCAGCAGGGCATGTGGAACCTTGGGGTGTGTCAAGCACAGCATAATTAACAGGCTGAAAGAAGAGACAATCTCACCAGGCTCAGCCTCACCTTAAGGACTCTGCACTGCTTTGGACAGTATAATACATTATAATGTGCACAAAGGAGGGCAACAAAGATGCCAAAGGGATTAGAGGGCATGGTTTATGAGGAGCAGTTGAGGATATCTTGTTTATTCAGCTCAGAGAAAAGAGCGTGCAGAGTGATCTCATTGCTGTCTACGAGCTACTCACGATCTTTTCTTACTGGTGTCCAGTGACGGAATGTATTAAAGTTACGCAAAGGGAAAACTAGAGTGGATAACATGAAAAATTTCTTCATTGAGAGGGTGGCCAAAGACTGGAACAAGCTCTTGAAAAGCTTGGTCATGGTCCCAAGGCTCCAGTTGGTGTTCAAAAGGTGTTTGAATGATGCTCAGATCCATGGTTTATATTTTTGTATGTGTTTTAACTTTTAGGTTGCCCTATGTGAAGGCAGGATGTGGAATCAATGATCCTCATGGGTGCATTCCAACTCCAGATACTCTAGGAATCTATGATTCTAAGTACCAGGACTCTCAGGCACTGAGCTGTCATTCTTTGACTACTTGTCGTTCTAGTTTCTAGATACTTCTGAAAAATAGAGCTCCGAACTTTTCCATGCTTAGTGGGAAGCTGTGAAATATAGGAAAAATGAAAAATCAAGATGCTAAAACTCCTAAGTGCTATGGTGATATAAAAAATATCTTTAATTAAAATTCCTTTTTTAAGGACATTGGCTTCAGTTCTGCTAATATTTATATAAAAGGTTTTTAACCTAAGGTCTTTAAATTAAATATACCATGGCTGGAAAAGAGACCATATTCCTTTGAACTAATAGAGAATATCAGTTCCCTCACATACATTTATTTATTTAAAAGCCTCTGTCCTTTCATTTCATTCATCTTCTATTTAACTCCCCATCCCCTGAAGGAAAATAAGGTATATCCTCTACTATCTGAAGATTACTGTAAATACTTTTTTTTTTTTAGTATTATACCTTTTTTCATTACACACAGGAAAACACAATCAAAGTAGTAGGTGCAGCTTGATTTCAGGTGACACAGTAAAAAACACACCATGCCAAACGGGGTAGTAGGCAGCAGTGGGCTCTGTTACAATCACTAGTCCCTATGAACCCACCTCTGCCTCCTGAAGCAGGAGAGGAATCCTCTGTTTATAAGTCCAGAGGACATACAGAGGCAGAGTAGATAATGTAGAGCTTCTCCATTACAGAGATATTTCTGTGGAGTCAACTTTTACTAGGACTACCAGAAATAAAAATAACAATTAAATAATAGAACAAAAATAATGGAACATGTTTGCTAATCTTCACATTTATTATGAGACTTTTGTTCTGAAAAGTTTTCTTTGGACCTATCCTCCACAATACTCCAAACATCGTTTAAGTATCTGTGGTGCTCATAGTTTTATTTTAAGAGATTATTACACACCAGGATTTTCAGAAATCTGTAGTAAATAACAAGAAACACTTAATGCTTAGCAGCTGGAATGAGTGAGAGGGGCATACACTCTTCATATTTATATGGCTTTATATTTTACATTGTATATAACATGATATCATTTTTATGTAGTTGTATTTTCTACACATTTAGTTAGCCAGGATATATGTTTTGAAAATGTATGTGGTTCTTTCTGGAATGGTGCAGTGGTTACAAGACTCAGCAATATCTGGTCCTTTGTGCAAAACTCCCACACGTGTTAATGGGAATTTGTGATGAAGTGAGAAAACTACAGGTAATTACACATAAAAATGCAGATATGAAAGGTGTGTTACAGCAGAACACTAGTAAAATAGTTTTGTGTACATGTGCCTATGAAAAAGCCAAAAGTTGTTTTTCAAAATTTGTAAAACTAATAGTTGAGATTACTAGATTAGAGTTGAGAGTACTATTTTTGTTTTGCCTGATCACCTTTCTAAGACAATGCAATATTACTTTTTTTGCTACTGAGTCCCTGTCATTTAAGGTAACCTGCCAGTTTGGTGAGCTGATTAAGCCGTACATAAAGTCTCACATGCTATGATTTATGCTATAATTTGAGGTTGGCTGCATTCATTTCTACAAATACCCACGTACTAAAGCATTAGAATACAAACTCAGGAGGGACCTATATTCATCTTATTGTGACAGTTCCAAATCTATATTCCCTGTGTGGATGAAAACTTCAGAGTGACAGAGCTTCACCAGGACTAAAGGAGCTTCCACAAACAGGGTGCCTGTGGAAAGAATGACTTTCAGCTGGGTATATGAGGGATAATGAGCTCCTTAAAGGTCTATATATCTAGCAATTTTTTGAGAATTCTTAGAAAAAGGCAGAGAAGGTTTGAGAAGATTGGCAATAATTCCTTAAATTTACAATAAACAACTTCAGGTGGATCAAAAGGATTAGACGTATCATATAATGGATACAGGTTGGTTTTTCTCCCTTACAGGTATATCTATGAAAGGACATTTACAACAAAATGTGCACCCCCAAACTCACTGCCTGAGGATGAAATAATAGCAGATGATAACTCTTCCAAAAGAACCCTGTCTTTGTGCTGCAGTTAAACTCAATGGTCACCCTCTAGCATTAAACCAATAAAGAGTTTTCTATTTCAAGTTGTACTATATGTGGTAAAGAAGTACCAAAATCTCAACCTCCTAAATTATCTCCTAAAATTCAACTTCTATTTAAAGTGATTAGAAGAATAATGAATAGAGTGTCAAAATCTTTCAGCACCTCAGAAGTCCAATATAACACCTGCAGAATCCCAACAATATGGAAATTATTAGAGATTTTGTGACTTTGCCCCCTAAAGATGCTATGGATGCTTTCTTGGCTAGACATTTGCTCCATGCTATGTTGTGGCTGCTTAAGAAACCCTTCAGATTTTCCTTTCTGTCTTTAGTTTTGAGATCCTTCCTAGAACACATCTATAGTGTAGGGTCAGCTTCAATATTTAGTCCTCCTTGTGTTGCAATTGACAACTGATGAGAATCAGAAAGGAAGAGATACTTTTTTTTTATTGTCCTGGATGAGATTATGCTTCTGGTTGTTCAATAGTAGGACTTACTGCTGGAATAATTGGAATGTGTGCCAGATTTCCAAAACTGCCTACCTAATGACCATAACTGCCAAATATATGCAGAAACTGCAGGAGCAAAGAAGTGGGTAGGTAATCTGCCCGTGTGTGCAATTACAGTAGCAGTTGTTCATACACTTTGCATGAATGTAGTTTTATGTATGCAATTATGGAAATCAAAGCCTAAGCTTGTACTGACAAATGTAGATACTTCCCTAACTGAAGGTAATGCCAGCTTTACACTCCGCTTCCAACTGACTGAAGAGCTTTGAAACCTCCTTTGCTACATTGATTCTTCTCGCTGTCCATGCACACTGTGTCTTATAATATTATTCAATTGATCTACAGTTGCAGGGGCCAAAGTGGATCTCTAGAGAGAGGGAGAATAATTCTCCACGCTTATCAGTCGTGTCAGAAAAATGTCTATAACTCAGGGCAAACTCTTGTGAGTAGAACTGGGGAAAGGAGTAATCTGGAACTCTTTTGAGTATCTCATTGATGTGAGACTAGACTAAAGAAGCCCTTGTTTGGTGGTCCAATTGTTCAGTGAGCACGTACTGTCAAAGTTACTGAAGCATATCCATTAATCTGCATGCTACATGCTACATGCTGAATAAAGGGATGAAAAATGCTTGATTCAAGCCACAAAATGATTTATTTGAGTTACTGCTGGGGTTTTTTTTAATTAGCTGTGGACTGCTAGAAGACATTTTGTGTCCAAAAATTCTCAATAAACACTTTTATGGAACTTTTGTGTGTGTGTGTGTGTGTGTGGGTGCATTAAGGTTGAAATCTGAAAGTGAGTATCAAGTCTAAATAATGTAGCTACTAGTTCTGTACTGATTCTGTCAAACAAGGAAAACTTAACTTTTTCTATGGACACAAACCAAAGTTTGACCATGGGAAAATACAGTTTGCTTGTGCCAGACATGAGGTCTAAATACCTTTGACATAGAGAAGGCAATTCTGTC